>JAXCHB010000147.1:1200000-1596103 GCA_036926305.1 Uropetala carovei | reverse complement strand
ATTCATCAATTATTTGTATCCTTCTCCTACCTCTTCCTTTCTTTTTCCTTCGATTATTCCCTTCAATTACTTCCTTCAACAAATTATCTCTTCTCAGTATGTACTAGGTATGTCCCAACCAATTAGCCTTCTTCCTCTGCTTAATCACCTGTCGTATTCTTCTTTCTTCATCCAGTCTGTCTGTAGCTCATTTCACTTACCCTTTCTGCTATCCCGATAATCCTTTCTTTCCATCCTTCTCCACATCCACATTTCAAACAACATAAATCTATTCTTAGTGAAAGCATCTTTTGCCGTTGCTATCCCTATTCTTATCTCATTTGTGCACTTTGTTTAAGGCTGTGCAAATAGCATATAAAGGACAAAACAAAAAGATTAATAACCATATAAATTCCAGAGTATGCTCCGTTTCTTACGTCACGCCCTAAACGCTGAAATAAAATAATATAAGCTGCTTTGGGTTTGAAGGAGATTGAAAATGAGAAATTAATTTTTGGGAGGAACAGACGTTAAAGCAACACTATGTTCATGATATTGAGACAGATTTGTGTGCTGCAGACGGCTCCGTCAGACTCGCGCGGGCTGTTTGATGAAATTTTTGACGCTCGGCGAGCCGTTTGTTGAGCTAAGCATTCCACATTATCCTGAGGTTAGCGACGCATCACGGTCTTATAGTACTAATGGGACGCCAAATGTTTAAGGGCGCTTTCTAGATCGTGTTACGCAGCAATATATTATCCGAAAGAGGCCAAAAAATTGTACATGGAATCTGCTTAATGTAAGCAACCACCTTTGATATATTAGTCAGTAGCAGAAATACCCGGCGTTGCCCGTTTCAAATTCGATCGGAATTCTAGATTATATATGGTATATATTTAAGAAATCAATCGGCCGCTGTTTTGAAACAAAAACCGCTTATGAATTATTCCTGAGAGCCCTACACAGTCATACCGAAATTTGATTCAAATCAATTTAGATTTTGAATCAAACAAGCAGACGAAAACGAAATCCAGCGCTGTCTTGCTGTTCTTTATAATCGTGCCAAATTTGGGCGTGCATAAAGGAACAGTCAGACAGACAGACTTACTAAAATATAGTGGTGTAGATTAATGGTATTTAAACATTTAATATAAAATTTTTATTATCATTTATAATATTATCTTGTTTTACAAATTGAAATCCCTTCTAATTCCCGCTAAGATTAGATAACGCGATCTCAGGGCTGCAAAACAAAGGTCTCGAAAACTATGCTGGGGCGGCGACACTAATTGACTAATTCAGGTTGTTATATATTTGGCAGCAAATCCCTGGATATGCGCGAATAAATCTTTAAATAATTTCAAAATAATTTGTCAACTTTATTACAATATTACATTGCAATGGATTTTTATTTTGACATTTAATATTCTAAATGTATTACATTCGTATTAGTCAGGAATGGATTCAGACACTCCTTAATGTCACAATACTATTTTAGTCCTTAATTAATGTCAATGTTGCAGCGAAGGAGATTCCGTGGACAAAGTAGGCTGCTATGGAACCTATATTGGGTTCATCAAAAACTGTAGCATAGTTGAAATTATTAATTTATAACGTTAGTGTTTATTGTAGTTTAAGTTTTAATATTTATGTTATGTGTGTGTGTATATATATATATATATATATATATATATATATATATATATATATATATGTTTCTCCGTCGCTGAAGAAGGGCATCAGCCCGAAAGCTCCATTTTTGTGTAGTTTTTGTTCTTTTGTGTTTTTCGTGTGTCCTCAGCACCCCCAGCGGCTCTTCATTCTAGGTAAGTGTCCACTGGGCTTCCTCCAACACCTTGTTGCTACCCTTATATATATATATATATATATATATATATATATATATATAAAGGTGGCAACAAGGTGTTGGAGGGAGCCCAGTGGACACTTATCTGAATTGGAGAGCCGCTGGTGGTACTGAAGGAACACGAAAAACTTAAAAACACAAAAAACAACATATATATATATATATTGATGGAAACCCAGTGAGCACTTACCGGAAGGAGAGCCGCTGGGATGTCGGAAAGACACATTTGTAGAGGTTAGAGCTTTCGGGATGATCCCTTCGTCAGCACAAGACACACACAACTCTCTTTTGTGCTGACAAAGGGATCATCCCGAAAGCTCTAACCTCTACAAATGTTTCTCTCCGACACCCCAGCGGCTCTCCTTCCGGTAAGTGCTCACTGGGTTTCCATCAACACCTAGTTGCCCTAAATATCCTTATTTACCTTCCGAAAGTATTTATACTACAGGGTGTCTCAAAAAAATATATACACACTTTGATGATTAATAACTTGTGTGTTTATTGATAAATTTTAATATAATAATTGCATAACGTAGAGTATATGTTTGAATAAAGATAAAATGACAAACATTACATGTTAGATGTTTCAATGTTGCATTATTCTTACAATTATGCAGTATTTTTGTACAGCTTTATTGTTTTTATTGTTTCAATTGTTTTAATTGCTTTTATTGTTTTAATTGTTTTTATTGTTGCATTAGAAATGGATATCAAAAGACTTACGTTTGAACAACGCAATTTTGTACTGAAATGGTACTGGAAATCTGAAAATGTAAAGGAAGTCCAAAGACAGTGGAGACGTGAATTTCAAACAGCCTCCCACCCGAATTACGATTTCACGTATTCGTGACAAATTTCAAACTGACGGTACCGTTCAAAATGTGCATAAACAAAGATCTGGAAGACTTCGGACATCCACAAGCCCTAGGAAGTCAGAAGAGGTGCTGCAAAGATTTTCACAATCACCAAAGAAATCCGTCACACAATGTTCTCGAGAAACACAAATCAGCAGGTCAAGTGTTCATCGCATTTTAAAGAAGGCAAAATGGAAAAGTTACATCCCAAGATTAGTGCATGCACTGAGTGAAGATGATTCTGATCGCCGAGTTGAATTTTCTGAATGGTTTCGTTCAAAAATAGCGGAAGACGCATCATTTGCCAACAAAATTGTTTGGTCTGATGAAGCAACATTCAAGTTGAATGGTAAACTTAATCATCACAATTGCACGTATTGGTCCAAAGAGAATCCACATGTTACTGTGGAAAGGCATGTAAATTTACCGGGGATCGCAGTGTGGTGTGGTTTATCATCCAAAGGTTTGATTGGACCATTCTTTTTTGATGCAACAGTTTCTGGTATTGTGTACCTCAATATTCTTCAGAGATCAGTTGTACCACAAATTCGTCAGCTGTATGGGGATGAGGAAGACTTATTTTCAACAAGATGGGGCACCCTCTCATTTTCATAGTGATGTCAGAAGTTATCTTGATGAAACATTTCCAAACAGGTGGATCGGACGAAGAGGCAGTGTTGAGTATCCTCCACGTTCACTAGACTTAACACCACTTGATTTTTATTTATGGGGTCACCTTAAAGATAAAGTTTATGCCAATAAAACTACAACACCTGCACAGTTAAGACAAGCAATCGAAGATACGTGTCGCACAATTACAACAGAAACGTTAATTGACGTTTGCAATTCAGTTATTCTACAATGTCAGCAGTACATTGACCAGAATGGAAAACTATTCGAACTGTTGAGATAATGCAACATTGAAACATCTAACATGTAATGTTTGTCATTTTATCTTTATTCGAATATATACTCTATGTTATGCAATAATTATATTAAAATTTATCAATAAACACACAAGTTATTAATCATCAAAGTGTGTATACATTTTTTGAGACACCCTGTATATACAAACACACACAACATAAATATTAAATAAGTATATATATATATATATATATATATATATATATATATATATATATATATATATATATATATATAAATACTAAGGAAGAGGAAAGGTAAGTAAGGATATTTTGGGCAACTAGGTGTTGAAAGAAACCCAGTGAACACTTACCGGAAGTAGAGCCTCTGGGGTGTTGGAGAGACACATTTGTAGTGGTTAGAGCTTTCGGGATGATCCCTTCGTCAGCACAAGAGAGACACAACTGTGTCTCTCTTGTGCTGACGAAGGGATCATCCCGAAAGCTCTAACCACTACAAATGTGTCTCTCCAACACCCCAGCGGCTCTACTTCCGGTAAGTGTTCACTGGGTTTCCTTCAACACCTATATATATATATATGTGTGTGTGTGTGTGTGTGTGTGTGTGTGTGTGTGTATGCACTCGTATGTTTAAAATAAAATATTTTATAATTTAGTACCTACTTACTTGTTATACCTTACAATGTGAAGTATTGGGAATATGTTAAAAGCTAAAATTAATAATTTGGAAATCTGGTATAATGAAATGGGAATATTTTATATCTCCAACTAAAATTTAAAAATAATTGCCTTATACAATTAGAACCCTAATCACCACACGAAGTATAATTTGCTGCAATTGCGATTCCTAGGGATATTATGATTTTGTCCGACATTTAATTCTGATTTTGCACTCGTGCGCAACATAAATTCCCATTCACTTCTATCAATAGCACTGCCAACTCAAATGTGCTGCATTCAATTTCTGAAGAATATATAAAATTCCTTTGTTGGTGCGTTTGATTTCCTGTCCTAAATGATGCCATTTAGATAACTTAAATAACATACTCGACCAAAGGATCTGTATAGTACATCTTAAACTAAAAAACTTCCGACGGAATTAGATAATTTTAACGCGATCACACGAATTGGTTTAAGTATTAAATGCCGCAGTAAAAAGGCCATCACGTCCGGAAATATTATTATGAAATCTATAAAGTTGAGGATATCTCGAACCGAAAATACGCCGGCGTCTCGCGTCTTATCGACTGTCCGCTTTCATTTTGTAAGCGACCTTCCATATCTCGTAAAGGCACACGGTCGAATGGAACCGGTAGAATATCGCCAGTGGCATGCTGACGTGCGTTATGATAGTCCACGCCCACACGCCGTAAAACTGCAGGTGTGTCGGATGGAATTCGGCCCTGTTCTTCTCCAGCGTGTTTATCGTCCACATCGCCATGTTGGCCACCAAGAGAAAGGTGACCAGCTGTCTTCCTGGCTTTCTTCTGTATTGCCCCACCGTCCGGCATCTCCTGCAGCACGCGTCCAGCACGAATATCGTCTGACACGTCGTCTGCACGAGAGAGCAAAGCTCCACCGCCACGCCGCCGGCACCGGAGCCAGCCTCCGAAGAAGAAGACGTTTCGGTGGAGTTGCCCTCGACCATCAAATGGTCGTCGCCAAAGAAGAGTGGAGCCGCCACCTCATTTCTGGCGAAATACGCCCCTACGATAGCGAACATGCAGTACACGTACATTCCCGTCTGAGCGGTGACCAACAGGGCGTTGTCCAGCCCCAGTTTCCTCTGCGGACCGTTCGAACGGTATCGAAGATCTCGCATCTGCACGGCGCAAACTATGACTGCGGCCGTGGTCAGCACGTAGAGCACCATCTCGCACACGGTCACCTCGAAAACGGCGACGGCGGCGAATCCGGGAGCGTGCACTAAAACGAAGAAGGTGATTAGGGAAATGATGGTTAGAACGAGCACCAGAATTCCGGCGAAGAGACCTCTATGCGCGTTGGCACAGTCGACCGAAAACAGTTCGGGGGAATGACGTAGGATCGTGGATTGTCGTCGAGAGCGAGAGAAGAGACTGGAAAGCGTGCGTGGGAGTTCGGAGTGCCTTAACTGTGCCCTTTCTTGGCTTCCTCTTAGGGCCTTGACTTCTCTCCTTATGGCCGTTGCTTTGCTCACGTCCTTCCACATGGCGTAGAGGATGACGGCGCAGATGAGGCTGTACTCTATGGTGCAGGGAAAGAGGAAGGGGGAAGCGTTCTGCACCAGCGTCCCCATTATGTTGGTGCGACGGCAGTCGTAAATGTCACTGGGCATATGGTGCACGGCATTGCGATGAATGTTGGCATCATCGTCTCCGAAAATACCGTTTCCGTTGCCTGGGAGAGGAAAGAGTATTTGCGTAAGAAATCGATGTCTGGCATTGCAAGGACCATTCAATCGAAATTGGCTGACCGCCAAGCCATTATTTATTTTTACTTTCTCCATATACATAGTACATATAAAGTATCGTTTTCATGAAAAAAGTCGATTTCAACGGAAATACACGTTTTGAGGTCCTTAGAACACGTTTACATTATTTTCTCGATTATGTCTCTGTGTGTAGGTCTATAGTTAAAACACTAATAATCGAATCAACACAAAACTTTATATTTAAGATTTTTAATAGCAAATAAAAATTTGAAAATGTTTCGGTTGAAACTTATTCACCGGAAGTGGGTGTTTGTTCTAGCCGTTTTTCCATATGTCTCCTTTAAAGCTCAATTTTGATAAATAGTTGTAAAAATAAAAGATGTAGATAATGTAATGTTCGACATGTTTTGTCTTAAACAATTTTTAATAAAATCGATAGTTTAAGAGAGAATTGGAGTTTTCTTCTAAATTTCTGTTAAATACGTCGCTAAGTGACAACATTGTTTCCGCCGCTATTATATAATTTTATAATTGTTGATAGCGTTGCTTACGCTGCCAAGGGTAATTTTAAATGTGCATCGGAAACATCCATGGAAACAGCTAATAATATTCTTTACTTATTCCTTTTCTTAAATAAAGACCATTGAAAATGTTTTAAAATTTTTCACGAGTGTTAGCAAATGCTGATAATTATTCCTGAGAACGCTGATGTCGAGAGCAATCTATTCATTGCTCTGTATGGAGAAAGTCATGCGTAGCCCACACATCAGATATTTTATTATAGCAAAATAACACTCGTTATCGGAGTATTATTTTGAACGGATTTAGTTCAGGGTATTTCTGTCTATAATAGCGTACTTGCCCGTCAAATATGGTGGGTAGGCGTGAATTTAGTATTACGTTAAAATAAAATAAAAATTAATTACACCAAGTTTTATGCGCACTAAAACGTAAAAAATTAATGTAGAATCCACATAATCGAATGTTCCATAAAGTAATAATAGTCATGGGCATATACAATGATGTTATAACACGATTTTATCACAATTTTTGTACATTTCTTACACATTAGAATCGAGCCAAAAATAGACTAACAATTGCAGTTGCCATGGCGATGAATTCAATAAATGCGCAAATAATAACGAAAAAATAGTCATTAAACCTAATTTTAAGCTTTTTTCGAATGAGATTTGAATTTCTACTATAAGGAAATTCATTTCCATAGTTTTTTCGGCATAACTCTGAAAATCCCGCGTCGATATCTCATTTTTAGGCGCGTTTCGCCTACAGCGTGAGCGCCTATTGTCGTCGGTCTGTCCGTCTGTCTGTCCGTCCGTTCGCATGTTCGTTCTCAGTTTCTACGAAACGGATGTTCATGAAATTTGATATTAAGGACTTACAATCAAATATAATACGAAAATCGCAAAAATGAATCACGTACGCCAATCAGGGGTACCACTTTACTGGTGATAAAAAATCAACTTTCCGTCATAACTCCTAAAGTATTGCTCATATCAAAATATTTTTCAAATAAAACTTGTAGAACTAATACATTAGAGTATTTCTTTTTCTATACATTTTTATCGTAGGGGTAGCCGTTATCGAGAAAATTAAAAAAATATCTTAAATCGAGCTGAACTTAGAAATTTTCTTGCATGGTTACTTCTTCATGGTTGCTCATATAAACGATCTCACAAACAAACGTTTAATTTACTTTCGTGTGCATGCACTATTTTTAAATAGGAAGAAAATGGATTATTTACGATGAGGAAAAGAACTTTAAAACGCTATTTCCCTTATGTACAGGTATATGATTTCTTTCTAATACTCCATTCCACGAAACGCGCCCATTTGTGATACGTTGTACACTTTCCTAACTTGTTCAGATATTTAAAAATGCTACAGAAAAAAGACTTGCTCGTTTCGTTTCTAGTGAGAATTGAGTGTCATTAATTTAACACTGTTTAAAGCTACTCCAGATTATGTTCAGGAACGATTATTTTATTGAAAAATATGAAATTTTCGACATATATTAATTGAATTAAAGTGTATTTATAAGTTGTCACATACCCAAAGTGTAAAGTTTTTCCCATTGATTCATCAAAATACGTAAATATAAACATATTTTCTTCATTCGACTGCCAAAGTTCTATAATATCTTACTATTGCAATGATTAGATGTTAAACGGTCAAAGTTTTCGGAAGTGCGCAATTATTTTAGAAATTTGTGGACTTTTGGTATAAAAGCGAGGTTTTAACCTCTTAGTTACCTCAAATGAAAGGAAGCGATGCCTTGGATACGGAAAATAAGGGGCGGCGACCCCTTAGATACACAAAATGATGTATGGCGATCCCTTAGATACACAGATTGAGGGGCGGCGATCCTTTGGATACACAAAATGAATGAGGAGATGCACCCTGTGATCTAGATCGACATCTTTCTCACCTTGACCTGAATTCCTGGGCAGTTGGTGCTTAAGGTGCACTATCTCGTGCTTTGTTTCTTCTACTATTACGTACAACCATTCACACATGTTCATTGCTATCATGTGCATAAGTCCGAAGCGGGCGAAAGTCTTGTGACGCCTCATGTCCTCTTGCTGAAAATAGAGAGAGACACACGTATGAGTGACTGAAAGATAGTGGGGAATTATTGAAAAGCTAAGTGAATGAAGGCGTTTGTTTAACTTAGATGTCGGGATATTGGAATTCGCAATAAACTTCTCGAGAAAAAAGTAATTTTACCTGAGTCGATTCAAATTATGTTTGCGAACAGATGCTGACAAAGTACATGCTTAAGATTTACTGAAACGTCTTCAAGAAACAATTGAAAGAGAAGTGATAAATAGAACAAACCTGCCAACAGTGCTTGCTATTTAAGTACTTTTACTTTGGAATAGAAAGTGTGCGAAATGGAAAAGCACACCGATGTCCTCGAAAGGTTTGACCCACCGTGCTGTGAAGTCTTTCTGCATTATTTTCGGCCGAAATAAAACTCAGCGACCTGCTCTGGGCCAGCGTGGAGTGTTGTAGCTCAAAACCACTTATGACAAATACACGACGTGTACACCCATAAAAACGGCCCTCATGCTCAGGAGTCTGGATGGCCTCTGACCTTGGCAGTGGTCAGGAACAAGGCATGAAGGCAGAGGGTGCTATGAATCCCCAGAGGTTAAACACCCAAATTATTATGAATAGCATTATGAGGCAAAATTATCATTTCGTATCGTAAAATAATACAGTCGTCCTTATTGCCGTAAATTACGTATATTTTGAATATGTTTACAGAATTCACCGCTACATGGTGGTGGCGCTGTATACTGGAAATTAAGAAAAAGCAAAATATCCCCGAAATGGATGGTTTTACGAAAATTTTTTTCAAACAAAACTTGGAACTCTACAACTTTGGTACTCGCGAAGATGGCCAATTACGACTTTTTAAGGAGATATTTGACGGAAGTTTAAATATCTATACCCAAAATATGGAGAAAGTCCTGTGTTCACCACGTCAGATTTTTTCTTTTTTACTTTCTCCATACGTAGTATTGGGAAAGTATTGTGATCACGAAAAAAATCGCCTTCGAGATTTCAACGGAAATACACGTTTTGAGGTCCCTCGAACACGTTTAGACTATTTTCGGAGTGATGTGTGTGTGTGTATGTGATTGTGAGCGCTCTAACTCAAAACTACTTGCCATATCGTTACCAAACTTCATATATAACACTTTAGCATGAGCGCAAAGAACTGATTAGTTTTTGGACAATAACGGGTAACCGGAAGTCGAGGTTTTATTCGAAACCCGATTCGGTTTTTGTGATATTTCTCTGTTAAAACATCATTATTGTATATACAAGTCTATACAAATTTTTTAGAGAATGTAATTTCGTACAACTTTCATTTGAAACAATTTTCCAAAGCAGTTATTGTTTAGGAATTATTTATAAAAAATCGGTTTTTTCGGTTTCCGTCAAATATCTCCTTAAAAACGTCGTTATTGGTAATCTTCGTGAGGACCGAAGTTGTCGAGAATAATATTTCTTCCAACTGTCTGCGGAAGGAGAGGATTGGGAGTGTGGGGAAGGAGACCTGGTTGGGGGAGGAAGTGAGGATTGGGTGGGCTGCCTTTAAGATGCTCTTTAGGGTATCGTAGATGCCAGGCTAGAAGGTGGTGATTAGGGTGAGTTTGGGGGTAGAGTCGGGGGTTGCGGGGTGGCGCGGCAATTCGTCGCGGTCAATTCGTCGCGCGTCAATTCGTCGCAGGACTAACTCGTCGCGCGTCAATTCGTCGCAGGACGAACTCGTCGCGTATTGCCCCATAAGGAAAGCCCCTATATCGGTGTAGGGGTTTTTAAATTTGCTTTTTAAAATTATTTCCCGTCAAGTTCCGAATCCGTGATTTAAATTATCGTAAAGATTTAGCGTTAATTATTAGTTATTATCGAAAGAAGTTGAATCAAAGCCAGTGTTCAATCATGGACAACGTTGCCTATTCACGAGTTTCATGCTTACAAAACATAAAAGTAAACATTTCAGAAATGCGTAATTACACAAGAAATGGAGCTGGATTTGACGAAAGTGATACGATAGGAAATCAAATGATCGTTATATTTGAATGCAATACACTTGGAAGCAGATTGTTTACAAACAAATTTGATTAATTGTTAAGAAAATCTTAGTGAAAAAGTATTCTTTATAGGTGGTTTTCTGTTTTTCGTAGAAGAAAGTGTATTTGTATATTCTGCATACGCCCTAGAATTGGCAGCGAAACTAGAGTCACAAAATCCGTTGAAATTCAACGGGCACTTACACTTCTTTAAACATAAAACGTCATATCTCGGCTTCTATTAATCCAATAGGGACAATTATTTTTATCATGCCTCTCGAGACATTGATTATAACAACTGTAGAAATCAAAAACACATATTATCAGTCAAACGCCTTTGAAAAATTAATAACTTTACTCATAAAACCTTCCGCTATCTGCGTTTTTATTTCTCTTTAAACATAAAATGTCATATCTCGGCTTCTAGTAATCCATTAGGAACAATCAATCTTTTTTATTATATCTCATGATAGATTGATTATAGAAAAGGCAGAAATCAAAAACATATATTATTACTCAAACGCCTTTGAAAAACGAATAACTTTTCTTATTCACCGAAATTTTTGCTTGGGACATGAAAAAGTCAGTCTGCTGAAACCTTTTTCCCTAATTGAGTTAGTGACATATTAAGCAAGGAAAATGTGCATAAATGTTTAAATTTACTTTTGGAAAAACACAAATTAAATATCATTTGTAGTTCTCATGATATGGGTGTATAAACAAAAGCGCGGTCTACTCCGGCCGAGAAATTGACCGAAGCGATATTTTCACGTTGTGCCTCCTTAACTTTTTTTAAACCGAGGCTGTCTAAAGCCATCCAACATATTTTGTGGAACCCGATTTATAATTCAACTAATAAAAGCCGAGCCTTATTAATTTTAATTTTTCACTAGAAAAATAATGCCAAGTTATAATAATAAATAAGTATTCGCAATTTGATGCATACTTTTGATAATATTATAATGATACTAGCGGAAGTGCCCGTTGAATTCCAACTTCGACCGTGTAATATGTAAACATCGCAAGAATGAGATAGTGCACAGTTTTAACCGTCGAATAAAGCTAAAATGAAGAAAATCGGTCCATATTTAGGTATTTTGATGATTGAAGGAACAAAATCTTGCACCGTGAAAAATCTAAAATTACGTGTAAACTTATGGGAAAATAATTATTGAATCAAGCACCCCCTGCCCCCAAATTGTTTTATCGTCATATAGCCTATGTTACCCGCAGGCGTAAGTTATAGATCTTTGCGAAGTGTGGTGACGATATCTTCAAGGGTGTGGAAATCACAATTTGTGGATAATCGACGTCTAATTATTTACGTTACTGTAGCAGTTTTAAAAACTGCTTGCTTATGGAGAACTGTATGCCACAGGAAAATATCATTAAAACCATTTATTATTAATACCTGCACTGCAAGCATTTTTAAAATTTTGAATTTTGACACTTTCGTATTTTTCCAATCGTTTTTATCTAAAAACATATAACCGTTACAAATTTCAAGCTCAACTGAAAGTGCCTTATAATTTTTTCCGTCGTATGGGGCAATATTATCATTAGAAACCTTTTATTTGTAATATTTCAAGAAATCAACATATATTTGGTTGCCATGTAAACAAAGCAAAATTAAAATACGATATTACCTACGTTTAATGTTTTCCCATTTTTAATGCATTGGATTCAAATCCGTTGACAATGGCTGTTGTCATGGTTGCTTATAATTGGTATTGTCATAAAACTAATAAAATCACGTATTTTTCTGATTCCATATGTATTTTGACGCTTATTCGAGCAGAATTCGGATTCTGAGCTATTTAAGTCTCAAGATTGAACTGTTTCTAAGTAATATTAAAATTCAAATGAAAAATAAGCTGCAGTCATCCCCATGTTATTCAAATGGAGAAAATGAAAAAAGAAAATATTTTTAAAAAATTAGAATGATCAATCAAATCGGTGTAAAACCGACCTACACCACTTAAACCTTTATTCCGGTTAAAATGATACCTTCTTCTTGCTTCTATGTGCTGTAATTGCTGATTTATAGAAAAACATACATGCATGCAAACACTTTTCATTATAGATATCTATAGACTATAGATAGACTAGAGATAGATATACATTTTTCATGATTAAATACTACATTTTACCCGAAATCGGCTTTGATGGGATTTATGTCTTTTAAAGATATAAAGTTGATTCTTTCAGATTAATATATGTTTTTATCCCGAGTTCGTATATTCATTTTAAGAAATATGAATATGCAAAAGAATAAAATTTTGCGCGTCAAGCAATCGACTTTTACTTATTATCTTATAGGAAAATGTCAATCCCCTTTAATGGAAGCACTGACTAATCCTGAATGACCAAACCTTTACCATTCGCTAAATCCTTCCCGGGCCGCAGGTTGGGCACCACTGCAATAGGCAATGACTGCTTCAATAGCATCGCAGAACAGGGATTCCCAAACTATTTGCAGCCACGGAACCCTTATCTTATAATATAAAAACGTTGTTCTTTAAGGAACGCAAGATGGCCGACAGCGAAATTTAATTAGACCACTTGAAAATATCTTTTTTCAGTTAGCTAATACTGAACGCATTCTATCACAATATATTTTTGGTAGTTGTCAATATTTGAGTGGCACATTTATTTACCTAATTCCTCACTTTAATATATCATCTAGAAATTATTCCGCTGATTGATTAATTAGTAGTGGCCTAAATCGGTACTTTATTGTTTACATTATGACCGAGTTTCATTGTTATAACGTTTCATCGGAGTTTGATTTACGTATCGGTAATTATAATATTTTATTTTGATTTGTTTAGAATAAAAGTAGTAATATTTTGTGGTAATTGTTTTGTAATCCTCACTTTTAATATATCGTCTGTATTAGTACGCAAAGCCAACTTTATTCAGAATAGATTTCAAATCAATTTTTCTTCGATAAATTCTTCACTGAAAATTATATTTCTAAGCAAACTAAAGCATTTGAAAGACAATATTTAGGTAAGTTTGGTGTGTTTACAGTTTACAATGTTGAAATAAATTGATGATTTGTTTTTGTTCAGATAGTTTTGAAACAAATTATTCCGCTGATTGATCAATTTGTTAGTTTTTAATTTAAATCTTTTGAGTTTTATTTACATAAAGACGGAGAACAATGTTGAGGATTCGAGTAAAGAGTACAATTTTAAAACAATCATAACATTAAGTGCACGAAATTTAATTATTTTCCCTACGTTATATATGTATACATATAATTATTTCCCTGTCTTTGCACACCGACAATTATATGCAGCATTGACTAGAACAAGGTGGGAGAAGAATATCAGAATTTTATAGCCGAAAATAAAAACCAAAGGCATTTACTAATCGACAACAGAACATTCACTAGAAATGTAATATATGACGAAATATTTCATATGTAATACAGTGCTATTATTTTAAATGCAAATATTAATAATCAATCTATCTATAATTCTTCCGTTGATATTTCAGCGGGCATTACACTAGTATTAAAATATTTTTTCTCGCGGAACCTAACTAAGAAGTGGTAAGCCAAATCGCAATAAAATTTATTTTATAATCACTATAATTGTTATTTACATAATTTATGTATCTTGCAGTATACAGTTTACAAGTTGAAGACCTATGGCGTAGAATGTGTCGACATATTCTTCATACATGAAGGAGCGCGTCCCACGTCAGGAGGGAAAAGGAACGGTTAATGACCTTCTAGTTGGCCTTCCTCCACACCCTAACCACGCGGCGGCGGGGGGGGGGGGGGGGGGGGGGGGGGGGGAAGGGGGTTACACTCTGAGGTTGAAAGGGTAGAAAGTGCAGCCTCCAATGACATATGGTCAGAATCCGCAACGGAAAAGAAAATATCTAAAATAGCCTCCTCACGGGTAACACTAATTTCTATTGAAGACAGAAACCGAATCTTGACCGAATTAGCGAAAAAATGCGTTTACAATAAGGGTCTCGCGGCCCGCACTTGGCCCGCTTGTTCATTTTATGCGGCCTTCTCACTGATCTTATTCTAATTATATAATTCGGTCCGGATCAATGTCAAAGAGTTTCTTTAATTTAAAAATATTTTTAGTGCTCTTGAAGTGTAATTTTTTCGTTTGTGGCCCGAGCACGATTTGCGTTAGAGATTCTGGTTTAGAATCAGAAAAAGACATGATTTTATCAGTTTTATTACAATACCAAATATAAATTAACATGACAACTCCCATTGTCCTCGAAGTTGAATCCAATGCATTTAAATGAGAAAACATTTAACGTTGGTAATATTATCTTTCAATTTCTGTCTGCAATTTTGCTTTCTTTACCTGGCAACCAAATAATTGTTGATATCTATTAAATATAGAAGCTCCTTATATAAGATATAGTAGAAGAATACAAATTATGAGGCACTTCCCGATGTGCTAGAAACATGATATTTGGCACGATTAAAATTTTTGGTCACAACCGAAGGAAATAATCCAAAATCGTTGAAATTCCAATGCTGAGGGTCTATTTTGGCCCTATTATTGTCCCATAAGTAGGGTTACCAGACGTCCGGTTTTTCCCGGACATGTCCTCTTTTTAAGAGGGTCCGGGCGGGATTTTGATTACTGTCCGGAATTGACTTAATAAAATTTATTTTAAAAAAATCTGCGCAGCTTTTATCCCAAAAACACGGAAAAGATTCTTAATGTTCTAAAATGGTTTAAATGTTGAATCTGAACAATTTATTCACTATATCTTTTTTATGGAGCTATTTCAATATATTTGGAATCGTGGATAAAACCTTTTGATGAATTTTCCGTTTTTCAGTGGATGAATTTGAAAAATGGTTTAAGTTGGGATAAAATTCTGACCTCGTTATCTTATTTACAACAGAAGGATGTTGATGATTCAAAACTTTTTTTACCAATGGTGCAACTTAAAATCTTTCATTGAAAATAATGATGATTTTCGTAATAATACTGAAAGACTGGCTCATGAAAAATTGAGTTACTTTTTTAATTAATATAAAAATATTGAATTATTTTCAGAATTATTAAAGTTGGTAATGTTCTTTTTTGCTTTAGCAGGACATAATGCTAATTTTGAGCGTATATTTTCATTCGCAAGTGAACAGTGGACGAAGGAAAGAAATCGACTGAATGTAGATTCAATTAATGTAATACTATTAATGCAACATTTTAAAAATCTCAGTTGTGAGCAGTTTCATGAATATTTTTGTCAAAGACAGATTTCCTAAATTTTATTGGAAAATCTGATAAATATAATACAGTTGAAAAAGAATAAAACTTTTAATAATAATGTATATTATGATGTTTTTAATCATATGTTTTAAAATTTTTTGCTATTATTTCTATTTTCATTGTGTACCGCATGTTTTGATATTAGATTTTTTGTAAACTGTGTAATTTACGTACATCAAAAAAACATATCCTATATATAAAAAGTGTCCTCTTATTCAAATTAATGTCCTACTTTTGTCCTACATTTTCATAACTTTCGTCCTACAATAACCTCAGAAAATCTGGTAACCCTACCCATAAGAATAGCACGTACATCAGTGTAGAGGTATTTATATTTGCTTTTTAAAATTATTTCCCGTCAACATTCGAACTCGGTACTTCAACTATCGGAAGGTATAATATACTAGTATTAATAATAAATGGTTTTAATGATATTTTCCTGTGGCATACAGTTCTCCATAAGCAAGCAGTTTTTAAAACTGCTACAGTAACGTAAATAATTAGACGTCGATTATCCACAAATTGTGATTTCCACACCCTTGAAGATATCGTCACCACACTTCGCAAAGATCTATAACTTACGCCTGCGGGTAACATAGGCTATATGACGATAAAACAATTTGGGGGCAGGGGGTGCTTGATTCAATAATTATTTTCCCATAAGTTTACACGTAATTTTAGATTTTTCACGGTGCAAGATTTTGTTCCTTCAATCATCAAAATACCTAAATATGGACCGATTTTCTTCATTTTAGCTTTATTCGACGGTTAAAACTGTGCACTATCTCATTCTTGCGATGTTTACATATTACACGGTCGAAGTTGGAATTCAACGGGCACTTCCGCTAGTATCATTATAATATTATCAAAAGTATGCATCAAATTGCGAATACTTATTTATTATTATAACTTGGCATTATTTTTCTAGTGAAAAATTAAAATTAATAAGGCTCGGCTTTTATTAGTTGAATTATAAATCGGGTTCCACAAAATATGTTGGATGGCTTTAGACAGCCTCGGTTTAAAAAAAGTTAAGGAGGCACAACGTGAAAATATCGCTTCGGTCAATTTCTCGGCCGGAGTAGACCGCGCTTTTGTTTATACACCCATATCATGAGAACTACAAATGATATTTAATTTGTGTTTTTCCAAAAGTAAATTTAAACATTTATGCACATTTTCCTTGCTTAATATGTCACTAACTCAATTAGGGAAAAAGTTTTCAGCAGACTGACTTTTTCATGTCCCAAGCAAAAATTTCGGTGAATAAGAAAAGTTATTCGTTTTTCAAAGGCGTTTGAGTAATAATATATGTTTTTGATTTCTGCCTTTTCTATAATCAATCTATCATGAGATATAATAAAAAAGATTGATTGTTCCTAATGGATTACTAGAAGCCGAGATATGACATTTTATGTTTAAAGAGAAATAAAAACGCAGATAGCGGAAGGTTTTATGAGTAAAGTTATTAATTTTTCAAAGGCGTTTGACTGATAATATGTGTTTTTGATTTCCACAGTTGTTATAATCAATGTCTCGAGAGGCATGATAAAAATAATTGTCCCTATTGGATTAATAGAAGCCGAGATATGACGTTTTATGTTTAAAGAAGTGTAAGTGCCCGTTGAATTTCAACGGATTTTGTGACTCTAGTTTCGCTGCCAATTCTAGGGCGTATGCAGAATATACAAATACACTTTCTTCTACGAAAAACAGAAAACCACCTATAAAGAATACTTTTTCACTAAGATTTTCTTAACAATTAATCAAATTTGTTTGTAAACAATCTGCTTCCAAGTGTATTGCATTCAAATATAACGATCATTTGATTTCCTATCGTATCACTTTCGTCAAATCCAGCTCCATTTCTTGTGTAATTACGCATTTCTGAAATGTTTACTTTTATGTTTTGTAAGCATGAAACTCGTGAATAGGCAACGTTGTCCATGATTGAACACTGGCTTTGATTCAACTTCTTTCGATAATAACTAATAATTAACGCTAAATCTTTACGATAATTTAAATCACGAATTCGGAACTTGACGGGAAATAATTTTAAAAAGCAAATTTAAAAACCCCTACACCGATATAGGGGCTTTCCTTATGGGGCAATACGCGACGAGTTCGTCCTGCGACGAATTGACGCGCGACGAGTTAGTCCTGCGACGAATTGACGCGCGACGAATTGACGCGCGATGAATTGACTGCGACGAATTGTCGTAGAACCGGAGTTGCGGGGCGGTTGGAGTGTAGGTCAGGGCTGTTGGGGGCGACTGCAGTTCAGATTTGGTCCCGGATCAGGTCCGTATCTACATATATGCGTTGGAGGAATGTATGTATTTTCGATGATGGAACAGGTCAGCATCCAGCAAGTTGATGCTGGAGAGGGAGAAGTGGTGAGTGAAGAAGAGCCTAGTGTGGGAAGGGAGGCGCTATTTACTCAAAATGTCTAAAACCGGCAGTCACACCTAATACAGGTCCATCTGGTTTTTGCATTCGAATTTTGAGGTTAAAACTGTTCGTATTCATAACTTGTATATTGTATGTAATGTCCGTAAGAATTTATATTCGTACCAAGCATAATTATGGATATATCGTAAGCTAGTACGCCTTATCAGGTTCATAATTTTTACCACGTGTAAAACGTTTTATAATTCTGCATTCTGAAGAACTTGCATTTCGGCTTAAATATTTTCTTTTGTATTTTAGTAAGAAAAACCCACAAAATTCCGAGAATAAATGCGTATTTCTGAAAACTTTGATCGATCGCGTAACATGTAAACATTGCAACAATAAGATAGTGTACCTAGAATTTTATAGGCCGAATATAGAAAAAAACAGAGGAAATCTGAAAATACGTATTTAAGCACTTTGATGAATGAAGGTAAAAAAAACCTTGCATTTGGGGTACGTGAATCACTTATATATATATACATACTACTCGATTAATATATAAGTCGATCGCCGATATTTTTGACCAAAGATCAATATCCTACCTTGTTATTTAAGAATATGAACTGCATTTGGACGATAGTTAATATCATCCGCGTGACTGGCGTGATCGCTTGAAGTATCTTGTGGCACTTTTGTTCCTTCCTCAATTCGAAGAATTGCCCAAACTCCAGACCGGAGTAAATCATGCTGCCAATGCCGAAGCCTGCATTTCCAAAAGAGAACAGTTACACTCGCATACAGGAAATGGATTAAAATAAAATGGCACGGACACACAACGCCGTCTTTACGGGCACCATATTCTGAGGGCTCCTAAACGGCTGAACTGAATCATAAAGTCAGTTCCTCTTCAACAGCTTTTTGGTAAATATTTCGATTGTCACTTTAAAATTTTTTAAAATAAATTTACTATTAAAACCTTCCACCTTAAAAGAACTGGGGAATGCATAGTCAGGACCCCAAAAAGGTTGTGCCCCCAGGGCCCCAAAAATCATAAAGACGGCACTGCACGAACATTAACTTCGCATTTAACATTCATGTGTCCGTTTAAAGATTAACTAATTGGAAAATTTACTCACTATTATCCTCATGGTACATATTATTATACATACACCTAGTAGCGTCTATATATTATAGATATGATATATATATACACATATATCATGTGTAAGAAGCGTCTATATTATATATATATATATATACTAGTGAATGTGTGCTTGCATTCTGCAAGCATTTTCTATCACCTTAATGTAAATAATAGACGCCGACAATTATTTTTCAAACGCATAATTTTGCACCTTTGCACCTAATTACGTGTCTGTTTTGGATAATACTGGGATAAAAACAACCCCTAAAATGTATAATTACAAACATTTTAGAAATTATCATCATCCGTCTTAAATACGTCATATTGTGCAAAATATCATCGATGTACCACCTCTAGAAATGCATTTATATGAATATAATTGTATAAAATTTATGAATTTTTAACAGCCACAATAATAAACCTTTCTATAAATTTTAATGTTTGTTACCACTGGAGCATCATTTACACCATTTAGGATTTCGTTGACCTTCGTCCGATTCTCGGATCGTGTGGGGCACCCCTAAATGTCTCGGGGGTTCATTACACGCAGGAGGCATCCCAGGGTGTAGCGCGTAGGATCCTTGATCATAGTAGGGCTTTTTTAGGCTAGAGAGCAGGGTAGAGTGTAGGCGTCTTAGGGGAATGGGTGTAATTGAGAGGGTAACAGAGAACAATATTACGAGAAATCCGGACAATACCGCAAATAAATTAGAGTTACCAAGCGATGAAGGCGCTGACATCCGTGATGTCAATAGTGTTAACGTTAGGGATTTCGATAAAAAAGGTGAAATAAAACGCGATAAGAAAGAAAATGCTATATCAACCAATTGGCGGAATAATAGTATGAAGAACGCATGTAGATGTATTCCTAGAACGATTACGAATGGTAAGGCTGAGGTTTATCTGAGAAGCGATAGTGAGAAATTAAATGTCGTCGTATTGAACTGCCGCAGCATCCGTAAGAAAATTGCCGATTTTGAGCATATTATTCGCAGTCTAGAAGCCGATGTCGTGATCGGTACAGAGAGTTGGCTCACTGACGAGATTGCAAGTCAGGAGGTATTCCCTCAAGACTATCGAATTTTTAGAAAGGATCGTAGTATCCGGACGGGAGGTGGAGTATTTATAGCAGTCAGCAAGGCATACGAAAGTTTTCCACTACCGATTAATGACGCCGAAATAGAAAGTGTTTGGTGTGGAGTTAGAGGAAGCGATTACACTATAGCAAATATATGCGCATTTTATAGGCCTCCCAATGCAAGTTTAGAAATGATTCATAATCTCGAGAAACAAGTAGCAACGCTAATATCGAAAAATAAAGAGAGGGCCATTATAATAGGAGGAGACTTCAACTTACCTTCAATAGACTGGAATCATAATTGCTTTGATCCCGGTGGTAGAGAGCGTGAATCCTGCGAAGCACTTATAGAAACCTTCGTTAAACACTCGTTGTGTCAGCTAGTAAGATGTCCCACGAGATCGAACAATATATTAGATTTACTCGTAACGAACTACCCCGAGCGTATGAACAAGCTTTCCATAGAGGAAGGAATAAGCGATCATAATGCTGTGTACGACGAATTTAAGCTAAAAGTGGAGAAACAGGTTAAGGCTAGAAGACGCGTATATATGTACGCCAAAGGCGATTTCTCGAAATTTAGGTCTTTTTTACAGACACAATTCCCGAATTTCTGCGAGGCATCTATCGACGCTAGTACAGAGGAATTATGATGCGTGTTCAGGGATATGATGCGAGAGGGTACGGATAAATTCATTCCACATAAAGTTAAACGTGATGGTGCGGAACCAAGATGGTACAACCAGAAAGTTAGATGCGCTCTTAGACGGCAAAGAAAATTTCACGCTCGCTTAAATACCAATTCTTAAAAAGTCACAGAGGAACAGAGGTCAATGATACGGCATCAATGCAGAGAGGCACGCTCAAGAGCTAGAGTAACAATGCGAGAAGCATTTAATGATTACAAAAAGAAAGTTTTGCATAATAATTTGAAAGAAAATCCGAAAGCATTTTGGTCGTACGTTAGGGAGGTTCATGGTAGAGGTCCCACCATAGCGTCATTGAGAACGGAGGCAGGTGATGTAGTACACGATAGCGCGGAAAAAGCAAACTTGTTAAATGAACACTTTCAGAAAGCGCTTACTTCGGTGAGCAACGAATTTGAGGAACCAGCTTCAAATGATGAGGGAAATTCGATGGAAGATTTGATATTTTCTGAAACAGGTATCGCGCACCAGCTAGAGTCGATTAAGCAAAATAAGTCTCCCGGGCCGGAGGGCATACCCGCGCGTGTGTTGAAAGAGCTAGCCTCGGTAATCGCACCCTACTTGAAAATAATATTCGAAAAATCCGTTGCACATGGTACCGTTCCAAAAGACTGGAAGCTAGCATACGTAACGCCCATCCACAAAGGCGGTGATAAAGAGAACCCCGAAAATTATAGACCGATATCCTTGACGTCATTATCGTGTAAGATTCTAGAACATATAATCGTTAGCTCTGTTCTGGGTTATTTAGATGGTCGTTCTTCGCTAAGCAAAAACCAACATGGGTTTCGGAAAGGTAGGTCATGCGAAACGCAGCTCGCCCTGTTCGTAAACGATTTGTTGCAATGCGGAGAGAAAAACAGTCAGGTTGATGCAATTTTTATTGATTTTAAAAAAGCGTTTGACAAAGTACCCCATAATAAATTAATAGGAAAACTAGGAAAGTACGGCATAAACCCTAATATCGTGAGTTGGGTAAAAGACTTCCTCTCCAACAGAAAACAGATAGTAGTTATTGATGGGAAATCTTCATACCCGGTAAAAGTCGCATCAGCTGTTCCACAGGGAAGTGTCATAGGCCCACTACTATTCCTGATATATATAAACGATATCTGCTAGGTAGTTCGCTGCAAAATAAGACTTTTCGCAGATGGCACCGTTTTATATAAGGAGATAACGAGTCAGGATGACCAAAAATCGCTCCAGGAAGATTTAAACGCCCTTTCAGCATGGTGTCAACATTGGAAAATCGAAGTTAATCAGAGCAAATGTTCCCTATTGAGTTTCTGGAAGAGTAAGAACAATGAATTAGACTCGGAGTACAGAATTGATAGATTGAATATCCAATCTGCAGAGTACGTTAAATAGTTAGGAGTCACCATTTGTCGTGATCTATCGTGGAATATGCATATTCGAAGGATCGTAGGCGCAGCTAATAAGAAATTGGGCTTCGTAGGCAGAATAGTAAGAAGTAGCACAGAACAGGTACGAGAAACGTGTTATTTATCATTGGTCAGATCTCAGGTCGAATACGCTTCCAGCATATGGGATCCGTACGAAAAGGGACAGATACTTGAGTTAGAAAGAATCCAACGCAGAGCAGCCAGATTCGTAAAACAAAAATATGAGCAAAAATTAAGCGTCACATCACTCTTGAAGGAGTTGAATAGGATATCGCTAGAGGATCGCAGAATTAGCGCTAGGTTAAGACTTCTGGGGAAATTTAGGTCGGAAATTCTCTTAGAGGTGGTCTCAGGAATATTAGAGGCACCTACGTACATGGGCAGGCACGATCACGAGAATAAAATACGAGAGATCGACTGTAGGACCGAGCGATACCAGAGCTCGTTTTTTCCAAGGACCATACGGGATCATAACAGGAGAGTGATTCCCACGAGGGACGTTATTAGGTAGGGCTTGGTGTGCTGCACCCCCTGCCACCCACCAGTCTGGTGATTTGCAGGGTATCATGTAGATAGGTTAAAATTTTCATCTTCATGCACCTTCAGAAAGTACATAAACATTAGTCAAATTGTTTAATATTTAAGAATTTTTTACGGCCGAACGAATAAAAATTTTCGAATTTCTATATTCCCGTTTTCGTTATTTGGTAAATTCTACCGTTAGAAAAAATTTCAGCATTGTCGTCCATATAGAAATACTTAAACCGCAAAACGTTCGCCCCTAAAAATTGGAATTTTTGCAATTTTTTATTATATCTTCGGTTACAACGAAATTTATACATTT
This sequence comes from Uropetala carovei, assembly GCA_036926305.1. Lineage (NCBI taxonomy): Eukaryota > Metazoa > Arthropoda > Insecta > Odonata > Petaluridae > Uropetala > Uropetala carovei. The sequence goes on along the minus strand of JAXCHB010000147.1, from coordinate 1,572,665 downwards.
GTGCAAAATTTCATCGGCCGAATTCAGAGTTTTCTTAGTCAGATACTAAGACCCACTAAGTCCCCTTAGTAGCGCACCACTACATACGCCCTATTCAGAGCGTCCTACTAGGGGTGATTTGCTTAGTCATTGAGTATGGTAGTCAGCCTTAGTCACACGCCACGCTAAACAAGCTCCCGCGGTGTTTAAGGGCGTGACTAGTGTGTCTTCCGCTCCAGCTTGCGAAGTGTAGTGAAAGCGGTAGTTGAAAATGAGTCTTTTTAGGTATAATATTGTTACTTTATTTAGTTTGTTATTAAGTAATTTCTATATGAGAGTTTTATATTTCTCTGTAGTTCATTATTTCGTCAAATTAGTTTAATTTCGTTTTATAGTAGAGTAGGGTACGTAATTTATTGTTACATTATTTCTTTTAAACGTCAGTCATTGTATTCTTATTTTAATTATTCCGCGTTTTATCATTTTAGCTATTTTCATTATTTACATTTCTACTTTGTTTTCATTTTAATGGCCAACGAAGTTTGTACGTATTGCGTAGAGTTTTTGTGTAGTCGTTATTTGGTATAATCACGTAGATCATGGTCCTTCAATAGTTGTTAATATGTTTCTATAGGAGTGTTTTATATTTATGTGTAGTTCATTATTTCGTCAAAATAGTTTAATTTCGTTTGATAGTAGAGTAGGGTACGTAATTTTTATTGTTTCAGTCCTTCTTGTAAAGGTTAGTTATTGTATTCGTAGTTTATTTATTCCGAGGTTTATCAATTTAGTTATTCAGTTGTATTCATTATTCACTTTTCTACATTGTTTTCATTGTAACAGCCAACGAAATTTTTACGTATTGCTTAGAGTTGTTGCGTAGTCATTTTTTGTTATAATCACGTAGTGCATATTACTTCAGTAGTTGTTCAGACTTTGTGTTACTTTGTGCTACAAAGTACGGAAAGTGCTTCTTCCCCTTTTGTAGTTTGCGCATCTCCCAAGCGTAGCGTGAGATCGGAGGATACCGACGCGAGAGTAGCTGGTCAGGGGACATGTGAGACGGTGGTGTGTTGTGCTACTCCGAGTGTTTGGGGCTTCTATTCCCTCAATTGGTTAATTATGTGTTGTGTTGTGCGGCTCCGAGTGTTTGGGGCTTCTATTCCCTCAATTGGTTAATCTCGAATTATTCCCTGACTACTTTTAAAAAAACATGTAAGCGTGTCAAATTTCAAGTTTGTAGATCATTTAGAAGTGCCTTATAATTTTATTCCTCGTATGGGGCAATAATGGGGCAAAACAGCCATAACGTTACGACTTTTACATTATCGGATTTATTCCTTCTGTGGTAACTAAAAACCCATAATTCTGACAAATTTCAAGTTTGTATCTCATTAAGAAGTGCCTTATAATTATCACACTCGTATGGGGCCGAAAAAGGGCAATACCACCCATTAAAAATTGGAATTTTTGCAATTTTACAATTTTATCTTAGTTTGCCATGAAAATTCTATAATCGTGCCAAATTTCAAGTCTCTAGGTCCTATGCAGCTGCCTCGCCTTTTTTGTTCTCGAATGGGGAAATAATGGGGCAAAACAGCTCCAGAAATGAGGATTATATCAATATCAGATTTCCTTCATTAGGTGTAGTTTAACATTAACAGCATTAAAATATAAGCCTCTGTTTCCCATTAAAAGCTTACCCATATGAAAGGATAGAGCTTGTTACCAAGGAAACCTATTGTTAGACCCAGAAAAATCAGCAATTTTTTGCGATAAAAACTATATTTTTACGTTAATTCTACTCGGATTTGAATTCTGTCTTCAAAAATAAGAAACTACAATTTATATTCTATCCGACAGTTTAAGTCTCGAGTTCGTATCTTGATGGGAAGTAATTTTAAAATGTAAACCAAACGCCAAACTTTCGTCCATTTGTGAGCTTTATCGAAGTTAACTAAATCGGAGGTAACAATGACGGCGCCTTGGTTACGCCCGGAAAGAGTACGAATAAACCAAAAAATGTCGAAAATAATAGCGTATTTCTGAAAACTTCGACGGTGTAACATGTAAACTTCGTAGGAATAAGATAGTATAGAGGTTTATTCGTCGAATAAAGCAAAAACAAAAAAAACTCGGTCCATATTTAAGTATTTTTATGCTTGAAGGAAGAATACCTTGCAAGTCAAGGAATGGATTCATACGTGTTATCTTATGGAAAAATGGTAATCCCCTATATTGGCAGCAGTGATTAATCCCTGTTGACCAAACCTTGACAGTTAACTAAGTTAGGATGTAAGGAAGAATCATAAAAAATTTTGTTATTCTAGCTTTTATCTTTTAGCAGGAGTTCCATGAACAAACACAGAAATACACAAACACACGCTTCAAAATATATAATAGGAGATAATATATTTTGAAGTGTGTGTTTGTTGGTTTTTTCATGGATATCCTCTTAAACGATAAAAGCTAGAAGTACCAAATTTGGTTCGATTCTTCCTTACATCCAAACTTAGTGAATTGTCAAGTTTTTGTTTATGTACGTCTAATTACTGAACGTCACGTATTTTACTGCGTCCTGCAACTGAAATACAGGGGTGAGTGTAGACTACTTTTAATTTGCACTTTAAAATTACTTAAAATCACTGTACGAACTTGAGACTTGGATACTTCTTTGCGGGAAAGAACAAAGTTTATATTTATTGAAGAAAGATTCCGAATTCTGGCCGAATTCGCGTAGAAATGCGGTTAGAATCAGAAAAATACGTGATTCTATCAGTTTTATTACAATACCAATTATAAGCTACCACGACAACTCCCATTGTCGCCGAAATTGAGAGTTCAATGAATTTATATTGAGACTATATAGTCCCTTCTTACATTTAAGAGATCGAGGGAGGGAGGGAGGGAGGGAGAGAGGGGTAGGGAGAGAGAGGGGGGGAGGGAGAGAGGGGGAATGAGAGAGAGGGAGGGAGGGAGAGAGGGGGAATGAGAGGGGGGGAGGGAGAGAGGGGGAATGAGAGGGAGAGAGAGGGAGGGAGGGGGAAGGAGAGAGAGGGAGGGAGAGAGGGGGAGGGTGTTTATACGTTATTTTCGATTTCTCACAGTGCAAGATTTTCTTCCATCATTCATTTAAATAGAAAAATGCGGAGCGGTTTTCTTCATTTTTGCTTGATTCGACGGTAATAACTGTGTACTATCTTATTCTCGCGATGTTCACATGTTACACGGTCGAAGTTTTAGATTCACTAAATCCGTTGAAATTCAACGGGCACCCCTGCTAGTTATACTATATTATTAATGAGGCAAAGTGGAATGAGGAGTACTAATGGAATTTAAGATGGGCGTTGTATGATACAAATTTAATTTGGTAAGTTTATAAACATCTCCAGAAAGGTAGAATACATATGAATGAATATCATGACGTTACGTATGTATGACACTCGTTTGAATTAACTTCGGCCGAAAACTATACATGTATACTCACCAATGGCTCCCACGCGCAGGTAAAAGCTGCAGTAACGCTGAATGGGTGCGTTTGTCTTCCTGAAAATTCTCTCTCCTGTGTCTGCGCCTCCCACTCCTGCTAGAAACAACACGAAAATCATTCGAACATTTGTACAATTTTACTAGAAATTGTACAAAGTTTTGTTTTGCCTTATTTTATCATATCGCAGTTCCGAAATGTTAAGCTTCCAATTGGTGTACGATATCAGATCAGGAATATTTGAATGATAAAGGCTCAACATATAAACATTCTATATAAAGTTTCGCGGATACATTGAAAACGACGAATAAATCAGAATCGCCGACACTGTAATTCCTACGTAAAAGCCCTCCGAAGTGGCAAGGGTATTCTAGAATTTACCAACCTCCACAGCCTGTTAAATAGCCTCCGTAATGTGAATGCATATTCTTCGCCATTCACACTATACTCTAGTATTTCGTTCGATTGTATAAGACTTGATGCATCGAATATGGCCCATATTGGTAATGAAATAAGTAATTAACCATTTCACTAATTGTCAAATACGAATAACAATTCTTCAGTTTGATGCATGTGGTCAAGTTATTCTCATATATCTGAACTTCCACGAGAAGTTATTTCTTTTAATTCTGCCTCCCTTTCATTTCGATTGAAGTTGTTACGTTTTCATATTATTCTTTTCTTATTTTCATGGAATAAATTTCATTCATTCGAATCGTTTAAAGTCATACAAAACAGTGTTTTTCAATTTTTTCCTGCCACGGATAATTTATCATCCCGAATACTTTTAGCCAATCATCTAAAACAGTGCTGCCCAAACTACGGCCCGGGGGCCACATCATCACATTTTTAATGTAAAAAGAAAATAGAAAATTAAAAAACAGTATTTTGTGAGTACCTCTCTAATTTTAAAACAGATAAATGCATTTAAAACAAATCAGGTAATTTCGACTCACAACTAAATCCTTAATTTACCTAAGTTGTTCTTAAACTTTATTTTCGACTAGGTATGGCCCGCAAAGAGGGTGGAATTGAGCTATGCGGCCCTCGATGTTTGCAGCAATGGATCATGTGGCCCTCGGGCCGAAAAGTTTGAGCACCACTGATCTAAAACATAAACAGTGATTTTTAAAATAAAACAAGAGGAAAGTTACACATCTACATTCAGAGATACGAATATTTCTGTTTTTTCTTTTGTCGCAAATGGTCGACCGAATCTGATTGGTCTTATTCAGTCGATCGTGATATTTATTTATGGTGGTTGAGCATTTAGAAAATACAGTCTCTCGTAGTTGGAAAATGCACAAGTTTGAAAACAGCAGTTTTGGAAGAATCTGAATATTCGTGGAGTCCACCAAAGAATTTTATAAGTGGGATTTCGCCGCATAATTGCTTCGGTTCACAATTCGTCGGAATTTCAATTCGACTCTCATGAGCCATAGCAAGAGTAACTGTATGGTTTTCATAACAATAAAAACGGTTTTCGTACTCAACGAATATCTTGTGGAAAGGAATATCCCAAATGATTACAACATTAATCACGCAGATGCAGCGGTGTCACTCAGCCGGTTCCCACCGCTTTCCGGAAGCCGGTTGGTAAAAATTGTTTTATGCATGAAATATATGTAGCGAAAACATTTATACATAATAAAAATATAAAACTGGAGTAGGACTATTTTTTACGAATATATCGAAATCGATGACAAATATATTAAGTATGTGGTGCCATCTGCCACATATTGTTTGAGTGAGACATATACTTTTGTAGTGCACGGTCAGAATCAGATACTGTGGTGCTAATGAAATATAAAATTTCGTATTTTTTTTAATGATATCGGATAGGCAGGGCGGAGCGTTCGTGTGATCAATATCTTTTGCTGATAATATTCGTGAAGATAGTCATTTGTTTATGGCTTTAATCTGTCAAAATATATCAGCTTCATTTGGTGTCAACATCTATCAGCTAGAACAAAATCACATCCTTCGTCACCTGGAGCACGATACCTCTTGGTGAACTTTCGTAATACGACTTCTACCTTTTTCATAGCATCCCAGCATCATGTTTCATTTACCGGAGCAGTAGTAGACCGTCTGCTGCATAAATTCACTCACCTCCGTAAGCTCTAACGATGGAGAAGAGTGCTCTCTTGCGAAGGAGGATGGCGTGCATGAGGAACACGAACAGAAGAGAGCCCGTGTACAGGTAAAGGTAGAACCCTTGGTAGAATGACGCAGGGACTTGAGTGGAGATTACTTCGGTGACCGGCAGCGCGACGCCTAATACCACTAGCAGCTTGGCGTAGAGGGCCGATAGTGCCGTGGTTAGGGCGTCGCTGCAGAAGATCATGAAAATAATTGCTCATCACAGAGCGGAGGGAAATTTATTACAACTACCGCAGTTACATTTCAAATATCCCATTACCCAGAAAATAAGCATTACAAAACTTGTTTAGTCACTTATAGAAGGTAAAATTATCTTCTTTCCAAAACGTGGAAAATCTACTCTATTAGGTAGCACGAGGCCAATTACGCTGCTATCTAACCTCTCTAAAATCCTTGAAAAAAATAATCATGGTCAGACTGCGTAAATTTCTTTTACAAATTAACTTAATCTCTTCTGAGCAATTTGGGCTTCCGCAGCCGAACATCGGCCGTTCACCAAGCACTCCGCCTCACGGAGTTTATTACCACCGGCTTCCACTTCAAAGAATGCACCGAGGTAGCCTTCCTGGATGTAGCTAAAGCCTTTTATAAAGTTTGGCACAAAGGCTTACTCCTAAAACTATTCAGCCAAGGCATCCCCATATACATACTCAAACTAATCCATTCCTTCTTAACAGACCGCTCCTTCAGAGCTGCTGTTAAAGGCACTCTCTCCAATGCCAAACCCTTACGCGCAGGAGTCCCCCAAGGTTCCGATATGGGGCTGCTTTCATTACAATCCCGTCCGAAAACTCTTAAGAGGTTGGTATTCCTTGGCGTCAAGATTAGATGTGAGCGTAAATATGTTATTATTTATCGTAGAATTCCGTTGAAAAGACGCTGTTGATCAGCGCATTCACCCGAATATGTCGCTTGAGTCACAATCGCACTAAGTTAAAAACATAAAATAGTTTAAATTTTATTGCAAAAGACGTGGTCGGCTAATGCCTCCCTGGTGAGAGGGTAAAGAGACCTGAGCTCGGATTTGAGGATGGGTCTTGAGGTATGGGCCTCTAACCCGAGTTAATGACGGTCGAGGAGTCAGCTTCGCGGTCAGTTTAAAATGTGGTCCCAGTTAGTCGACATAAGCCCACGCAAATATTTCTAAATAATCTAAGAAGTATATCAGTCTGCACGGTTGAGTTAATGAAGAATGTATATCCCACTGTCAGCGAGTTTCTTGCGTATCAGAAGGACTTAACCCTCGACGTCAAATCTAGCATTTTTGTAATGACTGGGTGTCAGACGTGTAATAGAGCGATTCCTCTCTTGTGGAATGGGAGAGTGAATATAATATGAAGAACACGAAAAGGTGTGAAGACTCGTAAAGCAAGGAATGCGGCCCGCGGATGGGCAGAGAGCACACCGATGTGAGTTTGAGACCCCTAATTTAGACCCTAAACTTTCCTGGGCCCTGCACGCCAAAATGGCAATTACGAGATCTACGGCGGTTGAAAATGTATTAATGCCCCTCCTAACCCCCAAATATACTCTCAAAAGGAGGGATAAACTACGTATCTACCTATCCATCATACGCCCTTACCTACTTTACTCAGCCGAAGTATTTGGCAATTATCCCGGATACCTTAGACGTAGTGTAGAAGTTTATCAAAATAAAACCCTCCGATATTTAACCCGCTCTTCTAAACTGATCCCTATCCAAGAAATTAGAAATGCCCATGCTATCCCCTCTGTTCTTTACTTCATTCGTAAACTACCATAAAATCTTCAGAAAATTTTACCCTTTACCAGGAACCCTCTCTTGACTGACCTGCGGAATTACGACCACGTTCGGCAAACTATACATAAAAAACCAAAATCTATACTTCTTCGCAAAGTTTAAATTTTCCACTTCCCTCAATCTAACTAACATAAGCTAGAATCGCCAAGCTCTCTCTCTCTCCAACCTGCTGTCAAGGTGCGTGTACTATTTAGTACCGGTACAGTCTACTATTGGAGGCGGATCCTTCGACAAAAGGCAGAAGAAGAGAATAAATTAATCTTCACTAGGCGTCTGTCTGTCTGTGGAATCCCTTTTTTTATTTATTTATCTTTCACGTAATGGTCTTTACAATGAGCGTCACGTCAATAACAAGGGCGATCATACACGGCCGTGACCTCGGCAGGATTCGACATTGGGAGATAAGTATCCCTCTACCAATGCCAAAAGTTACTGACATGATTTTATAGGTCGCATTTATGGGCGACTTAATCCTACACTAAAATATTGTGGGAAAAAATGAAGTACTCGTTGGTTGCGATGTAAACAAAACCAAAAGTAAATTGTGAACGGCTATTAATAAACGGAATTATTAGGAACGTTTCCCATACAAGTTATAGGTGCCAGCGATAAAAAATACTACCATACACCAAAAGATAAAAGAAGGCTACCTCAACAAGGCGGCAGGACTTTGGCCACGCGGAGCCCATAAGTATTTACTATAATAGTTTGGGCATCTGTACGATTGTTTGTTTGACTGATGTAACGCTACATCCGCATAAAAATGCGAATAATATTTATTTTTATTCATTTCACCATGTTGGAAATACATATTAGAGGGTCTACTCACTCTCCTTGCTTCCTGTCTTCTATTCTCTGTTTTTCAGCCGCTGACGTCGTTCCTTTGGCTTGCTGAATCTCGGCCACATCCGTCACTTCCGCTATGGCACCCCTGCCGCTCCTCGTACCACGAGCGCCGCTAATAATACTGCACGCGAAATACGGAAACATTCTAATAACATATGGATGGATTGAATAACAGTTTTTGAAAATTGCTTTATGTTCTGAGACCTTTTTACAATGTAGAGCAAAGCTTCCCAAAGCTCGTGGGCCAACCGAGGCCTGTGACCGAATTTATTATAGCATAGTAGGTACTATTAGTGGAGAGCCGACAGTTCTACTGTGAAAATTTTTGAGAAACGTTAAAAAAAAATACGAAAGAAAATTCAAAGAAAACCAATGGACAATGATGAACAGACAAATAACAACAAAGCCGAAAAAAGGAACAATAACAAATGAAGAACAAAAAGAAAAATTACAATCAGACGTCAAGATAGATTGACAAACCGTTTATTTACAATTAGAGCAGGTTTAAATGAAATCGTATGTAATATAAGCGAGCTGAAATTTGCCGCTCCAATGTTTAGCAAAGGAGGTAATAAACAAGGCAACAAATAATAATGATACATTTATCAATAAAAAATGCTAAACAACACGCAAAAATAAACTCATTAAAATACGATATTTACAAAGACTTGCCACAGAAAAAGGTTGATTTAACTTTATTTTGGTAAATGCCTAAGAACTTACTTATGGAATCCTTATATTGTAGCATCAGTAATTCCCGGCTTTTTTCTGCGCAGAACCATTTATTATGTATTTTAATTTTAACACTTTCGCCTTCATTATAAATTATCGTTAAATCCGCCAGTCTCATTTGCAACAAAAGAAGTTTTTAATAAGGCTGAGTTTTTTAAACTCCTTTCTGCTTATGCAATTGTATTTTATGTAGTACAGTGAAATTTCGTTACAATGTATTTCACAATAATGTATGTTTCAAATTAACGCATTTGTTTTGAATCTCTGTCAAATTTACCCGTATAAATATTGTATACATATTTGAACTTAACGTACTTTTCAATACTATGTAGGAACTTCAGAGGTACCGAAGAAATATTTGTGCCTCAACTTTAACTAATTCTTGCTCATCCAAGTCATAATACATCAATTTTCAACGCATCTTTAGTACGAAAATATCCGCGGAACTCTGCCAAAATCCCAAAAGAAGGGATTTTCCAAACTGAAAAATTTAGAACCGTAGGTCCGTCATCCCTCTCTCGTATTTTCACAATCGTCAGGACATGGAGGTTGTCACGAGTGGCTGGTGAGATGTCAGTGGTAGGACAATTACCAATTGCTGAAAGAAGTCGGATATTATATTTTTATCGCAAGTTGCAGATTCCATTCATAAAGAGGATTTTCCCGGAGAGAGCTTTGCAAAGATGTCTCATCAAAACTCCAGTTTCATTCCTCACTCACATTTGAGGAGTTTTCAGGTGTTGATAAAATTTTGGAAACCACGCTTTTATTAATTAAGGGAGGGTGCCAAAGTGGAGAGCATTAGGTGAGGAAATAAGTAGAGACTCTGAAGACGAGTTAGGGGTTGAGTCAAATGCGACATCATTACCTACATCGTTATATAAGAGGCATCGGAGTGAAATTAAAGACATTCATCACACAATTTATATAATTTGACGATGTATAAAATTAGGCTACGTGCCAAATTCTAAAAAAGATGAAACAAATAAAATTTTAGATTACATATTTAGGAAGCATTAAAGTAAGGTTGAAGTACGGTCGTTTTCTTTTTCCTCTCCGCTGTAATTCTTTCTGATATTTTCAGTATACCATACTTTCAATATAAAGTATAAAAATTCACGTTGTATCGAGATTTTACTGTAGTGGCATATATCCGTTGCAGTCGCGCTTCATATCAGCTTGTAGTTAGAAATTACCAAGCAGCAGTATTGGAAGAAAACCAACCAACGAACTGAAGAAAATTTCGTCAAGTTAAAGACCTTTTAGTATGATAAGAGAACAGAGGAGGCAGAGAATGCGAGAAAAAATAGTTTTAACGGCATTGATAGATGGGGTTCGCCAGAAAAATTACAAAAACGTCAATAATAAAAAAAATTGATTCCCATTCATAAGGTTGCCTATCAGTGTGTTAAAGTATTCTTTAAACATATGAATGCATTTTTATAGTAAAAGAAAACGACTTTTAGTTTTTCTTATAAAATCGTACCATTTACAGAATAAAATTTAAAAACTGTATTTTCGCTTCGAAATCTGAGAGCAATGTATACGCTGAGCTCAACCTTTTTAAAGTATGGCCAGGGCCGGCGCCAGGAATGAGGCGACCGCCTCAGGCGGCGTTTACCTTGGGGCGGCATTTACAGACGCATATTGAGACAAAAATCAACGCCATTGCGGATTTGCGAAAAAGAAAAGGGTGCCCACACATTGTCGTTCACCACTTCAACATCAACTTAGTGTACATGATTTTACACTCAGAGCATTAAAAATAATAATTTGAATTTTTTAAATATCTCTCCGTGACGTTGGACTCGGGATGTTTAAGTAAGAGTTTCTTTTCCCTTCTGTGTATCTTTGGTTATCATCTGTTTCATGTTCCGCTTAACTAAATTCTTAGCATCTAGCATGCCTTTCTTCGCTTGCTGCATCTTAGTTCCCAGTCAGAATTACGGGATCACCGGACTCGGTCGTGTTAGAAGATTACTCTCCAAAAAGTACAAGTCTTAAGGTATCGTCTAATGTAGGGCAGCCTGTCCGACTGTAGTTTTATGGTTACACTCAATTTCTGCAGAGGGGTCCTAAGTGCATCCTTACCACTGTTTCAGCCATTAACACTGACATATTCTTCCTGGATCATCTTTACATCTAGGTACGTAATCGCTCATCAATATAATGTCATCATTTTTATCAGAAAATTGGTATATGTACATGATATCGTATTTTGTAGGAAACAGAGGAATTCTAAAATACTAATAATCATCGTAGAAACGCGAAATTTTAATCATAATATAGATTAAATAATAGGAATTAATTTTCAAATCGAAAAAAACTACCTAAGGCATTGGCCAAGATCGGTGCGTTCGCGGTTCATATAGTTTACAGTATCGCGAACACTATTGAATCTATTGATATGGAATCTTATCCAAAGAAACGTGAGCATTTAAAAACATTTTTGTACCTCTCTAAAACAAAAACGGGAAAACTTTACCACAGGTCAACTTTTTGACGTTTCGACTGGAAATTTTCAAGAAAATGTTGCGTTTCTGATATTTTTAAGAGAGCTCATTAATAATATAGAAGTTATTGTTACGAAATCATTATTCATAAACATTACAGAAGTCATACACAAAAAATTGTTGCATTTTGTTGATTAGAACCGGAGATATGGCGACGGGAGAGGGTTTTCTATGAAACTTGAACGCGAGAATCTTTCCCTCGCATCTCGGACTCACTCTCGGTCAAGAGATAAACGTCGTAAATTTCTTTGAGGGGCTTCATCTTAACTGACATCAGATACGCGTGGACGGTGACTCCTTCCTTTTGTGCCGAGATAAAATTCGTTCTTACGCAGCCGAGTTCCACCATTCGCTATTTGCATGAAAATAAAAACGCAAAAATTAATGCACATTATATGCACTAAATTGTAGAATGGTGCTGAAAATGTAAAGGCCAAAGGTTGCTCTTTCGATATATCAAGATTTTTCGGAATTGAGAAAACTCATTGGGTCTAAAAACATATAAATGCTGTTACTGTGCAAAAGGGCGGCATAAAGTGCGTTTATATATAACTTATTACTTGCTCCATACGTAGTATGGGAAAGTACTATGATCATGAAAAAAATCGACTTCGAGATTTCAACAGGAATACACGTTTTGAGGTCCCTAGAACACGTTTAGACTATTTTCGGAATGGTGTCAGTGTGTGTGTGTATGTGATTGTGGGCGCTCTAACTCAAAAAGTACTTGTCATATTAATATCAAATTTCAAATATAACACAAATATATAGCACAAAGAACTGATTAGTCTTTGGACAATACCGGTTCACCGGAAGTCGAGGTTTATTCGAAACCCGATTCGGTTTTTGCGATATTTCTCTGTTAAAACATCATTATTGTATATAGAATTCTATACTAAGGTTATAGAGAATGTAATTTCCTACAACTTTTATTTCAAACAATTTTACATAGCAGTTATCGTTTAGGAATTATTTATAAAAAATCTGATGTGGCCAACACATGACTTTCTCGACATTTGGGGTATAGATATCTAAATTATTATGAATAGCATCACGATGCAATAGTTAACATAAAGAAGACAAACTGCATGCATATGAGAAATCCTAAAGTTAATAAAGCACTTCTTCCTATTAAACTTCACAAACATGATTGCTTACATCGAATTAATGCTTTTAACTAAGGGTGTAATTGTGAATCCATAGCTCAAGTAGATTATACTAAATATCTGGGATTAATAATAGATGATAAATTTAATTTTGAATATCACATTATTAAATTAAATAAAACATTAAGACACTTTGCTGCAAAGTTTCACGCATTAGAACATATGTTACCACAGAGAGAGAGAGAGAGAATAATATTATATGTATAAATCACTGGTTGACTCAGTTCTCCGAAATGGTGTGACAGTATGGGGTTCTACCTCCAATACATACATGTCCTCACTTGAAAAACTACAAATAAAAATAATATTAACACTAATGTCTAATAGCACAATTGAAAACTATTTATCATTCTGTAGGAACAATAACATACTCCTTATCAGTGACATGTTTAAATACCAAATCTTACTTGATAACTTCTTCAATAATAGGTGGAAAATTAAAGTGCACAAACACACTGACGTAAAATTAAGACAAATTAGACGATATGATACCCCAAAATATTACAACAACCATGGAAAGAGAACATACAGTTATATTGTACCAAATCTTTTTAACCAACTACCAGACAACATATTCAATGCATCCAAATTAAACATAATAAAAAAACAACTACGATCACGGCTCCTAGATGAAAGATTAAAATAACTGCAAGTGGAGTAGCATCGCAATAAATTTTGTCTGTGCAATAATATTACAAATATTTAATTATTATAAATGAACCCATATCTGCTTTTTAAAAGTAGGCGCTCGCAGACGAGGCCAGATGAGACTCTGCAAGACCCCAATGTCTATCTTTTTGCAAATTTTTGGAATAGTATTTTACAGTATTTCGATCTTACTTCATATTGTATCACATTTCTGTACTTAATGGAACTGTATGTACTGAATTTTTTTTGTACAATGACTGTAATAACAAATTTCATTTTACATTATATCACATCATTTTATGTTTGTCATATGATTATTATTTGTTTTGGAAGATGCTCAATGATGTATATATTTTCTGTAAACTGAACCACTTTTTGCATATGAATAACATAATGTAATGTATATTTTACAAATACCATGGAAAGGTTACATTTTCATTTCCTGTACTTAATGGAATTGTATGTACTAAAATTTTGTACAATGACTGTAAATAAATTGAAATTGAAAAAAAGAAGGAAAAATTATTATTTCCTATAGTAAAAGAATACAGTCGTCCTTATTGCCGTAAATTACGTATATTTTGAATATGTTTACAGAATTCACCGCTACGTGGTTGTGGCGCTGTATACTGGGTATTACGAAAAAGTTCAATATCTCCGAAATGGATGGTTCTACAAGAAATTGTTTCAAACAAAACTTGGAAAAAATGTTATTCTCTACAACTTTGGGCCTCACGAAGATTACTAATAACGATGTTTTTAAGGAGATATTTGACGGAAACCGAAAAACAGGTTATTTATAAATAATTCCTAAACAATAACTGCTATGGAAAATTGTTTCAAATGAAAGTTGTAGTAAATTCCATTCTCTATAACCTTTGTATAGAATTGTACATACAATAATGATGTTTTAACGGGAAATATCGCAAAAACCGAATCGGGTTTCGAATAAACCTCGACTTCCGGTTAACCGTTATTGTCCAAAAACTAATCAGTTCTTTGTGCTCATGATAAAGTGTTATATATGAAATTTGGTAACGATATGGCACGTACTTTTTGAGTTAGAGCGCCCACAATCACATACACACACACACACACACTGACACCATTCCGAAAATAGTCTAAACGTGTTCTAGGGACCTCAAAACGTGTATTTCCGTAGAAATCTCGAAGTCCATTTTTTCGTGATCACAATACTTTCCCATTACTACGTATGGAGAAAGTAAAAATAATCGGTTTTTTTCGGTTTCCGTCAAATGACTCCTTAAAAACATCGTTATTTGTACCTAATCTTCGTGCGGACCAAAGTTGTAGAGAATAATACTTATTCCAAGTTTTGTTTGAAACAAATTTTCGTAGAACCATCCATTTCGGGGTAATTTTGCTTTTTCTTAATTTCCAGTATACAGCGCCACCATCATGTAACGGTGAATTCTGTAAACATATTCAAAATATAATTTACGGCAGTAAGGACGACTGTATTCTTTACGATACGAAATAATAATTTTTCCTCATAATGCTATTCATAATAATTTAAATATCTATACCCCAAATATGGAGAAAGTAATGTGTTGGCCACATCAGATTTTTTTAAACAGGTAAAGACTTTTCCAAAGTATTCGAAATGCCTGCACGGGACTCTTACTACGTAACAAAATACTGCACGACCTCTTTTAGGGTTAAAGTCAGACCAGTGGCCCATCTAACCAATTTAAATGCCATCGGAAAAAGGATCCACGACCATTTACCTTGTTTAGCTGTCCCCAATCCTCTCCACCTCTTTTTTTCTTACGGCGCAGATTATAAAAATATCTCCTATAATAAAACGCTTAATATCTTTGTCGGTGTGTCTCCATGCAGCCTCATCAATTGGTTATGCAAACTGGCAGGAGAGGGCAGCACTTGCCAGTACAATTAGTGCTACCCCTCCTGCCACTTTCTATAACTAATTGTAGCCGCTCCTATATTCATTTACGTAAATTGGATGGATGGTACTTATGTATTAACGGGGAGCCCAACTTAAAAATATAAATACGGAACAAATACCATTTAAATTATGTTTTAATTTTTAAGAACATTAAAAGAAACCAATTAACATTTAAATGATTTGTTATAGATAACAATTGAAAAAACAATCACATTTTCATTTCTGGTGGCAACTAAAATATAAACAAAGCGAGCCGAAGGGTCGGCAATATCCTCTCCATTTGCGGCGCAACAGTCAAGCGAGATATAATTCCTTTGCAGACTACAGATATCTTGGTAGAAATCACTCGGTACTTACGTATTAAGTTGGGCCGTCCGTTAATACGTAAGTAGCGGATGGATAAATGCGGTAAATTACGTATTTTAAAACATGCTAATGTTTGAAATAATTCGACGATGTTTTAACGTGCCTTCGTTGTCTTATCGAAGTCTTTCTGCATATTATAGGCAGTTGCTCGCGCTGTGCCTTCGCATTATCTGAATATAACAGATATTATGAGAATAATTTTTTCCGTGCTGTTTATTTTTAATTCGCGTCAATCCAATTATAGGGTAACCAAACAAACAACTATTACATTGTTATCTAAATAATTAAGGTATATGCGCTGATTGCGTGTGTATTGAGATATCTATTGAGATTGTTGTTAACTGCTGTTTAGTGGAATTGAACGATTGATTGTGATTACATAGTAAATATTGCTTTTCACGTGGACAGCTGTATGTAGCCATAAATAGAACACGTGACAAACATAATTTGTAATTTTGGGTTAAGGATAAAGATAATCAAGGGCAATTGCTGTTAAACGAAAGAGTATTTACAAGGAACGTCGTTATAAGAGAGCTACTGAATAGCTTAAATAATTTAATTTAGGTATAAGACTGTTTTCCTCTTCATTTTTTAAAACTATTCCTTTGTTTTCATTTGTAGCCCTTTCCAATCTTATTCATCTTTATAATTTTATCATTTGTTTGTTGGTTTTATTTTTATATTGTTTGTTTTCAAAGGCCGTTTTAAACAGGCTCATTCGTCTAGTCTTTAAAATAAATAAAGAAGAGAAATAAAGGAAAATAAATAAATAATACCTTAAAGCAAGGGTTCCCAAACTCTGTCAAGACACGGAACCTTTATATTCAAATGATTTTTCTTGCGGAAACATAAGTAAGAGATGGTAAGCCAAATCACAATAAATTGACTTTAAAATTATTATTTATATAGCTTATGTGTCTTACAGTATACAGTTTACAAGTGAGGCTAATGTTTTCTACTGTAAATAAGAGAAAGAAGAACGTATTGGCTCTCTATTACGGAACCCCATTTAGCTTCTGTGGAACTTAAGGGTTCCGCGGAACACAGTTAGGGAAACCCTGCCTTATAGTATTCGTTGAATATTATAAATTGCCTACTATATCAAATCGAAGAACAAATACCATATTTTTTCCTTGTAAATGTTGATTTATTGTAGATCAAATTGTTTTAAAACAGATTTTAACATACTTGGGCAAAATTTAATTCCATCTTTTTATTTTTCTGTTCGTTAAAATGAGCTAAAATAGTAAAATTAAACGTAGGTAATATTTAATAGCGTTTTCCGTTTTTCTTATTCTTTAAAAAATCATCGAGTGTTTTAAAATGGGAATATATGTAAATAATACGCGAAACGTGCACTAGCCGAAAAAAGTCTGCAATTCTCGTTAATTACTGTCCTTCATTAAGTTTCCCACCGAAAAGAGCTTAACAATTGCCATAGCCTAAAAACTCAAGTTTTTAGGAACATAGCTCGGTAATATGCATCGAATAATAATATTTATGTAAATTTATCTTGTTGCATGCACATTTATTCTCTGTAAACTCGTAGAGTAATACATACGGATTAGTACAGGTTAATAAAACAGCAGCTTAAGCATTAAGAACAGAAAAATATTAGATTACAATTACAATTTCGCAATCTTATCGCTTCACAGCGACGAGTAGAATATGCCATCATCCTGTTCTTCTTCATCTCAGTAATATAAAATAATGGCGCTCGACTAGAACCAACTACTTACGTATGTATGTATGTATGTATGTGCTATGTACTTTTCGCTCCCTATTCCGAATTTTCTCTCTCCATCCTAACATTTGCTCACACTGCCTACTATACACGGCTAATGAACTCTGTTGCTGGCGAACCAATAACCTAATAAGCCCTCGTTCTCTCCAACCATATTCGATCGCTTCTTCATGCACCTCCCTTCCGAACACTTACGCTCTGACATCCTACGCACCCCCCCCCTTCTCCCCTTCCCTCCCCTCCCCCCACCTCCCCCCCCCCCCACCACATTCACTCTCACAAAATCCGTTGCAGCCGCTGCCATCTCGACATTCTTTTTTTAGCCTTTTTTATTCACCTGAGCGACTCTCCGTTACACTGGCGTTTTCATTATTGCCTTCCATTTCCCTCTCTCTCCCCTTTCCCCTACCTTTCTTCCCACTCCCAGAACCTTAAGGGTAGTAGACGTCGAGTCCCCAAATGGAGGAGCAAATTCAATTGCGACTGCGGCAAATTGCGCAGCTTGCTAAAAACGCTCAGCGGTGGTTTGAAAGCAAGAGAGAGAGAGAGGGGGGGGGAGAGAGGGAGAGAGGGGGAGGGGGGAGGGGAAAGGAAATGAGGAGTGATGGGAAGGAAAGTGATGGGAGGGGGGGGGGGAAGAAGCGGACGAAAATTGGGAGTATGGCGGAAGGGGTTTTTGTGCGAGGGGCAAGGGTAGGAAGGTGGAAATGGAAAGGTTTAGGCGATGGGTTGGGTCGGAAGCGAAGAGAGAGAGGGGGAAGGGCAGCGGGTTGGGTTGTAGGTAGGTAGGGAAGGAAAATGCGAAATTTAAAAGGAGTGCAAGGAGAGGAAGGGAACGCTTGGAGGAATAAATAGGAAATGAGTGCGCTTTCGGAGGAGGGAAGGTGGGAGGGGGAGGGAGGGGGGGAGGGAGGAGAATGCTGGAAGGAAAGCGTGGATGTGATTAAGGGGGGAGGTGGGAAGGAGGGAATGTCTTGGATGTTTGAACTGTGAGAAGACTTTTCGCAGATGACATCGTCTTACATAAGGAGATAAAGAGCCAGGATGACCAAAAATCGCTCCAGGAAGATTTAAACACCCTTTCAGCATGGTGTCAAGATTGGAAAATCAAAGTTAATCACAGCAAATGTTCCCTATTGAGTTTCTGGAAGAGTAAGAACAATGAATTAGACTCGGAGTACAGAATTGATAGATTGATTATCCAATCTGCAGAGTACGTTAAATATTTAGGAGTCACCATTTGTCGTGATCTATCCTGGAATATGCATATTCGCAGCTAATAAGAAATTGGGCTTCGTAGGCAGAATAGTAAGAAGTAGCACAGAACAGGTACGAGAAACGTGTTATTTATCATTGGTCAGATCTCAGGTCGAATACGCTTCCAGCATATGGGATCCGTACGAAAAGGGACAAATACTTGAGTTAGAAAGAATCCAACGCAGAGCAGCCAGATTCGTAAAGCAAAAATATGAGCAAAAATTAAGCGTCACATCACTCTTGAAGGAGTTGAATAGGATATCGCTAGAGGATCGCAGAATTAGCGCTAGGTTAAGGCTTATGGAGGAATTTAGGTCGGAAGGTCTCTTAGAGGAGGTCTCAGGAATATTAGAGGCACCTACGTACATGGGCAGGCACGATCACGAGAATAAAATACGTGAGATCGACTGTAGGACCGAGCGATATCAGAGCTCTTTTTTCCAAGGACCACACGAGATCATAACAGGAGAGTGATTCCCTCGAGAGAAGTTATTAGGTAGGCTTCGGTGTTCTGGACCCCTTGCCACCCACCAATCTGGGGATTTGCTGGGTATTATGCAGATGTAGAAGGAAATTACCATTTTTAGGGTTGATGGAAGTCGCTGGGAACGTCTGCTTCGATGACTGTATTCAACTCTCTCCTTTCAATCAATCAATCTAGGTATCTATCTTCACCGTTTTCGAGGCAATGATACTCAATACGTATCGATGGGTATTTTTAGTGTGTTTTATTTAGTAAACGCACTTATGTATAATACAAAATAATGATGCAAATTATTTTGTAGCAATAAAAAGTGTAAGAATTTATTTAAAAAGATTGCTGAATCGCAACTATAAGATAAAAAATATATTCTTATAATCGAGAAAAATAGTACAATTTAAATTTTTACAGTCGTAATAAATTAATAATGGGAATTGTACATTTTTTCAGGATTAAAAAAGATAAAAATCAAAAAAGAAAAATTCCACAACCGTGACTCGAACCCCGGACGTCTGGGTTACTAGCCCAACGCCTTTCCAACTCACAATCAGCTACGTCCTACTTGTCCTAGCAACGACTTTCACGAGTCTTAACTCGCACGCGGAAATCGGCCGAAATTCAAACTGCGATATCTCGACAACCAAGACCTATTCACACAAACGGCAAGTTACACGTTAAATCGGAACACATCAGCTATCACCATGTGAAATTTGAACAAAATCCGAGGGTACTAGCCTCCCTACTCTCCTTGTTAGTCTAAATTCACGCAATTCTGTTGTCACAGACGCAATATTTGTTTTTGTCGATATCAAACCCCGGAAATAACTAAATAACTTCATCGAGTCATCTGATAAGAACCGGCTTAAAATTATAAGGATTTCGGACAGTTCGGCGCGACCGGTTCGGCGACGGGACCATTCGGCGACGGGACCATTCGGCACCGGACAGTTCGGCGCCAGCCGTGTTCCGCACGGCACACTTCCGATATATTTTCGAGGGAATGGCGTCATGATAATATTAATTATTAAAACAATTATCTTAACGTGGATGACTTGAATTCACCGAATCCATAACGTTTAAATAAAAATGACTACTATATTTCAAGAAAAAGAGATTTAAATTAACTTTCGTAAGAAAAAGTACACGATAAAACAAACGAAGTAGATTTAATAACTACAGTAGCATTTTATAGGATTAGCGCACATATTCAATTTTTAGTTTGAAAAGATTCTTCACACGTTATGAGCACTTTATTAATCCCATTTAATGAAAATGCTCTGGAAAAAGGAACGCAAAGTTCTCAAAGAGGTAGAAATATCTCAAAAAGAAAACTAAATGTGTTCCATTAGAGAAAATGACAAATAATAATTAATAAAACTTTGAAATAACATTACATATAATAATACGTTCTCGTTTGACTGAGTCTGTATGGCTAATTCCGTGATATGTTTTAATACATTTCAGTGCCCTCTTTGTTTTGTATCATTTATTTTACTGTATCAATAAGCACTTGGCTGATCCTTATTTTTGACATTTTTACCCAATAATCTAATGCTTCTAAACAAAATAGTCCTTATTTACAAATCTGTAGGGAAGAAATTAGCATCAATTCTTAAAATAGGTGGCAGTCATCTAATGAGAGAAATAGTCAAAGTGGCGACCGTTTCAACGGCTCCCTTTATTAATAGGCACGCCATTCTCACCTGTATACTATACGGCGGGACGCTCTCATTGGTCTCATTCGGTCATTAACATTTTCTCTCACTAGTTGGCAGCATAATGCGCTTCCGCTCCGGTGTAGTACTGCACAGGTATCTACACGTCCTTCTCTCGCAAGAAACCGAGGAGGAGCCGCGAACGATAAAAAAATAATTATAAGAATTTCGTTTTCAAATGTCTTAAGGGTCAAGTGTAGCACTTGGGGAGGGATTTATTGTAGGTACTCGAATGATTTTATAGTTTCACCAAGTTACACCAAGATGTTTGCAATATTTTTACTTCTCCTTGTTTATAAGTTCAAAATAGTACTTTACGGACACAAAGACTCACTTAACTCAAAATAAATTCGTATATATATTTTACGTTTACATTTACCTCGTGAAAACAATTTTGAATACACATATACTACCACATTGACGGAAGGAAATGTAAATTAAAAGGAACATAGAATAAATGGACTCTTATTATATATTATTATTTTAATGCATACGATTGTAACCTAATATCAAGGCGGAAAAGAATAATTGAAAAACTCGGCGGTCAAGTTACATTGCACAGCAGTTATGAGAGGTGACACTTGCGTCCAAATAATCTTGTTATATAACATGTACTCCGTTTGATAATAATAATAAATTTACGAAAGGAAAAAATATATTCCCACAGAATATTGATATCGTGGAATATCTTTGCCAATTTTTCTTTTCGCCATATGGGATAAATTTAAAAATTTTGAAGGGAATGTTTTAATTAAATGTCAAAAGTTTTTACTCATTAAAAATTCATTAAAACAGATGAAAATAAATTTTATCCATTTAGTTATTTAACAAATATATTTTTCAGAATTAAATGCAATGAGTGTGTTTAGTTGACACGTAATTGATGAATTATGGTAAACGCATACTGCGAGAAAGAGAAATAAATTCACTTTTAGAAAAATGGCACATTTCGATTACAGATTATCGTTAACTAAAACGGATATTTTAGTCTAAAATAGGTAAAAGAATAAAATTGATCATGAACTGCCTTTTGACTCCAATTAATTAGTACTACTGAAAGCGAACGTGTAGTAGATTAAAGACAAGTGCTCGCTCACCGCGTGCTTCTGGCGCTTCCACGACGTGCGCAACGGAAGTCACCATGGGAACCACTGCGCACTGGCTGCTCGCACCCGCATCCTCCGGCATACCGGTCGACACCACTGCGGCCATTTTCTGGAAACATCATGACCAGTTCCATCACGCGTGATAATATCAAAGGCATCGAATACGCTGCTTTGATGTTTTCGTTGACCTGCATGAATCATTGCCGTCGACAGAATTTTTCTAAGAAAGGCAGCTATCGTATGTACTACGCGGAGCAAAGACTCTTGGGGTGAAATTTGCCGATAGTCTCTTCAGTTACATTTTTTTGACACACGAGGGGTCATTCACAAATCGTGTCACCATCGACTGATTCCTTATCCTGAGATGTTGATGAACGACTCAGAAATAGTCTAACAACTTATAGTTGCATCGCAAAATGCTGTATTAGGCTGATTTCCCAGGTTTAACTCACAATAGGTATAATGACTACACGTTACGTCTCCACGTCGGCTATTTCAACAAACACGTGTCCTTTTCTTTTGCACAGTCCTCTTTCACATTTTCTTTTTTTTGTTTTCTCTACTTTTTACCTCGAAGCATAACTTTTTAAAAAATACGCTAAACAGCGAAGGAGCGCGTGCCAAGAATACAAGGCTAATAGGTCGTCCGACAGGAAAAGACAAGAAACAGACAGGAAAATCGATTATTAAGGCGCGTTTCGCTTCCAGCATGTTCCAGCTGTTAGTGTCCGTCCTTCCGCGCGTTCTTTCTCGGCTTCTACAGAACGGATTTTCATGAAATTTGATATTAAGGACTTCCAATCAAATATAAGAAGAAAATCACAAAAATGAATCACGTAAGCCAATCAGGGGTACCACTTTACTGGTGTCAAAAAATGAACTTTCCGTCATATCTCGTGAAGTATTGCTAATATCCTTTATATAATTTTACAAGTGTCCGTCCGTCCGTCCATCCATCTGTCTGTCCGTCCGTCTGTCCGTCTGTTGTATCTCCAGAACCGTTCGTCGTAGCGATATGCGGTAAAAGGGTTTTGTTTCTACTAGCTAGGAGTTCTCTGGAATACTTGTTCCATTTTCATAAAGCCCCGGGTTCGAATCTTACGAATCATTTATTTTATACTAGTTAAAACGCTCGGCTTCGCTCGGGAAAGTTTTCTTTTAAGTGGAAAACGATTTTTATTGCTCGGGGCAAACGTTCCCCATTCATTAATTACGCATGCGATGCTTACACTAAAATTTACTATTTTATGTATTGTACATATTGTAAAGTTGTACCATTAATATAATTACGCATTAACGTCTTACTTAATATTCACATGGATAGATGCACCGAAGCCTTTAAAGCGGCAGTAGAATTATGTGGATTATGTATGTCAATACTATTAGCCAAAACGTAAACAATAAACAACATCGTAGTTACCGAACAAATGTAAGTAGATGTATCGATTTTGTTGCGATAAATCTTTCAATGTTAACGGTAAAAGATAACAATGTTCTAATATTCCTTGAAAATCATTTGACTCACTTTAAAAGTATTCATAGACTATAATTAGGCACGAATCCATTTGTACCTTTTATCTTGGCGTTAGCTATTTTCCTTGCATTAATCTTTACGTGTAGGTATTCATCGACTATATTTAGGCATATCTTGGCGTTAGCTATTCTTCCTGTACGGCGTGGATTTTCCTTGCATTAATCTTTACGTGTATATCTCCCTTTGAAGAGGACAACAATTAAGAAATTTAGCTTTGTTGCCGCCTGGAAAATGGACATCTAAATCGATAAATTTTGCGCTTAAAGGAAACTTTCGAGCGATTTATCATGTAATACCATGAAACATGAACAGAATTAAAATGTTCAGTCTTTCATGCGTAAAATAATCCATTTCTTGTGGTCGTAAGCTAATATTTAGGTATATTTATATCCACATCAGTGAAGGGCTGCATGGCATTTTGGGGTTTCTCCACACCATTTCCCATGAATTCTTATGGAAATAGTATTTTGTTGACCCCATGGGATATAAGAGACCCCACGGTCTGCAAACCTAGACCAAGTTCTTCCTTTGGTCCATAGGATGGCCCATGAAACTTTTGAATTCGATAGATTAAACGGTGTAAAAACGTATAAAGAACATACACACACACATACACTCTAAAATATTTATAAGATGATAACACGTAAAAAGCTCTATTTTTCTGCGTGCAGGCTTTCATTCATTTGCTCATATAAATTCGAAATATTGAGACATACGATCTCGGATCTGGTAAGTTTTGAAGAAAAATGATCAAGGATTCTTATTCTTATCTTATTTTTTCGTTTACTATTCGAAATCGCCCTCATTTTAAGTTTAATTCATATAATTTGCACTAAATTGGCCATTTCAACGCTAATTACCATGACGACGGACATTGTTGTGCTCGAAGTCCTATTGTTGTAAAATCGTATATAGCTTGCGAGCGTAAAATTAACGTGTTTTATAAGGCGTTTAAATGAAGAGGGGGTAAGGGGAAAAGGAGAGGGGGGAGAGAGAGAGAGGGAGGAGGGAGATGTTTCAATATCAATCACACAAAAATACTTTCGATTTCCTTACGTATGCATGCAATATTTTTAAATAGGAATAAAATGGATTATTTATGACGAAGGAAAGAACTTTAAAACGCTATTTCCCTTACGTACACGTGTATTATTTCTTTCACATATTCCATTGTGATTCGCTGTACACTTTCCTAACTTGTTATAAATGAGTTTCACTGATTTTATCCTTGTCTTTAAGAAAATTCGAGTATTTAATGAGGTTCACACGTTATTTATGCATTGCATGTAAAATTTATTTTAAGGAACAACAATTTTATATTTTAAAACATGATAATTATAGCATTCGTTTAATAATTATTTAATAATGTCTCCTAAAATCCTTAAATAAACGACTGACAATGAGATAGCAAATTGGAGTCGTACGAACCTCAATGTCAGTACAGGGGCATGTTTCGCTTCCTCCGTCAGATGGTTCCTTGTCTGGCCGCTCATCTTCTACCGGCGCTGCTCTTATCGACAGTGGCATATTTGGTTCCGTAGAATTAGCAACCGCGGCTGAAAATCAGCTCTTTTCCTAAAAATATTTCCACCGTTGAAAAATATTTTGTTAAAGGTAGCCAAATAAAGCGGATTACAATAGAATGTCAACTTTTCACATGCATCAGTCACAGAGAGCGGAATATATTGCCGTTTATATATATAAGAACACTTGAAAACGAAAACGGGTAACGTTTACTGACATTTAGTATACTTCTTCTTATTCATCGTTAAAACAACAAGTTCATGCTATTCGCCAAGAAATTAACTTTACTGGTTTGAATGAAAATTCCTTTTTCAGTAATAGGAACTTAAATTAATTAATCTGATTAATCATTGACGAAATATGCTTAGATTCGTTTCAAAAAGAAAAACTAGCATTATACCTACTGTTGCGGCCATGATTCTCAGGAAAAATCAAATATTCTGCATTTGAATAGGTTCACTATAAATTTGAATGTTTTCCGACCATGGTTCTCAGCTATGATTTAATGGTTAATGAGAGGAAATAAAAGCTTGTATACTTACGGACGCCGTGAAATTAATATATAGATACGTAAATAGGTCGGTATAACCTCGGAGCGACTTCTCGAGCGAATAGCGGCCTCTTGAAAAAGGTTCGATGAAGGGGAAGTTGTGTTACTTAGCAACGAGGGGAAGTTTAAGAGAGAGGGGGGGGGGGGGAGGTTGGTGCGTAGGGAGAGAGAGAGGGGGGGGAGGGGGGGAAGGGAGTTTTGGAGAGGAAAAGGTAGAGAGCGCCATTTTGATGGGGTTTGTGTCTCTAGGGCGGTTGAAGAGGGATGAAAAAAGTGAGAATCGGGTGGGAGGAAGAGGGAGAGAAGGAAAGGGGAAGAAGGCAGCAATAAAATGCGACACTGATTGTGAGCGGAACTGTACATACAACATCAATAATCAATCTCTGTTCACTTGTTACATTTTTCGAGGATTTAATATACAGTAGTCCCCCACCAACCGCTGTTTCACCAACCGTAGTTTAGATCAGGAGTCGGCTATCTGTGGCCCGCGGTTCTCATGCGGCCCCCGAGAGCGTTCTATGCGGCCCGAGAAGCCATTATGAAAAAGTAATCAGTATAATTTAACACAGTCAATTCTATATTTTTAGAGAAATTATGGTCTAGAAACCTTCTCTGATGAAGTTTTAACGCTATCAAACTAATTATAATTGATTTTCACTAATATGAGACCATATAATATCTGTGTAACTTCTGATTTAAACGCCCATCCGGCCTGCAGAAGTTCTCGTGATTTTGGCTCGCGCCTAGAATGTTGGCTGCTGGTAATCTACCGAGCAAAGGCAGCTCCAAATTCTTCGGTTTGATTGCCCACACATGTTCGGAGCATGCATTTCTATAACACAGTCTAATAAATAAGGAGATAAATATAGTGTATGCAATTAAAAAAGCATTGTGGTTAAAATGTTATAATTTAATTTATTATCTGAGTTTTGGCCGTCATTTGTATTGTTCACCTTTGGTTTTGATCAAATTTATCACTCGCTATACCTGAGGGCATTTTATTTTATATAAAACGTACGTCTTCTTCTCAGTCGTGACCCCCAGTCTTAAGTGCGCTGCTCTCCATTGATATCGCCGTTGATGACTGCATTTTATGTTACTGAAGAGGCCGAAAGCTATCCGAAGCGCAAATAGATGATGGGCCCAATGATATCCCTGTATCATATCACTACTATTCAGTTACAATTCCTTATTTACTCTTTGCAATTACATTTAGTGTAAGCTAGCTGTAGCCGCGCAATGTCTGCTCGGTTTTTAGGCGCGTTTCGCTTCCAGCGTGAGCGCTTATTATCATCGGTCTGTCCGTCCCACAGTGGTCCGGAGGACCCGTTTTCGTGGTCGATTTTATTTAAATTATCTGGCTCAATACAGATGCTGCCCAAATTGTACGCAAAAGACCGGAATATCACATATGAGGTCACTTTTCGATATCCGAACGCATTTGTCCGCGTAGCAACCATGATAGTCGCAACGTCTGGTATTCAGCGGTTTTGGGAGCTTTAGCTCGCTGAGAAGTAAGGGTGAGTTTCTTGCTGAAAAAGATGTTAACGGTTAGTAAACCGGGCGTTTTTGGTCTCACCCAACTTAGTTCTTCCTCACGTGGTAGACATCTTTGAAGATTTACCCACTCGAGCGTGAACTGATCAGATTTTCTAACGATATGTTTGAAACTTAAAATTACCACGAAAGAATTGGCCTACAAAAAAAGTACTGCGCAGCACTGAGTTCTAGTGGTGCGAATTACTGACCAGTGAGTCCCCTCCACAAGATGCAAAAAGATTTAGCTGCTCTTTCCAGAGAACTTCTACGAAATACACAGCAAACACATGTCACGTACGGCGTCAGCAGTGTTTACCCTCGCATCGCGGAAATAAAAAAATCTGATGTGGCCAACACATGACTTTCTCCATATTTGGGGTATAGATATTTAAATTATTATGAATAGCATTATGAGGCAAAATTATTATTCCGTATCATAAAAGAATACTGCCATAAATTACGTATATTTTGAATATGTTTACAGAATTCACCGCTACATACTGGTATTAAGAAAAAGCAAAATATCTCCGAAATGGATGGTTCTACGAAAATTTGTTTCAAACAAAACTTGGAAGAAATATTATTCTCTACAACTATGGTCCTCACGAAGATGACCAATTACGACGTTTTTAACGAGTTTCCATTAAACTTTCCCCTGCTACGGTGGTAATGAAAATCATTTTTTTTCCATTCTTGAAAGGAGTCGCCATCGACCGTTCAAACCATCAGAAATGAGCTCCGCGACTACGAAAACCCCCTAGACCAAAATTTCCGGATGTTCGGGCATATCCGGAATTATGACCACGAAAACGGGTCCTTCGGACCACTCTGCGTCCGTCCGTCCGTCCGCATGTTCGTTCTCAGCTTCTACAGAACGGATTTTCATGAAATTTGATATTAAGGATTTACAATAAAATATAAGAAGAAAATGGCAAAAATGAATCACGTACGCAAATCACGGGTACCACTTTACTGGTGACAAAAAATTAAATTTTCGTCATATCTCGTAAAATATTGCTCATATTAAAATATTTTTCAAATAGAAGTTGTAGAACTTGTAAAGAAGAGTATTTACTGTCCTATACATTTTTATCGTAGGAGTAACCGTTATCGAGAATATCAAATGAGAATGTCTTAATTCGAGTTGAACAGAAAATTTCTTGCATGGTTACTTCTTCATTGTTGCTAACATAAACAATCTCACAAACAAACGTTAAATTTCCTTACGCGTGCATGCAGTAAATAGGAAGAAAATTGATTATTTTTGAAGAATATAAGAACTTTAAAACGCAATTTCCCTCACGCACAGGTATATAATTTCTTTCTAATATTCAATTGCACGAAACGCGCCCATTTATGATGCGTTGTACACTTTCCTAACTTGTTTACTTTCGCCATGTGTAGTAATGGGAAAGTATTGTTATCATGAAAAAAATTGACTTGGAAGTATCAACGGAAATACACGTTTTGAGGCCCCTAGAACACGTTTAGACTATTTTCGGAATGATGTCTGAGTGTGTGTTTGGATGTGTGTGTGTGTGGATGTGTGTGTGTGGATGTGTGTGTGTGGATGTGTGTGTGCGTGTCCGTGTCTACGTGAATGTGGGCGCTGTAACTCAAAACGAACTTGTCATATAAATACCAAATTTCATATATAACACCTTAGCATGAGCACAAAGAACTGATTAGTTTTTGGGCAATAACGGTTAACCGAAAGTTTAGGTTTATTCGAAACCCGATTCGGTTTCTGCAATATTTCTACGTTAAAACATCGTTATTGTATATACAATTCCATACAAAGGTTATAGAGAAGGTAATTTCCTACAAATTTCATTTGAAACAATTTTCCAAAGCAGTTATTGTTTAGGAATTACTTCTAAACTAGCATAAGTGCCTGTTGAATTTCAACGGGTTTAATGAATCTAAATTTTCCTGAATGCTTTATGTAAAAATCGCAAGAATAAAATTGTGCACTGTTTTAACCATTGAATATTTCTATATTATAAGTCTGTTTTAATTAATTAACTAAAATCTCACAGAAATTCCTTGTGAAAAAAATAGTACCTTTCTTTCTACTGAAATTCCCATTGTTATTAGTTTTAAATTGATTATAGCATTAGGATTTCGATTTCATTAAATAAGCAGAATTCCGGTTCCAAAAAATTGGTTCAATCTTCAATTGCCTCTGATAATACTTTAAATAGATTTTGGAATATAAAGTACCTCAATATCATTTATCGTCTACTCAGCACTCTTGCCTTCTCTTGCCTTCTCATTTTCCGAAACAACCACTTTCACCAGTTTTAAATGGATTTCAAACTTAGAAGAGAACTTGATTCAATTCAGTTAAAATAACCACATAACAAACTTCATATTCCAAAGAAAATCTTTTTATAATATGCAATGTTAACCTAGAATTCATTCATTCTGAAAAGTGAATAAAAGTACCGTGTAGGTACATATATTTCTTTCAACTAAAATAGCCACTCTTAACAGAGTTTAATGGATTAATGCATTAGCATTTCAATTTCATGAAATAAGAAGATTTTCGGTAACAGAAAAATGTTCAATCTTCAATTGCCTCTGATAATACTTTAGATTTTGGAATAACACGTACCTTAACATCGTTTAGCATCCGCTCACCACTCTGGACTTCTCAGTTTCCGAAACAACAACTTTCAATAATTTTAAATAGATTTTTGCTTTGAAATATACTTGAGTCAATTCAGTGCAACTTCCACTTTACATACTGTAAATTCCAAAGTAACTCCTTTTATAATAAGCAATGATAGCCTAAAATTAATTCATTCTGTAAAGTGAATAAATAAAGCTCTTTCTTTAAACTATAATAGCCACTGTTATTAGATTTAAATGGATTATAAGCCTTAGAACTTACTCTGTATTAAATAAGCACCAAAATTCCTTTTATAAAAACAAATCAATTCATTAAACGATCCACTGTTGTTTCTTCGAAAATTGCCTGTTAACAGTTTTAAATGTCCTTTTAATTTTAATTGAATTTTAATTTATATTCGTTTCCAAACTTCGGCCATTGTTACGAAATTAATTCGAGGAATAACAATAAAAATTCGTAAGCACGTATGGTTTACAAAGAATTTAATTTAAGAATGGTTTTTATTTCCAATTTTTCTAAAATGACTGTTGATATTTAAATTTTTTTATATTTACGTTAATATAAAAAACGACAATCTCTCCCCTTCCTCCCTCTCCCTCCCTCTCTCCCTCCCTCTCTCCCTCCCTCTCTCCCTCTCCCTCTCCCTCACCCTCTCCCTCTCCCTCTCCCTCACCCTCTCCCTCACCCTCTCCCTCACCCTCTCCCTCACCCTCTCCCTCTCCCTCTCTATCTCTCTCTCTCTCTCACTCTCTCTCCCTCTCTATCTCTCTCTCGTATTGAAGCACTCAAGGCACGCTTTTTCCCAGAAGGATGTTTACAATAATAGTAATTTGAGGTGTAACAATGCTAACGGTCGACATAGCAACATCACGTTAAAATGGCGAGATTTCCACAAAATATGCAAATTAAACGTTTAACATGGAATATTTCATACTGTGGACGAAAAAAGACGAACGGAATAAGAAACTTTATAAATTTTTCTTCAAAATGGTTCGAATCCGAAGGTCGTCTGTTAATTTCTTCTAATTTTAATTTCCAAATAAATAAAAGCCTGCACGTCGAAAAATCGCGTTTTACATTTTAAGTAATGGGAAATGGAAATACCTATCTTGGAGACGAACCAAGGATTTTTTCGCGATTTAAATTCGTCATTCTCTGAATAAGTGTTAATCAAGCATCCCTACCAAATTTCGAATATCTGTCAATATTATTTCTCGAGTTATTAATGTATGCATAGCGTGACCAACCAACAAACGGACGACGGCTATTATTATATAAAACTAGCTGAAAGTACCCGGCGATACCCGGGTTATGTCAGACGTCTTTGTTGAGTAAAATTATGTATTATATGGTAATACATTCATTTCTTCCTTTGCGCACCTCAGAACGTGTATATCCGTTGAAATCTCGATTTCGAATTTTTTCATGAAAACAATACTTTCTCTGTTCTACGTATATTGGAGAAAGTAAAAACTAATTCTGAGATACCTCTGATACCTATGAATTGGGCTGGGAGGGTCCATGGAGGTCCAGAGAGAACGTGAGCATACTTGAGAGTAATAGAATTTCGAGTTTAACAAGGAAACTGTTGGCAAGGCAACTTCACGTTAAAAACGCTCAATTTTGTCAAAATATGATATTAAAACGTTAAATTCGAAAAACCACCATGCCAAAAGAAATGAATTAAACGCTAACCAATACCCGGTAGAAAAGGATGTAAACCGACAAATAAATAATCGTGGAACGTAAATTAAGAGTACAACCAAAGAATATTAGTTCAATGTAAAAACCACCAAGAAAAAAGAAATGAATTAAACTGTAACCAATAGCCGGCATAAAAGGTGTAAACCGACAAATAGGTAATCAAGGAACAAAAATCAAGAGCACAACCAAAGAATATAAACAAAGAATACAAAATGAACAACTAAGAACAAAAACAAAGAAAACAAAGAACACAAAAAATGGACAGGAAACGAAAACAAATGAAAATAACAAACTAACCGAAACCAACCAACGAATAATCTCCTAAAGCTCAATGTATCTGACGATGGCGACCGACGCTTTCTATTCAGTTGCTAAATAAACAACCAACAATCACAAAATAGTGTGTCGTAGTGATGAGTAAATATTGATTACGCGGAATATGAGTTTGTATGTCAACATAATAACAGGAGAAACTAAATAAGAATACCTATTATTACTCTAAATAGATATAAAATTATTGATCTTAATTGTGTTTTCTATCGTAATTAATTGAATAATAGATTGAGATATTCGAACGAATCGATTTTAAATAATGTAGTAAAATGTTTTACTTTTCTAACGTAATTAATTACGTGAGTGTATCGGTAGTGTTTACATTTTACCCATGGAACCGCAGACATGGTTCAGAAGACATAATGAAGTTCAACAAAAGTATTATTCAAATAAAATCTTTCGAAATTCACTGCGTTACCTGTTCAAAATGTTAATCTAATTTAGTTCTCGTATTAAAATAACAATTATTCAAGAGTGAACCTTATTTCCAATTGATAAAACTATTTTTTAATTCAAAACGATATTATATATTACAAAAAAGTATCTAATTATTATTGAAACGCAAAATGGATGAGCATAGGAAAAAACTTGCGTGTTAGCATGAAAAACTTAATTCCGTTTTTATTGATAAACTGTTTCCATGATAAACAAACACCTTAACGAGCCGTGTTTTTAAATAAAATCAACATAAAACATAACACAAAAACTTTAAAGTAGTAATTGAATGATATATTTTCAGTAATTTTCACTTAAACAAAATATGAAATACAATAAGAAAAAAGGCATATAAAAACAATTTAACTTATATCCAAACATAGCTATAATGCGAATGACACGATTACAGAGCATATGTCTGCGATATATATGTAAGGAGTTAAAAATTCGAGAAATTTACGAAAAAATTTTAAATGGAAATCCCATATACACGAAAATATTTTATTATAATTAAATAGTACCCCGAATCGGTTTAAAAACCTTACTACACCACCGAACACATGATAACGGTTAATTTGACACCTTCCTCCTTTTTCTGCGTGTTGTAGTTTCTGAGCCTTAGTAGAACATATATACAAACACCTTTATAGAGATGTATCGATAATCGGTTTTTTCGGTTTCCGTCAAATATCTCCTTAAAAACGTACTTATTGGTAATCTTCGTGAGGAGCAAAGTTGTAGAGACTAATATTTCTTCCAAGTTTTGCTTGAAACAAATTTTCGTAGAACCACCCATTTCGGAGATATTTTGATTTTTTCTAGTATAAAGCGGTGAATTCTGTAAACGTATTCAAAATATACCTAATTTACTGCAGTAAGGACGACTGTATTCTTTTACGATAGGAAATAATAATTTTGCCTCATAATTTACATAACTATACCCCAAATATGGAGAAAGTCATGTGTTCGCCACATCAGGTTTTTTAAATTAATTTATAAAAAATTAAGAAGTGTGTAAAATAAGATGATCTCAGTAATTCACATCTAACTCTAACATAGTATTTCCCCGATGTAGGATTTTAATGTATTTGGCTCTCAATGTAAGGTTCGCGTGTTCGAATCTCGCTTAGTGCATGTCGTTGTGTGCGTATTGCCAATTTATTATACGAAGTCAGTCAGAAATCTGCATTTAAAAAATCATATTGAGAAGAAATTAATGCCACACATCACGAACATTTATGCTTTTAATTTTCTTTGGTTCTTTTTATTGAATTATATGTGCTTTCTCTTTTATATAACAATAAATGAAACCTTTTATTTAGATTATCAATGAGGTGAAGAGAACCATGGAATGTGTTAAAAAATAACGTGTCCCTATTCTCATTTAATTTTAAATTTATGCGTGACCGTATCTGCATTAATAAGAATTATAGATGTATAATATAATGGTTCTACTTACAAAAAGGTAAGATTAAAGCATTAAAACGATGAAATGACGATTCAACTGCTTTGATTAAACCGTTATAAACGCTTCCCATGGGTAGTCAACAGAATAATTATCCGTAAATATTTACGTTGCGTTTTAGTGAAGAGTAAACAATGACGACGCGAAATATTTATAATCAATTATTTCGATAATAAATATATTTCAAAGTAAACTTTTTATCTTAAACTATTATTTTTTGTGAAATAAGAATACAGTGACCTTTTCAAACACCATTATTGGTTAGATAACTGGAATTTGACGTATAAGTTAAATATCTCCGAAATGCATGGTCCTACGAAAAATTGTTTCAAACCAAAGTTGGAAGTAATATTATTCTCTATAACTTTGGTCCTTATAAATATGTAAATAACAGCGCTTTAAAGAATATTTTCGATGGAAACCGAAAAAAGCGATTATTTATAAATAATTCCAAAACAATAACTGCTTTGGAAAATTGTTTCAAATGAAAGTTGTAGGAAATTACGTTCTCTATAAGGTTTTTATAGAATTGTATATGCAATAATGATGTATCTCATGTGCCCAACACGACTTTCATGAAAACAATACTTTTCCTATACTACGTATGGAGAAAGTAAAGATCGCTCTCCGAAAAAATCGGACAAAATCCTAAAAATTCATATTCTACCTTTTAAGCATTAAAACTGGAGATAAAAATTTAAAATTCCGGTAATTTTTGTCTATAACACTATTTTTCAGCCTGGAAATAATTTAATCTGGTGGCATATGGACATTTATGAAATGTATGGGTTTTAGTGATGGCAAACTGCTTTGCTATGGGGAGCGAAAGTGATATGTTAGGAAATAAAATTAACGTTATATTTGAGTGCACTACGCTTGGAGACGGATTGTTTAGTTTATTCTTAAGGAACGCTAAGTGAAAAAGTATTATTGTAGATAATTATCAGTCTTTCGTAGAATAAAATGTTTTTTCTATATCCCGCATGCATACGCCTTTAGAATTGGCAGTAAAAGTAGATTCTTCAAATCCGTTAAAATTCAACGGACACTTACACTAGGTCTATATTTATAAATATGAGATTCTGTTTTTGTTTGTCCGCTATACAAATCACACCTCTGATGATATCGTCACAAAATTTCGCTTAGGTATATAATTTTATCCTGCGGGTAACATAGGCTACATGGCGATAAAAATTGGAGTTTGGAGTGGTGCTTTATTCAATGAATGCTGTTTTCCATCTGCTCCCGGGAAACGCCGGGCACTCGTAAATGATAAAATCTCAAAAGGTTGTTGAATTCCCCTAAAAAGAAAGCTTTGCGAAGCTAGTGAACGGTAAACCATCGCCAACTGGAGGCCGCGGAACGGAACAGTTGGGCACGACCGATTCGGCGACGGGACCATTCGGCACCGGAAGGTAGAAATATCTTCTTCTTCTTTTCTTGTTAAGATGTGGAATCCAAAAATCCACATAAAATGTATTGCGCACCCAATTATTAGAATCGTCCGTTTGTGGAAAATATTATCCGTGAGTCCTTCTAATTGTTCTTTTATATCTGACAAATCCAAACTGAGGAATAGAGATTTGTACATATTTCAGATTCGCCAGTTTGATTTTAACTGGTTTTATGACTTGATCTGTACTGTATTGTTTATGTGCACACATTTATTATAAAACATATTCTATAACAGAGGTATCCAACAGAATTTTCAGGATCAGCCTTTTCGCCACATAATACAAAATATTATTATTAAAAATAGGACTTTATACAAATATAAGGTTAGAGCGATACACAATAATGATTTACGAGTAAATTATTTATTAGTCAAATAGATCAATAAATTCAAACAATAAATTTTAATGTGATATTTGACAGTACATTTGTATAAGTAGCGCACAATCTCTCTCTCTTTCTCCCTCTCTCTCTCTCTCGTGTTAAAGCATCAAAGCAGGGTCGAGGTTTAACAATGTCATGGTTGTCAAAGCAACATTCCACTATAAATCCGATTTTTCTCCAAAATATATGAATTAATAGTATAAGAAAGTGCCGTAACGCCCGTAACTAGGGTATGACGAAGGTGGCATTTTCCATAGGCGCCGTTTGCAAAATGCGCCAAACGTTTCAGAAAAAAGGGTCAAAAGTTCATTTTCTCACAAATCAATATTAATTTTATATTCAAACGTTCATTTATATGTAATAAAAACGCTATTATTCTTTATGTATAACGTAGGAAAAATTATATCCTACATAACCAAGGTGTATCCTAAAATTTTGCCATAGGGCCATATCGCCAAGGTACGCCTCTGGTGTAAGTTGAGACATTTCGAACTGAAAAATACGAAGAATAAGAAACTTAATTGATTTTTCTTAAAAGCAGTCAAGGACCGAAGATCACAGGCCAGTTTCTACCATTTTGAAAGTGCAAAAGAATATAGAAGCTTGCAATTCGAAAAATGGCTTCTTACGTTGTTATCTTATGAGAAATGGAAATTATCCCCTGGAGTCAAACCCGGTACTATTTTATGAGATTTGCGAATTTCTACGTTGGGGGTGTAGCGTAACATACCTATCCTCGCACAAACAGTCAAAATTTCATTCTCCTAGCTCATATGGAAGTGCCCAAAATGTATTAGTTATTGGGATTTGAAACACGGCATACATACATACATACATACATACACTACATACATACATGCATACAAACATAATGCATACTTTATTACTGTTACAGATATGATATATTAATAATATAACAAATAATATAATAACAAATTTTCTCAATACTTAATTATAATAAAAATGTATACAAGTATTACTTTGTACAAGAGATATTTTTAATAATCTCCTTGTGTGTCGGAATTTATCTTTTTCGTAAATAAACTCAATTTCCTTGGAATATTTACTAGCGCCTAATCTATGTTAATTATTAATCGAGACTTCAAAACCAGCTGCTGACCTGCATAAAAAAAGGCGTTCTCGGGAAGAGCGTTAATAGTCTTCTTCTGCATCAAAAAAAAGAACGTGTGGCCGTGTCTCGAATGAAATAAAATGGGGACCTAAAGAGTTTCTTATTTTCACTCGTTTCACGCCTGCTGATGCGGAGCCGCATTCAATTCGCACTCCATATTCGTACGCATTATCACCAACACGTCAATACGTCGAGAAGAAGGCCGTCGTTCGTAGAGAGGAAGTTTTCTCACTTTGGAAGATATACGAAGTACACATACACACACACACGAGGGAGACAGAAATATATTAGTTATTCATTTCTCCACATCCGACGAACGAACAGTCCAAATCACGCCTCTATATGGCCATCATCCCTTCAATCCCCCCCATTGTGTGGCACCAAAAAGTAATGCCTTTAAGATTCAAAGGAATGTTTCATAAATCACTTTTCTTCATCATAAATAATCCATTTTCTTCCTTTTTAAAAATATTGCATGTACACGTAAGGAAATTAAACGTACTAGCTGTACCCGCGCAATTTTTGCGCGGACTTTTTTCAATTAATTTATTAATAATAATATGAATGAATTAAAGGTGCAAATGACATCCTAAATAGAAAACTATTCTATTAAAGACGTATTTTATCATATTCTTGCATAACTCTTCTTCTTTCCTATCTCCCTCTCTCTCTCCCATTTCCCCTCTCTCCTTTTCTCCCTCTCTCCCCCCCTCTCCCTCTCCCTCCCTCTCTCTCTCTCTCTTATGTTAGTGTTGCCAACTTTAAGACCTTCATGATCCGGAGGTTTTGATCTGAAACCCGGAGATTTTGGAAGAAGCAATGTATTTTCGCTCTCCACAGTTTTTCTATTGTTAATGAATTTCCTATTGTAAATTAAAGCAATAAAAAAGTCATTATTTGCACGAAATTCGAATAAATGCGATTAATAATCAAAATACTAGGATGAGAATATGATCTTTCATTCTTTTATGCTAACAATAGCACAAATTTTGTTTCGACGTATTAATTCTAAGGTATTTTACTGAGAAAAGGAAACATTCCTTGCATGGCGGTTTCCAAAATTTCCATATAAATCAAATGTGAACGAAAGTTCCTGGAATCGAACTCGGGCCTTCAACCTTCGCAAATGAAAATACCCTCTGAAAATATCTCCCGGGAAATGCATTCATTTAAAGTACAACGTATTATTTATAAATCTAAGTTTAGCTATCACAAACCTCTAATTCATTTATACTTTAAGACGAGTTTCCATTTTTTCGTGATTACTGATGAAATTCACTGGAGCGGAGAAATTGATTTAAAACCCTGAAACCGGAAAAGTACAAATCGGCAACTCTATATCCCCTTACCCCCTCTCTCTCTCTCTCTCTCTCTCTTCATTTAAACGGCTTATAAAACACGTTAATTTTTCGCTCGAAAGGCTATACATATACCGTTTTGCAACAATAGGACTTCGAGTACGACAATGTCCGCCGTCAAGGTATTTAGCTTTAAAATAGCAAGTTTAGTGAAAATTGTGTGCATTAAACAAAATTCGGGCCATTTCGAATCGTAAAGGAAACGATAAGAATAAGAATCCTTCATCATTTTTCTTTAAAACGAGGTAGAACCGAAGCTCAAATGCCAATATTTCGAATATATATGAGCAAATGAATGAAAGCCTGCACGCCGAAGTTTTTTACGTGTTACCTTATGGAAAATATAAATGATTCCTAAGATTCGAAAATGATAATAGGTTTCCGGGGACCACCTACCTAGTAGAAACAAAACGCCGTTTACTGCATATCTCCACGACGAACGGTTCTCGAGATGCAAATGGGGACAGACAGACGAACGGGCACTTGTAAAATTAGATTTTGTGTTATTGTATATGTTAGCAAACAATGAAGAAGTAACCATGAGAGAAATTTGCAAAGCTCAACTCGAATTAAGACATTCTTGTTTGATTTTCATGACAACGGCTACTCATAAGATAAAAATGTATAGGAAAAGAAATACTCTACATCATATAGTTCTACAGGTTTTATTTGAAAACTATTTTGATATGACCAATATTTTACGAGATATGATGGAAAGTTCATTTTTTGTCGCCAGTAAAGTGGTACCTCTGATTGACTTACGTGATCCATTTACGCGATTTTCTTATTGTGTTTTACTGTAATCCTATAGTCAGGCCGACGAGAGTTGATCTCTTACAAGTGAGTGGCGCTGGAGGGGAATGAGCCTATCGTGAGCCATTCTGTAAGGCGCTGCTGCCAGTTTTCAATTCTCTTTCTCGCCCTTTATAGTATCGCCTTGAGCTATCCACTGCGTTCTACTGGTTTATGTCGCGTGTATTTATCGTTGTTTTATTGATTAATTTTTTTAAACGAAGCATTAATCTCGAAAAGTTAATCGTTCCATAAACTCATCCTTGAACATTTTTCTTTCGAGGAATTAATATGTAGACCCGTTTATGTTGCTCGAAATTTTACTCTTCCACGCTTCGGGATCGGAGCAGTTTTAGGTGTCAGTCTGGCGAAGGGGAGGGGCGTTCAAATCGGCAACACTGCATCCCTTCCACTGAAACTGCCAGCCTACATTGACAAAAAACTGAGATATTAAGATTTTTACTGACAGTTAAATTTAAAAATCACATATTGTGGGCTAGTTTGAAGGCATCTGTAGCACAACATGGTACTAGTTTGGGTTGGATGTTTTTTGCAGGAGGCAGAATAGGGTTTTCCCTATGCAGTGCACAGGTTACTTGAAAATTTTCAATTTTAAGAGTTGGTTGCTTTCTGCATAACTCGGATCAACTCACGCCGGCCCGCCTATAACATAAAATATGATGAAAATCCGCTCGGTAGAAGCCGAGAACGAAAATGCGGACGGTATAGCACCAGCACTTTATGTTTCAAGTCATTATTATCAACCTTCGCCACGCCAGCTGGTGTCAACGTCTATTTGTGCCCTTTAGCCCAAGAAGAGTGAAAAGGAGCAGCAGCAATTTCATTGATTACCTGAAAGAACTACTACTTTATTTAAAAAAATTTAATTGTAATTAAAGCTTTTTTTCTTATACATTCTATGTTGTAATGAAATTTCATTGAATAAAATAATAAAATATCGGTACAACATGCATTGTACAAACTTTCTCATATGCGTCGT
Source organism: Uropetala carovei (assembly GCA_036926305.1). Lineage (NCBI taxonomy): Eukaryota > Metazoa > Arthropoda > Insecta > Odonata > Petaluridae > Uropetala > Uropetala carovei. The sequence goes on along the minus strand of JAXCHB010000147.1, from coordinate 1,532,918 downwards.
TTAGTTATCTATAGAAAATGAAAATCGCATTAGACTGTTTTTAGAAAATCCAATTTTTGTTAAAGTTGCCCAAAAGTAAACTAGCCTTATATTCATTCATTGAGAAAAATGACATACGTAGTATTATTGTAGATGTATACTCAAGTGACTGCACGAAATTTGATCGAAAACGTTAGAGACGTTTTTGAGAAAACCGAATTGTTGTTAAAGTTGCCTAGAATAAACTAGCCTTTTATTCATTTTTTGAGAAATATGAACTATACAGTATTATTGAAGACGTAAACTCAAGTAACTCTACGAAATTTGATCAAAATCGTTAGAACCGTTTTTGATAAACTCGTATTATTGTTAAAAATGCGTAGAATAAACTACTCTTAATTATTGAGCAATGTCAACCATTTCTAAGTATACTCTGCTCAGTATGACAAAATGCGTAAGTACGAGATTTCATTCCTTTTCGCTCTACCGTCTAGGCTCCAGAGCCAGTAACAGACAGACAGACGGCATTGCGAAAATCACTTTTTCGGATTCAGCGACACCTAAAACGTATATTTCCGTAAAAAACTAGAGGTCGAATTTTTTCACGATAACAATACTTTCTCGATACTTCGTATGAAAAAGTAAAAAGAAGTTTTTAATTGAAAGCAATTTGGAAAATTTTACCGTTCTTTGGTGGAATGTTCATAACATTTTATCGAAACTAAAAGAAGATTAATCACTTACAACTATTGAATACATTGTATTGCAGTCACTAATAGCACCGTCATAATGTTTCCGCCTCTACTTACTCTCTTAAACACAAGTATAATTAATCCCCTACACACTTTTTAGGCGCGTTTCGCTTTCAGCGTGAACGCCTATTGTCGTCGGTCTGTCCGTCCGTCCGTCTGTCTGTCCGTCCGTCCGTCCGCATGTTCGTTCTCGGCTTCTACAGAACGGATTTTCATGAAATTTGATATTAAGGACTTACAATCAAATATAATACGAAAATCGCAAAAATGAATCACGTAAGCCAATCAGGGGTACCACTTTACTGGTGACAAAAAATTACATTTTCGTCATATCTTGTAAAGTATTGCTCATATCAAATTTCAAATAAAAGTTGTAGAACTGGTAAAGAAGATTATTTTCTTCCCTATACATTTTTATCCTAGGAGTAGCCGTTATCGATAAAATCGAAAGATAATGTCTTCATTCGAGTTGAACTTAGAAATTTTCTTGCATGGTTACTTCTTCATTGTTGCTAACATAAACAATCTCACAAACAAACGTTTAATTTCCTTACGTGTACATGTAATATTATTAAATAGGAAGAAAATGGATTATTTATGATGAAGAAAATAAATTTAAAACGCTATTTCCCTCACGTACAGGTAGATATATAATTTCTTTCTAATACTCCACTGCACGAAACGCGCCCATTGTATGTTGTACACTTTCCTAACTTGTTTACTCAACTATTTGGAGAAATTTCTCTAACCTATAAACTTTCAAATTTTTCACAAGCCTATTTTACATTGATGCGAATTCCTTTCCCGATGAATATCAATTAATAATTAATATATTTGCAACGCAATAATGAGTTTCAGAACATCTTTGTAACTGAGTTTTTTACAAGAAACTCATAAGAAAACATACATATAAAATCGTTTCTCTTTTGAGAAGTACATTTTGACATGAAGCTTATTTTTTTCAAAATTAAAATTTTCGAAAAATAAGACTAGAGCTTCGATAAAATGATACAAATATAGAAAATCAATTAATAATTGTTATATCCAAAATTGAGGCCAATAAATGGAATATCCCAGCAAAAGTATGAAAACCCTAAACTGCTCGTTGTGAAGTTTATGTATTTCTTTTTATCAAAATCTTTCCTTAAAAATATTTTAGTTTTCTAGTGGCTCTTCACTTGGTTTGGGTTGCCCGGCTCTGATTCACAGAATAGCAGATACGAAGTAAATCAGTAAAGTTTAATTAAATGGAATTCATCGTCGTGTTTTCACTATTAACTGTAGGTACTTAAATATGCCAAAGTCAACATTATAAAATATGGCCACTAAAGAAATAAAAGCTATCACATCTCTCAAACAAATTGGTGGCAAACAATATAGTCCTGTAGAACAGACCGTATGACTATTCTACACGCTTAAATGCCCAAACACGGCACTACCTCTCGAAGGTAGATAAACGACAATATTTGTGATAAGTTGCTAAGGGGTTAACAGTGGATAAAGCTGTGAAAACCCAAATCGAGGTGTGAGAAAATAAAAGGAAGAAAACTCCGTCCGTTGGTATAGGATGAGCCTTGCTCTTCCGTATTGCGATAGGAAAACCTTATGACCCAACACATCAGAGGGCCCAAAAGGGATTTTGACCCCTTATCCCCTGCCATCTCTTTATCCACTTCTCCCCATTTCGTTTTCCAAAGGCGGTAGTTACACTTTTTCGTTTATGAATAATTGTTTTCTCTGATTTACGTTTGAATAAATATATTTGCTTTGTGAAATATATTGATTAGGGCGCTAGCGAGACAGAATAATTTAGTGAAACATATTCGTATAGGTATATAGTCAAAGGCATAAGGATAACTTCTGCTGTTTTAAATATCCAATAATCAAATAATTGAAATATAATTATATGTTAAAGGTGAAAAATCAGGTCAATATTTTATTACGATCGATCCACATGTCAAATATAATTTATTAAGATAAATTTTCAATCTAGGAGGCTTGCGACTCGTATAAATGAGTAAGAACATTCCGACATCGTTAATCTTCGGCTGCTTCGCGTTGACTCAGCACTGGTACTCCTCCACGCAACTTCCGCTGTAGTCCCGCACCAGTCCTTCGCTGCAGAAGCAGCCACTGGCGCAGATGTTAGGGCACGGCTGTGGCGCTCGAATGGATAGGCAGGTTGCTGGACAAGCTGACCCGCAGGTACTAAACACTTCTCCTCTTGGACAGGCTGGATCACGCGGCTCTTCTTCCACTCCATTTCCGGAAGCCTCCACGACCACCGTGTCGTCCCCTTCTCCACCTCTTACTCCCCTCGCCCTCCTGGACTCCGGAGAATGGTGCAGCGCCCCCTCGGGTGCTTAAAACGGACGTTCAAGGGAGAGCAGTCAGGGAAATTTCTCTCATGGTTACACTTCATCGTGGTTGCTAACATAAACAATCTCACAAACAGGCGTTTAATTTACTTACGTGTGCATGCAATATTTTTAAACAGGAAGAAAATGGATTATTTATGATGAAGAAAAGAACTTTAAAACGCTATTCCCTCACGTACAAATATATAATTTCTTTCTAGTACTCCGTTGCACGAAACGTGTTGCGTTGTACACTTTCCTAACTTGTTTAGTTAACCCTTAAGAGGTCGCGATCGGTCTTTTAGACCGCACTATTTTTCTTTTATTAATTTTATAACCTTATATTGAACTTTCATCCCAGACCTTCTCAGTACCTTTTCTCTAATTCACCATCTATTGACTTATGGGTCAAAGGACTCTATGTCAGATTATCTTGTTTTTATATTGTTGTTTTCTACTGCGCATTGGTTTCTGCCCTCTATTCGCGCACAGCGTAAAGGACCGATTGCTTTTGCTTACCTTTCCTTATGACTACAGAACTCGTGGATAAGTGTTTTCTACATCTACATCTACATGATACCCTGCAAATCACCAGACTGGTGGGTGGCAGGGGGTACAGCACACCAAAACCTACCTAATAACGTCCCTCGTGGGAATCACTCTCCTGTTATGATCCCGTATGGTCCTTGGGAAAAACGAGCTCTGATATCGCTCGGTCCTACAGTCGATCTCTCGTATTTTATTCTCGTGATCGTGCCTGCCCATGTACGTAGGTGCCTCTAATATTCCTGAGACCTCCTCTAAGAGAACTTCCGACCTAAATTTCTCCAGAAGCCTTAACCTAGCGCTAATTCTGCGATCCTCTAGCGATATCCTATTCAACTCCTTCAAGAGTGATGTGACGCTTAATTTTTGCTCATATTTTTGCTTAACGAATCTGGCTGCTCTGCGTTGGATTCTTTCTAACTCAAGTATTTGTCCCTTTTCGTACGGATCCCATATGCTGGAAGCGTATTCGACCTGAGATCTGACCAATGATAAATAACACGTTTCTCGTACCTGTTCTGTGCTACTTCTTACTATTCTGCCTACGAAGCCCAATTTCTTATTAGCTGCGCCTACGATCCTTCGAATATGCATATTCCACGATAGATCAGGACAAATGGTGACTCCTAAATATTTAACGTACTCTGCAGATTGGATATTCAACCTATCAATTCTGTACTCCGAGTCTAATTCATTGTTCTTACTCTTCCAGAAACTCAATAGGGAACATTTGCTGTGATTAACTTCGATTTTCCAATCTTGACACCATGCTGAAAGGGCGTTTAAATCTTCCTGGAGCGATTTTTGGTCATCCGGACTCGTTATCTCCTTATATAAAACGTTGTCATCTGCGAAAAGTCTTATTTTGCAGCGAACTACCTAGCAGATATCGTTTATATATATCAGGAATAGTAGTGGGCCTATGACACTTCCCTGTGGAACACCCGATGCGACTTTTACCGGGTATGAAGATTTCCCATCAATAACTACTATCTGTTTTCTGTTGGAGAGGAAGTCTTTTACCCAACTCACGATATTAGGGTTTATGCCGTACTTTCCTAGTTTTCCTATTAATTTATTATGGGGTACTTTGTCAAACGCTTTTTTAAAATCAATGAAAATGGCACCAACCTGAGTTTTTTTCTCTCCGCATTGTAACAAATCGTTTACGAACAGGGCTTATCATACCCTCAATAAAAATTATATCATCCCTCAACGAAACCATCGACTGTGGTTTTTGCCTGAGAGATAGAAGGCCTAGTTGAGAAACGATCTTTGCTACAACGCTTTCTTTTTCAGGTGTCGTCGTTCAAGTCCACTGGTTACACTTTTATCACAGTTTTCATTATTTATGTGCGAAAGTAATTATTTTCTATACACAACTGATATCAGTTGCGTCTCTCTTGTGCTGAAGAAGGGATCATCCCGAAAGCTCCAACAACGTCTACAAATGTGTCTCTCCAACACCCCAGCGGCTCTCCTTCCGGTAAGTGCTCACTGGGTTTCCTTCAACACCTAGTCGCCCTAAATATCTGTATTCACCTTTCCTCTTCCGCAAGTATTTACATACACACACAGGTGTTAAATTTTGTTATATTTTTATAGATTATAGACATAATGGCAAATACAGTAAGTAATAGTAACGTGCGGGCGCTATATCTGGAAATGAATTCCGTTAATTCGCTTGGCTCGTGGGAAACTAATGTGTTGAAAGTGTAAATACAATACAAACCGGATGCGGCCGAAGCTGCCAGTGCTGCGATAAAGACTGCTGCTAACAAGACCATTGGTGCTGAGGTGGTTCCGTATTTTGCCTTAACTATCGCTGTTGTGGTGTGCCTAATTGGCCTGCTTCCCTCTTTTAAGCATCGCTCTTATCACGAATGAAGAACAACAGGGGGTCGTACGTGGACTTACGCACGAGATAAGCGTAGGATATGCGAGGGAGGGAGATTGAGGAAATGAAGAGTTAGAGGGAAGTAGTAGTTTACTTATTTGTTAGGAAACGACACCATGACAACCACCAACAACCAAGGCCAAGGGTGATGAACGAGTGGACGTGTTTCGACGCCTCGGCGGCGCTACTTACTGAAGTTATTCCGACGAACGGAACGCCATAGTTTTAATTACAATAATACAATAAGAAGAGTTTAGTAAAAACGTTTAAATTTACTTTTACATGAATACCCTGCAAGCTGTCAGAAGTGTTTGGCAGGGGGTGTCACAGCACCAAATCTATATAATCACAAGTATATACTGAAAAATTAATCTCTGGTTTCAAAATACGGAACATACAATTTTGGACGGGGATAATAAAAAGATAAATTATTAATACATGTGGTCTTATATTTAGAAAGTTTACATTGACATGTAGCATTGTAAGATAATCGGATATATAACAAATTATAACTACTAATTGGCTTACACTTAGCAAATTTTCATTTGCATTTAACATTGTAACATTAATAAAAAAATTAACTGCTATATTTATTTTTAAATTTTACAAATTAATATTTTTCTGATGATTTTGCATCTCTCTGCAACTGTTTGTTTTGAAGCATATACTGATAAAACTCATTGCATGACATATTTTTAAGTTAACAAAGCACTGAAAAATTGACTCCACTGTAGATGTGTCCAGTCCGTTCCTCTATTTGTTCCATTGACTGGTCATTAAGGAGAAAATGCGCTCTACATGTGAATTGTGTGCCAGAATATTGAATTCAAGCTTGCGTATGAGTAGTAGCTGAGAGAACTGCTTGTGGGATTCGATTTTCTGGAGAAGACCTGACCACTCCTCATGGCAAAGTTCCAAAAAGATTCGCCATCCCTGCCTTAGGACGTGAACACTTCCATAGCTGACAGACTTAGGCTTACATTTTCCTGAAAACAGAATTCGAATACTTGTCGAATTAGAGCGAAAAATTGCTTTTACTCGAAAAAATAGGACACTATTTTCCGATTTTCTACCAATGGGAAATAAAACTGCCATATTAACTGGTCCACTGATTTTAAATGAGACATATGTTATCGTATAACATTGATATAATAATACTTTTTTAAAGAGAAGACTATTATGAGACCATCAATCTCGACCAATGACGTACTCTTATGATGACGTCATTATCCTAAAACAAAGAGGGAAAATAATAAAAATCGTCCAATGTAGTTTTCAATACTTACTGACTTGTTTTTTTATAGCTCTGTGTGATGAAGTTTCATTATAATATTTTTTAAATTCTAATCATTTCTACGTCACTCGCACGCTTCCATTACTTTCGTGCAGCGTATAACGAAGATTCACAATACTTAAAAATCAGTTTTAAGCCAAATGTTAACTTACTCGGGAAATTAAAATGGCTCCAGTCAAATTAATAAGCTATTTTGCCTTTGTGGCCATAAAATGGTTAAGGAAACCATACTATTTGGTAATCTATTAAAGTAAATGGCAAGTATATAAAACCCAAATACGAAATTATGAAAAACTTATTATTTCATCGGAAAATTGCTTCTCTAAAATGTCTGACGATTTATTTATTTGTTTATTGAGAAGAAGTTTAAATGAAAATGCCCTTAGCAATCCGTGAGCGGTTCGAACGATTATTTCCAATTTCAAATCATCTGCATCGACTCTGCTTAGACTCGCCCCGATATTAATGCGAATCCGGATTAAAAGTAAAACCAGGCAAATTATGTATAGAGAGAGAGGGAAAGAGTTACACGACGAGTTTCATCAAGTTTAATTAAAAGACAAAAGCGATATTTTGCCAAACCCTGCACGAAGATTTGGTCCAAAATACGGCACTATATTATTATAAATTAACTACATAACTTTTATCGGTAATCGACTTATGTATTAATCGTATAATGTGTATTTATATGTCAGCCACACGCCCCAATTGCAAGGTTTTTTTCTTCAACCATCAAAATACCTAAATATGGTGCGATTTTATTCGTTTTTACTTTATTCGACGGCTAAAACTCTATACAATCTTATTTTTGCGATGCTTACGTGTCACACGATCGAAGTTTTTAGAAATACTTATTCTTTTTCGAAATTTTTTGGATTTGTAATTGCTGATAACTAATCTTGAGGACGCTGATGTCGAGAGCAATCATAATCATTGCTCTGCACGGAGAAAGTCATCACATAAGATTTTATTCATAAGTATTCTATATTTCAGTAGGTATTAGGCACACCGTACCTATTCCGTGCAATATGTTTCCCTTTCACAATTCCTTATTTTAATGCATATAATATTCCTATCCTTCTCCTAACTCTTTGCCTTTGCATAGAAAATGAACAACGGTAATTCGCTTTTCAATTTCTGTTCACAAATTTGGTTTTTGCCATGCTGGCATAATCGTTATGGTGATTACTGTCAATGTTCAAACATTAAAAAGTAAAATCCCTGACGTTTCCACGAATTTCCCGCAGTGGAACTTAATGTTCTACGCTATGGTGATATAAATTATCACATACAGCCATTGGTTTCCACGAAATTATTTATAAATATGTCGATAGTTTATAATTGGCGAGCGTAATTTTTGTTCACCTTTATGGATTGACTTATTTGCATAAATATTTATTTATCAAGTAAAACTTCTCTTAAAACAGGCTGTGAAGTAAAAAAAACTTATTTTTATAAAAGACGGATACTCAGGACTACACGATTACTAAACTGAATGCTTGAAATAGTAATTATTTTCCTCAAATTTCATAAATGTTGCGCGAGTAATGATCGGGTGGCAACTCGCATATGTGCGCGCTGAAAGCATAAGACAAGGAATATCATTCGCAAAAACACTTATACAATTTATAATTCTCGTGCAGAACATTGCTTTATTATTTTTGGGATATGTCAAATAATACATTGTAGGGTATTTTTAAAAATATTAACGAAAAAATTAGAGAAATACAACGACGAGAAAGCCAACGTAACAGGAATAATTTACTAGTAAACAACCAATGGTTTTAATATTCCGGAAGTGTTGTTTAATCAGCAAAAAGGGTAAGATTAGAAGAAGCAACATTAGCAATCTTAGAATTGAGAAAAGAAGAGTCATTTCTCAACATGACAAGTATCGCTTATCACTATGTTGACTCCACAAATGTCAAGCGAGAAAAGGAAGTCACCTGCGCTAATAATAATCACCCAAACACACACGCACGCACGCACACTATCATAATAAAGGACAAAAACCGTAAGGCGTTAAAAATTAGAAATGTCGTCTGCAGCAAATTACATATCTTTTCATTTCAGCCATTTCCGTTTGCCAATTTCCTCCATTCTCCTCCCCCTCCCCCTCTTATTCCCTTTCTCTTCCATCTCCTTCGTCCATTTACCCCTTTCATCTCCTTCCTGTCTGCTCCCCAATCTATTTCTCCTCCCTCCAATTCCATCCACGCAATTCCTATATCCATTCCGTTTCTTGCCACCCATTTCCCTTTCTTTTTCCATTTTCCCCCCCCCCTCCCCCTTCCACTTCAATTTCCCCCCTCGTTTCGTTTGCCACTCCATCACCTCTGTTTCTCCCATTCTCCATATTCACCTCTCGTTTCCCGGAAGGACGACGCCGCTATTTCGAACAAGCCGATTGGACTCTCTGGGCGCAAGGCCATCTTCAGGCGTCACAATTTTATAAAGTGATGGACCTACATGATGTACAAGCCCTTCCCGACTTACGACTTTAATGCCTTCCTGGAAATCGCATCGTAAGTTGAATATTAATTTCCCATAGACTTACATGTTATAAATTGAGTCCTTGGAAAACATATGTGCAAAGCATTATTTAGGTTATAAATCAAGAGTATAAGAACCAATTATTGTTATATATTGTACTAGCAGAATTTTCCGTTGAATTTCAACGGATGTAGTGAAGCTACTACAGCAAAACATACAAACTATTTAAAATACATATTTAGTAGATACTTTTAAATTACAATTAGCTTTTCTTAACCATTAATCATATTTGCTTGTAACAATCCGTTTCCGAACGTATTTCATTCAAATATAACGACAACTTTATTTTCTATCATATATATCACTTTCGCCAAATCCAGCTTCATTTCTTGTTACTTTCTCTATACGTAGTAATGGGAAAGTAATGTGATCACGAAAAAAATCGACTTCGAGATTTCAACGGAAATACACGTTTTCAGGTCCCTAGAACACGTTTAGACTATTTTCGGAATGATGCCTGTGTGTGTGCGTGCGTGTGTGTGTATGTGACTGTGGACGCTCTAACTCAAAAAGTACTTTTCATATTAACACCAAATTTCATATATAACACTTTAGCATGAGCACAAAGAACTGATTAGTTTTTGGACAATAAAGATTAACCGGAAGTCGAGGTTTATTCGAAACCTGATTCGGTTTTTGCGATATTTCTCCGTTAAAACTCATTATTTTATATACAATTCTATGCAAAAGTTATAGATAATGTAATTTCCTATAACAATCTTTGAAACAATTTTACATAGCAGTTATTGTTTAGGAATTATTTATAAAAAACGGGTTTTTCGGTTTCCGTCAAATATCTCCTTAAAAACGTACTTATTGGTAATCTTCGTGAGGACGAAACTTGTAGAGAATAATATTTCTTCCAAGTTTTGTTTGATACAAATTTTTGTAGAACCGTCTAATTCGTCTATTTCGTCTATTTTTCTAATATACAGCGCCAGCACCATGTAGCGGGAATTCTGTAAACATATTCAAAATATACCTAATTTAAGGCAATAAGGACGACTGTATTCTTTTACGATACGAAATAATAATTTTCCCTTATAATGCTATTTATAATAATTTAAATAACTATACCCCAAATATGAAGAAAGTCATGTGTTGGCCACATCAAATTTTGTAATTATGCCCCGCTGAAATATTTACTTATATGGCTTGAAAAAGCAACGTACAGTTGCCCATGATTGAACACTGACTCCGGTATATGTACACCAGATACGTGAGCTTATTTACTTAAATAAACATTATAATGTACAATATAATGATTTTACTTTCAAAAAATGTAAGATTCCAGTATTCAATAGACGAAAGAATGTTCAATTACTTTCATGCATAAACGCTTCCTAAATAATAATCAGTATCTATTTACATTGCCATCCATAAACATCTATCGTTTCGTTTCTTAAACAAAGCTTCGAAGCGAATATCGCTAAACTTTCGTCTATTTGTAAGCTTCATTGAAGTCAATTGAATCGGAGGTAACAATGACAGCCGCCTTGGTTACACCCGGAAAGGGTACGAAAAATCCACAAAATTTCGAACCAAATAGCGTATTTCTAAAAACTTCGACCGTTTAACATGTAAACTTCACAGGAATAAGACAGCATAGAGTTTTATTCGTCGAATAAAGTAAAAACGAAAACAATCGGTCCATATTTACGTATTTTTATTTTTGAAGGAAGAATACCTTGCAAGTCAAGACATGGATTCATACGTGTTATCTTATGGAAAAATGTTAATCCCCTATATTGGCAGCACTGATTAATCCCGGTTGACCAAACCTTGACCATTCACTAAGATAAGGAAGAATCGTACCAAATTTGGTTATTCAAGCTTTTATCGTTTAGGAGGAGTTCCATGAACAAAAACACAAACCAACAAACATACCCTTCAAAATATATTATAGAACATATAGTAGATAATAAATACTTTTAACCCTTAAAACAATTAATAGATTAATACCTACAAGTCCTATTGCCCAAGTGAATATCGGCCGAAAAGAAAGTAGAAAGTAGACTTGAATAGCACATCGGATGTCGAATATCGTTTGCCGGCAAGTACGATATCGGATGTCGATTTCCAGATACTATCAATGTATTTATGCCGTAAGTCCGGTTTTATTGTAAATCGAAGCATCGCAATTCGAGAACGGACTTAACTCCTATATAAGAGGATGAAATTCTCGGCGGAGGATTTTTTAAATAAAAGGAATTTAATATTATGCGACGCCATATTTATTAAGGCATAAATGTTTTAAACCTCTGAACTTTCGACAACATTGTTTTAAATAATGTTTCTCTTTGGGTGCAAGTGTGCACGTGAGTAACGGTGTATCCGTGACCGTGGCCATTCGTGTTCATTAGGGTGGACTTTATTTTTTATCCATGAAATTTTTTCACGACGCCCCCTAAAGTTGTTCCACTTGGTGAAAAAAAATTTATGCAGAATTTGAGATCGATCGGATAACGGGAAGAAGACGTGCCACACCTAACTTGAATTATTAAAATGGGATACAACTAGGGCTGCCACCTTTTGAGGATTCCAAAACCGGAGATATGAGTAAAAAAATTTTATTAAGTTTTTACATGGAAAAAATGTACATGCGACAATGTATGGTTCTTCAATGATGTTACAACAATGTATAACCTTGCATCGCATATCTGTTCTCGGTGGCTTGTGACATCCAACGCGGACTCCGAGTTGATCAAATTGCCGTGTCAGTATATCTTGAGCATTTAGAGAGGTCACTGTGAAATTTCAGTGAAAAGTATTCGAAACAAAAATGTAAATGAGAAGCATAGATAGGCTGTTTCTGCTCGAACATGACGAGTGTCAAATTATTTGTGCTAAGTTGCCATCCAACGGGCAAGTTTTACGAGTTTTATTTTATAATCAACGTAAAGTAAAGCTTGATCTGCGTTCTGGTGCACACTTAGCTGTGAAGGGAACTGAAATACTTTGAAAGAATCCCAACCAGGAAAAGCCAACGGAGTATTGAAAAGTTGGAATCATTACATCAAGAGTGGAGGACGCTGCAAAGAACATGCAAACGCCGAACTCAACTGCAAGAAAAACGAGAGCAAGATTTCCTTGAAAAGTTGGACAGTCTCTTCGATATCGCACACGCCAATGCTTTGAAAGTGATTAATATTGACGAGGATAAGTTAATTTTTGCTAAATCAGAGAAAAAAAGAGCGACCTGGCTCAATGATAGGAGGAGATCGCGTTCTATTAAAAAAAGAGATGAGACAAGCTGTTCGAAAAGAACAGTCGAGACGAGGGCAATCTGCAATAGCTATTGAAGGTACATTTTTTTCATACATTATACATTTCACTTCTATTATCATAAAATATGTCTTAATACTAATACTAATCATGAATATTGATCAACAGCTCAAGAAGAAGTAGTGCAAATGCAATCGTCATCATCCGAAGAAGAAGAGCAGTCCATCGATGCAGAAGGAAATATTGAAATGGAGATTCCCGTCGAAGGTCTTGTAGATGTATCTGGCCCGAGTGGCCGGCCTAACCTGAAAAAGAGAGGAGCTGGAAAAGAGGTAATTACGCCAAAACTCGTTGTGGCCCTTGACAAATGCAAAGTAAGTGACCGCGACGCAGTTCGAATTATAGCAGCAACTGCTGAAGCTCTTGACCACGACTTAGACAATTTGATAATAAATCGAACATCCATTCGTCGATGATGCAAACGTTTACGAGCAGAACGTGCTGCAAAATTGCGTACAGCGTTCAAGGAATTCGAACTCCATACAGTTACTGTCCACTGGGATGGAAAGATGCTATCTGCTTTAATGAATAAAGAGCAGGTTGACAGATTGCCAATTATAATAACATGCAAAGGAATGGAGCAACTTCTCGGAATTCCTGCTATTTCTTCTGGTAGTGGAAAAGACCAAGCCTTCGCGGTGCGTGAATTGTTAAGAGGAATGGGAACTCTCCGATAAAGTACAAGCACTTTGTTGCGATACCACAGCTTCAAATACGGGACGTTTCCAAGGCGACTGTGTTATTTTAGAGCAAAAAATTGGAAGAGACCTATTGTATCTGCCCTGCAGACATCATATTTACGAAATTATTTTGCGGAGTGATTTCGATGAGAAAATTTCTAAATCTTCGGGCCCCAATATTCATAATTTGAAGAAAATTCAACAAGCCTGGCCTTAAATAAGTAAGTCTAATTTTTAAATCCGGAATTAAAGACGAATATGTTCGGGAAACATTGCAGGATGTAACGGAACTGTTTCAATTTGCGCTACGAAGTTTGCAAGAGGAGCAGCAGCCTAGAGAAGACTATCGAGAATTCCTCGAACTCGTCGTTATTTTTCTTGGTGGAACTCCTCCTCGAGGAATATCTATTCGAACTCCAGGAGCTTTCCACCAAGCCAGATGGATGGCCAAGGCAATCAACTGCCTAAAAATGTTTCTTTTCCGAGAAGTTTTCAGCTTGACGGCCGAAGAAGAATATGGGATTCGCGACGTATGCATTTTCCTCTCGCATTTATACCTTCAGGCTTGGATTCATGCTCCGATTGCTGCAGAAGCTCCTCGCCAAGATTTTCAGTTTTTGCAATCGTTATCTGCATATGGCAAAATCGATGAAAAGATAAGTCGTATTGCATTACAAAAATTCTGTAAACATCTGTGGTATCTGGTATTTTTCGACAACAAAATTTCAGCTGACACTAAAAGACGGATGGTGGAAACCTTAAAATTTGCAGACAACTTTGACCAATCCATGAAAAAACTGACAATTATTCCTAAGGATATCAACAAGCATATGGACCATGGAATAAAGAATTTCATTTCCAAAGATTCACGAAAATTCTTCGAAAGATTTTCTATTTCCACAAATTTCGTTGACAAGGATCCTTCGACAGGGGAAAACGACGAAAATTTTAAGGGAGGATTGGAAATCATCAAAGGACCGAAAGTAGCCAATGATACAGCCGAACGAGGGGTTAAGCTCATACAAGATTTTAATCAAATCTTAACGAAAAACGAAGACGAAAAACAATTTATCCCTCAAATCGTTTCGGACTATCGAACTCAGTAATTTTTAAAAATCTACGCTAGTGAAGGATCTGTAAAATGCTTTTAAATTAATTTATGAGAAAGTAGTACTGTTACGACAAGCATTCTTAATTAAAAACAACATTCAACCTTCATTTTAAAAACTTTTTGTTGTTATTTTTACGTTTTCAAAGAAATTTCATTTCTTTCTAACTTTAAAAGGATTGTAGTACGTCATTCCGTTACAAGATCGATCGCAGATTTTGTACGAATTATTTTTTTTACCAAGTGGAACAACTTTAGGGGGCGCCGTGAAAAAACAATAGCAAAAAAATTTTCACCGCATAGCTAAGGTCCACCCTTGTGTCCACCAAGTATTAGCGCGCGTATGTGTGCTGGTGCTTGGATATAAACGTATGTAGGTGGGCAGGGTTCTTGCGCGCACAACCGCACACAATTTTGCGTACAAAGTGTTTACGCGAGTGCGTGTGTGACCCTATGCGTCCGTATGCCATACGTAGCAATCTAAAGTCGAATAGAACATAAGATGATAACTTGAGACTTTAAACCCGTGTACGGACTGTAGAATTGAGTTTATGGCCTATCAGGGATTGCTTGCAATCAAAGTCCTGCAATTGTTTTTAGGTCATGTAGTCTTGAATCTGTCAAATCACCAGGCCCCAGCAGTGTAAGTCTTTGCTTTTCCTTGAAACGACTCTTCCTTTTCATGAATAACATCAATATTTTGCCGATTTTGATACACAGTCCACGTTATCAATTATAACTCGCTGAATGTTAATTATTCGTTCGAGTGAGTGTGGATTCCTATTTCAGATTCGTTTCAATATTTAGGTGTTAAGATCCATGGGGATCTCTCGTGGGACACCCACATTCGCAGAGTGATAGGTGCCGCTAACAAAAAGCTAGACTTTATGGGGAGAATAGTTCGAAATAGCTCGGAAAAAGTCCTTGGTTCGACCGCAGGTCGAGTATGCGTCAGCTGTGTGGGATCCTTACGAAAAGGGACTCACTAAAGAGGTAGAAAAGGTGCAACGAAGGGCAGATAGACTCGTAAAGAGAAATTACGATTGTAAACAAAGCATAACTACACCGATGGAAAATCTTAAATGGGCCTCGTTAGATGAACGTAGACTGCAAGCTAGATTTAATTTGCTAGGATCATTTTTGTCTGAGAGATTAGCGTATGAGATAGTGGATATTATCAGAAGTCCGACATATACCGGAAGGCAGGACAACGAAGATAAGATCCCCGAGATCGGTTGTAGAATGGAACGATACAGAGGTTCGTTTTTCCCCAGGACGATAAGGGATCATCATAGGAAGTGGAAAGGAGAGGGTATCTTGGTGCACTGCACCCCCTGCCATCCACCAATATGGTGACTTGCACGGTATTATTTAGATGTGGTGATTATCCTCTCCATCTTTTCCATGATGGAAGAACGATTTATCGTACATCCGAACTCAGCCAGCACTTTCAATACTTTCCTTAATTTGGGAAGCACTGATTATCCTCAATTTTCAGCAATGTACAGCAAATCTACCCTCCAAGTTTCTCTATCTTTCACGATTTCGTCACAATATCAATTTAAGCAAATGCACAGACAGACGCAAAAATGAAGCTATATAAGCGCATTTTTGGTACTTAGGTACTTTCTCCAGGACCTTCGCAGGACTCAACAACAATGGCTTCATTGAGTTAATTTAAAGCTTGCTAACCCATGACTGATCGGCCCGTCGCGATATTTACAAACCCGATCACCGAACAACGGGAAGGGATAGTTTGGTTCCGGCCGAAGCGAAGGGCGCGGTAGCGCCCGGAGACGACAACTAAATTAAAAACAAAGCGAGCCGACGGCTTGCCAATATCCTCTCCATTTGCGGCGCAACAGTCAAGCGAAATATAATTCCTCTGTAGACTACAGATATCTTGGTAGAAACCAATCCAACCTGATTTCTCCACCAAAGCACGGTAAAAATTAATAAATAAAGTACAATTTTGAATGTTACAATCATTACATAAATTATTCAAAAAGATCGTTATCATTAATAAAAATCTTTAGTACTTATGTAGTATCGGAGTCCTGCGAAGGTCCTAGAGATAATACCTAAGTACCGCATTTTTTAATAAGGCGTTAAAAATGGTCAAATTGGAAATTGTAACAAATATAGATCGATTGCAAATTTTTCTGTGAAAAACGCCAGTTAAATAGGAACCTATTCGTCATTATGACTGTGCAATAAAATTTGTTTAAAAATTTGTATTTTTGTCTCTATACCTTAATTAATTCTTCGATTAACTTATTATAATATATAATTAATTCTATGCCCCGAATGCCTGCATTAAAAAACAATCGTGAACGTTATAGCCTCTGCCATCCTTCCGGTAGTGATCGACCAGAAACCAATAAGAACAAAAGAATGCATCGTGGGAGAGTGTCACACCAACCCAACCCACATGAAAGATCCGGAAATCAACTTCCGTTAGACAATTGCGCAATGGATTCGAATGTAAAGGGAAAGGGTTTTGTTCGAGGAAAGAGGGAAAAGAGAGAGAGGAAGTATTTTGTGGGACTCCTGTTGAGCGACTCTAGCCTCCTATTTTCAATAACCTGATATGTATCCACAGCACATGAATTTGTCTCCATATATGTATACAGAAAAATGAATATGAATATTGCTCTCTTTAAATAAGCATCCTCAGGTATAATCATCAGCAATTACACTTGTGAATAATTTTAAAAACATATTCAACAGTCTTTATTTAAAAAACACAATAAGTAAAAGAATTATTAGCTGTTTCTATAGATAAGAAAATATCGGCGCACCATTAACATTACCCTTGAAAGCGTACGCAACGCTATCAACAATTAGGAAACTTTAGCATAGTCACGGAAACAATAGTATCACTTAGCGACGTATTTAGCATAAATTTAGACGAAAAATCAAGACATATTAAACGACCAGTTTCAGATAAAACTTGAATAAAATTCCATTGTCTATAATTTTCATAATAACAAATATTTACGTAAATTGAGTTTTAAAGGAGATACGTATTTGAAAATAAATAGAACAAGTTAGGAAAGTGTACAACGAAACACAAATGGGAGCGTTTCGTGCAATAATTATATACCTGTACGTGAGGGAAATAGAGTTTTAAAGTTCTTTTCTTCGTCATAAATAATCCATTTTCTTCCTATTTAATAATATTACATGCACGCGTAAGAAAATTAAACGTTTGCTAGGGAGATTATGTTAGCAACAATGAAGTAACCATGCCAGAAATTTTCTAAGTTCAACTCGATATAAGACATTCTTGTTTGATTTTCTCGATAACGGCTACTCCTACAATAAAAATGTATAGGAAAGGAAATACTTTAATTTACCAGTTCTACAACTTTCATTTGAAAAATATTTTGATATGAGCAATACTTTACGAGATATGACGAGAATGTAATTTTTTGTCACCAGTAAAGTGGTACCCCTGATTGTCGTACGTAATTCATTTTTGCGATTTTCTTATTATATTTTATTGAAGGTCCTTAATATCAAATTTAATGAAAATCCGTTGGGTAGAAGCCAAGAACGAACATACAGACGGACGGACGGGCAGACGATAATAGGCGCTCACGCTGTAAGCGAAACGCGCCTAAAAACGACTAGAATAAACACTTCCGGTGGACCAGTCTCACCTAAAACCTTTTTAAATCTTCATTTGTTAAAAAATTTTAATATAAAGTTTTGTGCTGGTCTAATTATTAGTTTATGAGTTGGAGCACTCAGAATAATTTGCCACAAACACACAAATCATCTTCATCGCGAAAATGAATGAAAACGTATTCAGAGAGGACCTCAAAACGTCCATTTTCGTCGACATGTCTAATTACACTTTTTTTACGAATGCAGTATTTTATCTTATACTGCGTACCGAGTAAGTAATAAAAATTGAAAGCGATAAAGTGCAGTCGAGATGTGACCCGACGGTAATGGATAAACCTTAAAAGATTGAAGTTAGATAGATAGATACAGGCCGTTCCCGAATTGCGATGTTTCGACTTACGATATAACCCGGACTTACGACATAAACACATTGTTAGTACCTTGAAATCGACATCCGATGTCGTACTTGCAGACATACTATATTCGACATCCGATGCGCTATTCGAATCTACTTTCTTGTGCGTACTTTCGGCCGATATTCACTTGGGCGATACGACTTGTGGGTATTAATCTACTCATTGTTTTAAGTCTTAAAAACATTTATTATACAATATACAACACTCATTGGTTCTTATACCGTTGATTTGTAAGGCTTGGCACATATTTTTTCCAAGGTCTACTTTCTTCTGCGTATTTACGTAAATGTAAATAATGCGATTTTCAGTAAGGCATTCGAGTCGTACGTCAGTCGGTAACTGCCTGTATATATTTGTGCGTGATTGGGACTCCATCTCCTTTCATCGAAATCGCCAATTACAAATATGAATAAAATAACAAAATAAAATAAAATGCTACATAAATATAATGCCAAGTAATCATTGTTGGAAGATAAAATTATGGATAATTGTTTCCTATTGGAAAAACCTACGGTAATATATCTACTTACTATACCCTAGGAAAAACCTCACTATAGAAAATACGCAAACGGGAGTTCTGAAATACTGCGAAATGTACTAATGGCAATATTTAAATATTGAGCGGATCACAAAATGTTAGTACACAAAATGAATGACACATAAACTTATTTATACATAAAAACTTACAAACATACAAGTACACGTCTACACGTTCAGATACAGGTTCTCCTCGAGATACATCGTCTCGAGATACGTCGTTTCGTTCGTGCCCCTATAAAAACTTAAGGATGGGTTTCATATAGTATATGTCACAGGCAAAGCGTATAATCCTGGCATGCTATACAATGCCTAGGAAAAGTACAGAATGCTTAGGCGGTTTTTAGGCAAAGTAGATATTAGTTTACACATTTGGAAAATAAGCTTTAACCACATTTGCGTAAGTCCACAGCTTTTGTAATTTCATCTCTTAATGCTATTAACCAGGGGCGGATTGGGAGCATAAATCGGCCCGGGCAAATACTCGTATATCGAATCACCTAATAACAACTAAAATAATGTTGCGGCCCCCTAGGAAGCAACAGCTCCTGGCCGAGGCATCAACCAGTCAAACAACCCCGGCCCAGTAGCAGCTTCGGCCCACCGGGGTTTTGCCCGGTGTCCCGGCGGCCCAATCCTCCCCTGCTATTAACTGTATCCTACTTATCTACTACTAGCAGATTTCCACGTTGAATTTCAACGGACTTAGTGAAGCTACTACAGCAAAACATACTAACTCTTTAAAATACCTCTATAGTAGATACTTTTTAAATTACAATTAGCTTTCCTTAACAATAAATCGTATTTCCTTGTAACAATCCGTTTCCGAGTATATTGCATTCAAGCACAACGATAATTGTATTTCCTTTCATATATATCACTTTCGCCAAAAGCAGCTTCATTCCTTATGTAATTATGCCTTGCTGAAGTATTTACCTTTATGTCTTGTAAGCAAGAAACCCGTGAAAAACCAACGTACAGTTGTCCATGATTGAACACTGACTCCTGTATATGTACACCAGATACGTGAGCTTATTTAAGTTAATAAACATTATAATGTACAATATAATGATTTTACTTTCAAAAAATGTAAGATTCCAGTATTCAATAGACGAAAGAATGTTCAATTACTTTCATGCATAAACGCTTCCTAAAAAATAATCAGTATCTATTTACGTTGCCATCCATAAACATCTATCGTTTCGTTTCTTAAACAAAGCTTCGAAGCGAATATCGCTAAACTTTCGTCTATTTGTAAACTTCATTGAAGTCAATTGAATCGGAGGTAACAATGACAGCCGCCTTGGTTACGCCCGGAAAGGGTACGAAAAATCCACAAAATTTCCAACCAAATAGCGTATTTCTAAAAACTTCGACCGTTTAACATGTAAACTTCACAGGAATAAGACAGCATAGAGTTTTATTCGTCGAATAAAGTAAAAACGAAAACAATCGGTCCATATTTACGTATTTTTATGTTTGAAGGAAGAATACCTTGCAAGTCAAGACATGGATTCATACGTGTTATCTTATGGAAAAATGTTAATCCCCTATATTGGCAGCACTGATTAATCCCGGTTGACCAAACCTTGACCATTCACTAAGATAAGGAAGAATCGTATCAAATTTGGTTATTCAAGCTTTTATCGTTTAGGAGGAGTTCCATGAACAAACACACAAATACACAAACATGCAAATAAACAAACACACGCTTCAAAATATATTATAGTAGATTATAAAAGCGGATTTAAATTTAGCAGGTCTGTTGTAACCTAATTATGAAAGTTTTCTTTAAATAATGAAAAAATTTTGAATTATATCGCCTCATTTAAGAATAGACTAGCGTAATGTCCATCAATAATTACGGGATTATTCGACACAAATTTTAAATTTCATATTTTACATTATACATTGATGAACGAAATTGAACCTTCTTTCGTCTATTGGATATTGGAATCTGACATTTTTTGTGAGTAAAACTATTATATTCTACATTATAATGCTTATTAACGTAAATAAGCTCATGCATCTGGTGTACGTTTACCGGAGACAGTGTTTCAGACATAAAAATAAATATTTCAGCGAGGCATAATTACACAAGAAATGAAGCTGGATTTGGCGAAGGTAATATGATAGGAAATAAAATTATCGTTATACTTGAATGCAATAGACTCGGAAACGGATTGTTACAAGCAAATATGATTTTTTGTTAAGAAAAAGTAATTGTAAGTCAAAAAGTATCCACTATATATTTAAAGAGTTTTTATGTTGTGCTGTAGTAGCTTCATTAAATCCGTTGAAATTCAACGAGAAATTCTGCTACTAATGTATAATTGAGTACCGACTGAATATATAACCTGTGCACTGTTAGCCATATTATTACATAGACGGCTCGGGGCAAGATGACGACTTAATTTTGTTACTATCTAGGGACCTACAAGCAAAATATGCAATTGCTTGTTTATGCTTTCTGGTAATTTTTTTAGGGGTTATTACATTTTTATGTGCGCAATTGTGCAGAGATGGTGAGGAATTATGGGTAACACCTAGACCGAGGAAAATGGGACAAGGAGAAAACTAAGCAGGCGATTTTCGCACTAAGAGAAGGGAAAATGTCCTGATTACTGATTACAGTGTTGGCGAGCTCCTCAGTACAGCCTACAGACTACTTCAAGGCAGCTACGGTAGGAAATGCTGTGAAAGGATTCAAGGCTTGTGGCATAGAACCTTTCAACCCCCAGGTTTTTGGCGAAGAGGATTTTGCACCCGCAGAAACCACTGAACGAGACCTTGAAGATGAAGGCCCATGCACAGTTGTCAGACCTCATAACACAGATTCGCAGATCTCGGGAGCACCAAAGCCTAATGAAGCTAATATCAGTGAGCCACTTCAAGCGGATCCGGAGAAATTTCTGAAAAACGAAAGAAAATACTTGATGTACAGCCTCTTCCACAGGATAAAAGGTCGAAAAGAAGATATCGGAGTAATAGGCTGATAGCTAATGTACTCACGAGCACTCAAATGAAACTGAAATTGACGAAAAAGGAGAATGAAAGAGAAGAAAAAGAAAAAAAATCGGTACAACATACATTGTACAAACTTTCTCATATATGGGTACTAATGCGTCGTTTAGTTATCTTTAGAAAATGAAAATCGTGTGAGCCTGTTTTTAGAGAATCTAATTTTTGTTAAAGTTGCCCAAGAATAAACTAGACTTGTATTCATTCATTGAGAAAAATGAAATACGTAGTATTAATGTAGATGTATACTCAAGAAACTGTACGAAATTTGATCAAAAACGTTAGATTCGTTTTTGAATTGTTGTTACAGTTGCCCAGAATATACTAGCCTTATATTCATTTTTTGAGAAATATGAAATATACAGTATTAGTGAAGACGTAAACTCAAGTAAATGTACGAAATTTAATCAAAATCGTTAGAGCCGTTTTCGAGAAGATCGGATTGCTTTTAAAAATGCGTAGAATAAACTACTCTTAATTATTCATCAATGTCAACCATTTCTAAGTATACTCTGCTCAGTATGATAAAATGCCTAACTACGGGATTTCATTTATTTTCATTCTACCGTCTAGGCTCCAGAGCCAGTAACAGACAGACGGCATTGCGAAAACCACTTTTTCGGATTCAGCGACACCTAAAAGGTATATTTCCGTAAAAATCTCGAGGTCGAATTTTTTCGCGAAAAGAGTACTTTCTCGATACTTCGTATGAGAAAGTATATAGGTTGAAAACCTCTTCTTTACTGTCACAATTATGAATTCTGTTTAATGGTGATAAATTCTGTGGAATGATAATTAGGAGTGTTATGATGATTTCATATACTATTAAGGTAAGGTACCATAGTACCATATGAAAACAATTATTTTTGCTATAATTTATTTTAATTTCTAGCATAAGATTCCAGCTAGGTGATAAAACGAAATATCTCAGCGAAATTCGAGAATCCAAACGAAAGAAAGTTGCTTTCTGTTTACTTCCTGTATTGTGTTTCCTAAATTTTACATTCTCCATACATAGTAATGGGAAAGTATTGTGTTCACGAAAAAAATCGACTTCGAGATTTCAACGGAAATACACGTTTTGAGGTCCCTAGAACACGTTTAGACTATTTTCGGAATTATGCCTGTGTGTGCGTGCGTGTGTGTATGTGATTGTGGGCGCTCTAAATCAAAAATTACGTACCATATCCTTACCAAACTTCAAATATAACACTTTAACATGAGCACAAAGAACTGATTAGTTTTTGGACAATAATGGGTGACCGGAAGTCGAGGTTTATTCGAAACCCGATTCGGTTTTTGTGATATTTCTTCGTTATAACGTCATTATTGTATATACAATTCCATACAAAAGTTATAGAGAATGTAATTTCCTACAACTTTCATTTGAAACAATTTTCTATTGTTTAGGAGTTATTTATAAATTAACGGTTTTTCGGTTTTCTCCTTAAAAACATCGTTATTGGTAATTTTCGTGAGCACCAAAGTTGTAGAGAATAATATTTCTTCCAAGTTTTGTTTGAAGCAAATTTTCGTAGAACCATCCATTTCGGAGATATTTTTCTTTTTACTTTCTCCATACGTAGTAATGGGGAAATATTGTTCACGAAAAAAATCGACTTCGAGATTTCAACGGAAATACACGTTTTGAGGTCCCTAGAACACGTTTAGACTATTTTCGGAATGATGTCTGACAGTGAGTTGTGTGTGCGTGTATGTGATTGTGGGCGCTCTAACTCAAAAAGTACGTGCCATATCGTCACCAAACTTCATATATAACACTTTAACATGAGCACAAAGAAGTATTAGTTTTTGGACAATAATGGGTGACCGGAAGTAGAGGTTTATTCGAAACCCGATTCGGTTTTTGCGTTATTTCTTCGTTATAACGTCATTATTGTGTATACAATTCTGTACAAAGGTTATAGAGAATGTAATTTCCTACAACTTTCATTTGATACAATTTTCCATAGCAGTTATTGTTTAGGAATTATTTATAAATAATACGTGTTTTCGGTTTCTGTCAAATATCTCCTTAAAAACGTCCTTATTGGTAATCTTCGTGAGGACCAAAGTTGTAGAGAATAATAATTCTTCCAGGTTTTGTTTGGAACAAATTTTCGTAGAACCATCCATTTCGGTTATATTCAATTTTTTCTTAATTTCAAGTATACAGCGCCAGCACCATCTAACGGTGAATGCTGTAAACATTCAAAATATACGTAATTTACGGTATTAAGGACGACTGTATTCTTTTACGATACGAAATGATAATTTTGCCTCATAATGCTATTGATAATAATTTAAATATCTATACCTCAAATATGGAGAAAGTCATGTGTTGGCCACATCAGATTTTTTCGCTCGGAACGCAATCCAATCTGGACTTGAGCATTCTCACTCTACATCGTACATCTTTTTCGAACCTGATACGGACTCGCCATAGAGAGCATCCCATTTCACTACTAAATCCGACTGCGCTCAATTTCTCCTCCTTTGTGTTTTCATTCGACCGTTTTTATTCATATTTTCGGACAAATGAGAAAACAAACCTGAAAGTTTTGAGCGAAATCGAATATTGACACACACTTTAGTTGGAAAGTTTAAAGGAAGCTGTTCTCCTTTCATATTTTACTTTTCGTATATTTATGGAACTAAAAGGAAATGACAGATGTTTTCCATTTCTCGGAATGGCCACATTTGTGTCAGTTCCCCCGCGCCTTGCAGGTTTCGTCGACAACGAACCAGTCTTAAATCACGGCTCAGTGGTCACGAAACCCGTATCGCGCGGGGGCGCTCAAAAGGCTTGCGATTAGTAGTGGCCGCGTGCAGAAAAAGAGAATCTATCAATTATTCGGAAGTTAAGGGACTCAGGGAGATCCATTATCATAATTCTTAAGATTAATGGAACTTGACGGATTTTAAAACGAGCATATTCAACGACGTCATTGGCCATGACCAGTTATATGTGGCAACGCTGTAATCCCTAGTGGTCGATCTGCCAGAGGGTGAAACACGCACCAGGAATAGTGTATATCCTGAAACGCTTTTTTAATGTTATGATTTCCCTTTAATAAAATATGATCATCTTAACAAAAACTCCACTTTTCCTACATTAAAAGCCATTTCCCATACAACAAATTGGGCTCAAATTTGAGCGTTTAGCACTAGAACATCGGACGGAACAATTCTGTCCCATTCTGATGTTACGTCCCCTACAGTTTCTGTGATTCCGGTTTAATTTAGTCGAGATTTCGTGACTTTTAATCGTTTGAGGGTTGCATTCCACTCTACACTTTTGAACATCCCCCCCTCAATATTAAGGATTATAAAACCATTTTACCCTAGAACGGCGGATGGGACAATTTTGTCCCAAAATGAGTTACTACTTCGTTTCACATTCTCTGTGATATTATT
Source organism: Uropetala carovei (assembly GCA_036926305.1). Taxonomy (NCBI): domain Eukaryota; kingdom Metazoa; phylum Arthropoda; class Insecta; order Odonata; family Petaluridae; genus Uropetala; species Uropetala carovei. Next base: position 1,507,443 of record JAXCHB010000147.1, on the reverse strand, counting down.
CTTATGCAGGCGGCTTTGTAACATTGTTGTAGACTATGGCATGCCCGTCCCCTCCTCCCCTATCATCTTTCGCCAGTCCAACTTCTAGCCCCACCCTTCCCCCCTCCCACCTTCCGCTTGCTCCCGCAGTGTGATGCAGTTTAGAACGTGTTCCTGCAGCACTGTTTGCGGGCTAATTTACTAGAGCGTTTCAGTTGAATACGGTGCAACGCTACATTCTACAGCATGCTAAAGTATGCAATTAGTAATGTAGAGAGTAAAACGTTCGTAAAATTTGAACCTAGTACTGCGACTGTACGACTTTGTCGTATGGGACACTTTTGTCCCGTCCGCCCTTCTAGGGGGTACGCCATGTTCAGACGTTCTTGTGTTAGGGAGAAACTCGATGATATTATTCTGGTGTATAGAGAGCGTGAACGTTGTTCATTTTTAACTCGAGTTGCGTCAGCTATATTTTAAAAAATCGCTACAACATACATTGTACAAACTTTTTCATATATTAATACGTGATTTAGTTATCTTTTGAAAAATATGAAGAATGTACAATCAATATAAAAATCAACTTAAATAACTATACGAAATTTGATCAAAATCGTTTCGAGAAAATCAAATTGTTGTTAAAATGGCTTAGAATAAACTTCCCTTAATTATTGAGCAATGTCAACTATTTCTTCATAGCTTCTGCTCAGTATGACAAAATGTCTAAGTACGATATTTCATTCATTTTCGCTCTGCCGTTTAGGCTCTGGAGCCAGTAACAGACAGACAGCATTGCGAAAACCATTTTTTCGGACTCAGGTACACCTAAAACGTATATTTCCATCAAAATCTCGAGATCGAATTTTTTCGCGATTACAATACTTTCTCAATATACTTCGTATATGAGAAAGCAATATGTTATATTTCTTAGCTATAAACACCTCAGAGCGTATGCATAAAATCTACATAGCCGAAACGATTAAAAGGAAGTGAACGTGGAGTTTAAGTGAAAAACTGAGAAACGAGTGTAACTTCCTTAGCATTGTAGGGTTTAATGTAGCAATCCTTCTGAAAAGAATCTGGCGTAGACCGCACCACAAAAGAGAAATTCCTTTTAGACGAAACTGGCCATTCATCACTCTCCTCATAGAGGTAGGCACCGTTTCAGAAACGAACTTTTCCTACCCTTAACTTTGAGTTACGATTTATAGAATCGTACAGAGGTATGTTTGTTTAATCATCTCGAGGCTATTCATTCTGTCATAGTAGCAATAAACGATAAAACCGAACATTACGCGTGCATGGCTTCACGTTCGTATGTTATGATATAAATATAGACCCAAATTGGTCAAAGAAATTTTTATTTGCCTTATCCATATTTTCTCTTATGTTTTCTGTTTGTATGAATTTCATGTCCGTAAAAAAATAAATTGATAATACGCGTGACAATAATGTATTCCTCATTTGGGGCACACGAGTACACCTGGTAACATAAGCGTAACTTTATATATGGGTAGAAATCCAGGGTTAAGAATATCCCCAATAGAAAATGGACTTGGAAGGGATCCAAAAGCATGTGGTAGAAGGTAAAACCGGAAGTGATAATCGATTACTACGACATATGATAAAATTATATTCTATTTTGGAACTGCGAAATCTGGCACGGAAACCTAAGCCTATCACGGAATGAAAATTTTAAGCCTAAACTTCAAAACCGTTTCACTTTGCTGGATGACGAAGAAGTGGATCAAAATTAAAAGAGATACTCCAGTAAACAGCTCAAGAAATAGGCGGAAAGGTTAAAAAAAGTTAGATAAAAAATTAACTGAAAAAAACCGAAAATGAGCAACTTGGCTAAACTAAACCTAACTATAAGGAAGTCCATTAAAGAAGACGTGAAATCATTTGCTCATCAATTTACTTAATCGATAAAACGATAGAAAACAATAGAAGCTACAAGGAAATGAACGCCACCTATCGATTTATAAGAGACAGCCGGTGGCTTGGATGCTAAAAGGCATAACCATATTAGGAAATTAATTCTAAAATAGGTAAAAGAATTCTACATCAAGCTGTATGAATACGAGCTAGCTTATCCAATGAGGAAATATAAGAAGTTCCAGATATCCCTTCAGAAGACATGAGACACGCAATTAGAAATATGAAGAATGGAAAGACATAAGGAGTTGTTGGTATCGCAGCGGAAGTATTAAAGGCAGCGAGTAACTGTATGTAAACGATTCTTTATTTCGTGCTTGAGGAAGAAGAAGATAAGCGAAGCGTGGAACCATGAACGTCCTTTAGAACAAGAAAGTTTCCAAAGAAGGTTTGATTAACGACAAACCAGTCAGCATACGGCCAAAAGCATGAACAATATAAACGCAAATAGTTATTCTGTGCTTTCAAAATGATCTTGATTCAACCCAATCCAGAGAAGACGCTGGATTTCGCAGTGGGTAGTATAATACGATCGACTCAGTGGCGTACGGACCATAGATCCGACAGATCGGTCGGTCCAGGGCCCGTAGCTCGAGGGGGCCTGAAGGCCCGTGGTCGACATATTTTACCCTTTGTATCATTTTAAACCACAAGAGTTGCTAAATACTGTGAAAAGAATCCGAGATCATGAAACATATTTCATTAAAAATTTCACCTTAAAAAATAAAATAACCAAAAAATATATATTGGAGGAGAGGGGGGAGGGACTTCTCGAACCAGGGCCCGACTTCACCTTGCTACGCCACTACGAAAAAATCTGATGTGGCCAACACATGACTTTCTCCATATTTGGGGTATAGATATTTAAATTATTATGAGTAGCATTATAAGGCAAAATTATTATTTCGTATCGTAAAAGAAGACACGTCGTTGCCGTAAATTACGTATATTTTGAATGTTTACAGAATTCACCGCTACATGGTGTTGGCGCTGTAGGCTGGTATTAAGAAAAAGCGAAATATATCCGAAATGGATGGTTCTACGAAAATTAGTTTCAAACAAAACTTGGAAGAAATATTATTCTCTACAACTTTGGTCCTTACGAAGATTACCAATAACGATGTTGTTAAGGAGATATTTAACGGAAACCGAAAAACCGGTTATTTATAAATAACTCCTAAACAATAACTTCTATAGAAAATTGTTTCAAATGAAAACTGTAGGAAATTACATTCTCTATAACATTTGTATAGAACTGTATATACAATAATCATGTTTTAACAAAGAAATATCGCAAAAACCGAATCGGGTTTCGAATAAACCGCGACTTCCGGTTAACCGATATTGTCCAAAAACTAATCAGTTCTTTGTGCTCATGTTAAAGTGTTATATATGAAGTTTGGTAACGATATGGCACGTACTTTTTGAGTTAGAGCGCCCACAATAACATACACACACACACAGACATCATTCCGAAAATAGTCTAAACGTGTTCTAGGGACCTCAAAACATATATTTCCGTTGAAATCTCGAAGTCGATTTTTTTCATGAATACAATACTTTCCCATTAGTACGTATGGAGAAAGTAAAAAGCATTCGACTCTATCCATACTTCGTTGGTGTTGCTTGCATTGCAGACACAAGAAGCGGAATAAATATCCTATATGTATAATTTCTGAAGTGTCCGTCCGTCTGTCCGTCCGTCCGTCCGTCCGTCCGTCCGTCCGTCCGTCCGTCCCCCCTCTATCTCGAAAACCGTTTGCCGTAGAGATTTGCAGTAAACTGCGTTTTGTTTCTACAGGCCAGGAGGTCCCTAGAACACTATTCTCAAGTTCCTAAAGTCCCGGGTTCGATTCCAGGAGATAATTATATGTTCCCATAAGTTTACACGGGATTTTCGAGTTTTCAGAGTGCAAGGTTTTTTTCTTCATACGTTAAAATACGTAAATATGGACCGATTTTCTCCGTTTTTGATTTATTCGACGGCTAAAACTCTAAATTATCTTATTCTTTCAATGTTTATACCCTACGCGGTCGAAATTTTCGAAAATACACAATTGTTTTCGAAATTTTGCCGATTTTTTGTTCTCCTTCGGAACGTTGCCAAGTCGACATTAATTGTTGCCTCTGATTCAATTACCGTCGATTAAACGTTCATATTGACGTAAAAATGGAATCCTTAAGTTAGTAAGATCATTATACGCTACATTTTTGCTTTAATTAAAGTTTTATTGTTATTAATATAACAATGGATGAATTCATTAAGATAATGATTTAACTCGAGAACAGTCAGTAAGATTATTTTCTGTGACTAGGACGCGTTTATAGTAGATTGTGGTAGAAAAGCATATTTATTTTTTTAAATACTGTATCTGAGTATTCAACCTTTTGGAAATACCAAATGTTTTTGTTTTCGTGACTGAAGCGACCAAGAATCACCCTGTCAGTGGAAATACGCATAAGACTCTGCCATTTCATTACGAAGGCTTTGGTGAGGAGGAATCTTCCTAAACCCCGGTAAGTTTATACTTCGCATTATTCTACAATCAATTGTTTCAGCGCTTACTTTTTTAATACTTTCGCCTGGCTTAAGTGGATAAATAATTATTTTTTGTGGCGTCGCTTTTACAAGAGTTATGTTTTGTGATTGATTAAGTGGATGACATTTCCTGTAAATTACAGAAAGTTCACATCTTTCTTTTCCCAATACTTGCTTTCTTTGAGGTGTTAAGACCAAGTTTGACTTCCGGTCTTAGCAGTTCTATTCTTCTGTTTCCTCATTTCACATCACTACAGTTTATGCCTGTCGCGTAAGAATCTTCCGATCACTAATCATTTCAATTTAATTACTGTGCCGCATCAATTTACTCTCTACCATAGCTTATAAAATACAGATTTCTGATTACCTACGGATAACATTTTTTTAATATGCGCACACTGCCTTTCCCTCGGTGAGATTCTAACACGCAAACCTTACATTGGGAGTCAAATATCTAAGTATCCTATACCGTGTAAATTCATTGCTAGAGTAAAAGATGAATTATTAACATCAACTTATTTTACAAACTTAATATTTTTTATGAATCAATTTAAAATTAAACGCGCAAATTTTACGCGGGCTCAGCTAGTACATGTAATTCAGATAATAAAATACAATTTAGATAATATCTAAGATAATAAAACTTCCGATGCATGAAGAAAAAAGTGATCTTATGAGATTGAAAAGGGATTCCTTATTTAATGTGATTGGATCAAATTAATTAATAAGATTTACGAATCGAAAGAGTGGCCTGAGATATTATGGAAGTAAAAATTACCTTTTTAAAGAAGAAGCCAAAAGAAATGAAACGTAAAGATTACAGAACGATAAGCCTACTTTCACACATTCCGAATATCATCATCATGGATGATACCTTACTATAGATATATTTTCCCAGTTTGGTGCGAATACATCACCGTCGGCCGTTCATGACTTACGACTCTATTGCGTTCCTGAAAATCGCATCGTAAGACGAATATAAACGTGCAATAGCCTTACATGTTATAAATTGAGATACGTTCAAGGCTTAGAAAAATATTTACCAAGACTTACAAATCAACGGTATAAGAACCAATGAGTGTTGTATATTGTATAATAAATGTTATTAAGACTTAAAACAATGAGTAGATTAATACCCACAAGTCGTATCGCCCAAGTGAATATCGGCCGAAAGTACGCACAAGGAAGTAGATTCGAATTGCGCATCGGATGTCGAATATCGTATGTCTGCAAGTACGATATCGGATGTCGATTTCGAGGTACTAACAATGTGTTTATGTCGTAAGTCCGGGTTATATCGTAAGTCGAAACATCGCAATTCGGGTATTGGTAAATGCCATTTGAATGATTTCGGGATTTACTAGGATTCACGCCTTTAAAATTTTAGACTGTTCAGCACCAAAGTAACGTAAAGGGTTCTATTTCATTTATCAATTTAATAAACGCAGGTATTGGAATTGCATCTTCAAATTATTGGTAATCATTGTATAAAATTCAAAATTGAACCAAATAACGCATAAAGCAATGAAATTAATTTTCGTTTTCCGAATAACTGCATCTTCGGCACACGAGTTTATTTTAAAGACCATTTTTTAAAAATGGAAATCATTGATTTATCTTTAATATGCTCTAAATATTATCGGATCTATTTCTTACTCATTTTTCTAGCATAATATCAATGGTTAGAATCCAGGAGTGTTTATTTTATGCATTTTATTAACACGGAGATGAGTGTTATATATGAATCATTTGAAATTCAATCAATTTAATATTACTTAAAAGAAAAGCACGGGATTTAAACGGTCACCCGTTTGTGCGTGTGCGCTCTTTTGTTTTGATATTACCTTGGGGGGGGGGGGGGGAGAGAGGGGGGAGAGAAGGGGAGAGGGAGAGAGGGGGAGAGAGAGCATGATCAAGGACGTGTTAGAAAGAAAACGAGGAAGGAAAGGGATCTATCAAGATATGAAGAAAATTGCGAAAAATAGGAATATGTGGAGGAACCGGTTTAAACCTGAATAATCATGGACCTGTCTACGGACAATAGCCTACCTATGATGATGACGATATCATATATATATATATATATTGTGGCGGTACAGGCCCATCCCGTAACCCTGTTGGCCACACTAAAGCCATAATTAATAGTTTGAAGATGATTTTGGACGGCGGAGGAGTAGTCGACCTTCCAGGTTCTTGGCCTACGCGCCACGTTGCCTGAAGGGGGTGTGGAAAACAGGCATTGCATCACCCGCGCCCTATATAAGGGGGCGTCTCCAACGCCTAGATAGAGGAGGTCTACTTCCCCTGGATCGCATTGAGTGCAACGGCTTGAGTCAGTGCGAGAATTCGTATAAACTGTGCGAGAAAGTTATTCCAGGGTGGTCTAAAATCGGTTTCGAATTAAAAAACAATAACCTTGGTTGTTCTTGAACTATTCTGTGTAAACCGTGCGTTAAAGTTATTCAAGGTGGTCTAAAATCGGTTGTGAATTAAAAACAATAACTTTGGTTGTCCATGAACTATTCTGTGCACTTGCGACACGCTCGGCTCCCAACTTTCCAAATTAAATTAAAGCGAAAAAATTCACCTTTTCGGCTACAATATATTTCCATCTGCCTCAGTTCACTGCTTCAAAGTCGGCGGAAGGGTGTAAACGGAGGCTAAAGGGCGAAGAACAGTGGTGTCCTCGGACACCGGTAGGTTCAGCCATGCTGTGAAGTCTTTCTGCAATATCTCCGGCCAAAGGGAAAGAGGTACTCACCAACCCGCTCTGGGCCAGCGTGGTGTTTTAAGGCCCACAATCCCCCCATGACATGCACACCCATAAAAAACGGCCCTCATTCTCCGGAGGCTGGATTGCCTCTGACCGTGGCAGTGGTCTGGAACAAGGCATGAAGGCAGAGGGTGCTAAGAATCCCCGGAGGTTAAACGCCCACTGCCACTCTTTCTCATCCTTACCCAATTCCTTTAACCTCAAACTAACTACCTTTAACTGCCGGACTTTGTCCAGTGAAGATAAACTTCAAGAGCTCCAAGAACAACTGGAGAAGATCAAGTGGGACATTTTAGGGCTTAGTGAGGTGAGAAGAAAAGGTGAAGGCCTATTGGAGTTGAAGAGTGGACATATGTTTTATTACAGGGGAACTGACACAGGAAGAACAGGAGGAGTTGGATTCATCATCCACAAAAAATTGAATAATAATATCGTGGAAATGGAAAGTTCATCCGAGCGGGCAGCTAGACTAGTGCTTCAAATAAATAAAAGATATCAACTTCAAATAGTCCAAGTTTATGCGCCAACGTCATCATACTCGGAAGAGGAAGTGGAAGATTTCTACCAAGAAGTTGGAGAACTGCTCGATAAAGGAAGCTGCCATCTAAAAGTGGCCATGGGTGATTTAAATGCCAAGGTAGGAGAACAAAAGGAAAACGACAGCGCAGTTGGAAAATGGGGCTATGGAGACAGAAATGAATGAGGGGTCCGACTTGTAGACTTTGCTGAATGTACTAGTCTATATATAATGAATACTTTCTTCAAAAAGAGTCCCAATAGAAAATTGACCTGGAAAGGACCCAATGGTACCAAAAACGAAATTGACTACATACTTGTCAAGAAGAAGCAATTGGCTGAAGACTGTTCCGTCCTCAACCAGTTTAAAACTGGAAGTGACCATCGCTTGGTAAGATGCAGAATAAAATTCAACTCAAAGTTAGAAAGACAGAAGCTTATGAAGAAGCCTAAGTCTATTATCAACACGCAGGTGCCAAAAGAACGAAAAGAAGAATTTCAGCTCCAACTGAAAAATCGATTCAGTGCACTGGAAGACCAAGAAGTTGAATCCAAATTTATAGAGATACTCAAGGAAACCGCTGAAGAAATAGGCGGAACAGTTAAAACAAAGCCAGAGAAAAAGTTGACCGAAAAAACAAGACTGCTGATGGAAAAAAGAAGGAAAATGTTAATTACTAAAGATCCTAAAGAAATGATCCATTTTGCAGAACTAAACAAAACTATAAGGAAGTGCATCAATGAAGATGTGAAGAAATATAATTATGAGCTATTCGAGAAAACCATAGAAAACAATAGATGTTACAAGAAAATGAAGGAACATCTCTCGATCGGAAAGAGACAGCTGGTGGCATCGATATTAGAAGACGGCTCCATAACACATAGTAGGAAACTAATCCTGAAACGAGTACAAGAATTTTACACCAAGAGGTCCCAGATATCCTTCCGGAAGAGGTGAGACACGCAATCAGAAGTATGAAGAATGGAAAAGCATCTGGAATGGATGGTATCACAGCGGAAGTATTCAAAGCAATGGGTAATCATACGGAAACAATTCTCGCAAAGATTTTTAATTCCTGTCTGAGGAAGAAGAAGATACCAGAAACATGGAACCACGCATGTATTATCCTTCTGCACAAGAAAGGTTCCAAAGAAGACTTGAATAACTACAGACCAATCAACCTACTCCCAAAAGTCTACAAAATATTCACCAAAATACTCACTATGCGCTTTCTAAACAATCTTGATTCTGCCCAACCCAGAGAGCAAGCTGGATTTCGCAGTGAGTATAGCACGATGGACCACATCCAAGTCGTGAGAGAGGTAATCAGTCGGACTAACTAGTACGAATAACCTCTGTGCATGTGCTTTATCGACTACGAGAAAGCATTCGACTCTGTCCGAACTTCGTCGGTGTTACGTGCACTAAAGAAACAAGGAGTAGAAGAAACGTACATAACCTTGATCAAGAATATCTACGAAAATGCGACAAAATCTGTCCAGCTGCATGAAGAAACGAGTACCTTTAAGGCCGAAAGGGGAGTGAGACAAGGAGATACTATGTCCCCTAAGTTATTTACAGCAGCTCTAGAGGAAGTATTCAAAAGGCTAGACTGGGAGGAAAAAGGCATAAAGGTAAATGGAGAACATCTGAGTCACCTGCGCTTTGCAGATGATATCATACTGTTCGCAGGAAGCCCAGAAGAGCTCCTCAAAAGAACTGAAGAGCTTAAGCAGGCAAGCCGAGAAGCTGGACTTAAGATGAATCTTAATAAAACAAAGGTTATGTACAACTCTTTCACAAATTCTGGGACGATACGTATCAACGGAGCAGAACTCGGAGAAGTAACCAGCCATGTTTACTTAGGTCAAATCATCACTACTGATGGTTCGCTTCTTGGAGAAATCAACCGGAGAGTGAAGATGGCATGGAGTGCTTTTGGCAAGAAGGCGAACATCATTAAATCAAATATTCCAGTCTTCCTAAAAAGGAGACTGTATGACCAATGTGTTCTGCCTGTTCTGACATATGGTTGTGAAACATGGACCATGAATGCCAGAATGATACAGCGCCTGCAAACAACACAGAGGGGCATGGAGAGATGCATGTTAGGGATCACCCGAAGAGACCGCAAGAGGAACGACTGGGTAAGAAAGAAGACTGGAGTCTGTGACGTGATTAGAAGAGTGAAGGTGCTAAAATGGCAGTGGGCGGGCCACATTGCTAGAAGAAATGACCAGCGCTGGACGTCCAGTGTCATCGAATGGACACCAAGAAACATCAAGAGACCAAAAAGAAGACCGAAAGACAGGTGGGACAGAGAGATTGTTAAGTTATTGGGGCAAACTTGGAGGAGAGAGGCCTTCATCCGTCAGTGGACTGAAAAAGGCTGATGATGATGATGATATATATATATATATATACACACGCACACACACACACAAAAATATTAGCATATTTGGTTTTTCAAAAATTCAAAATTTATATTTAAATGTAAAAATTTTGGGACGCGTTAACGTTTCATTCGAATTTATTATTATATTACTTGCATTACGTTATTTTTGTCGGATAACAGAAGAATCACCGTGTTGTATTCGCTAAACTAAAACAAATTAATCCTGGAATAATAGTCGCAACCCATTTTTCCTTGTAAAGACAGTTTAATGAAACCACAGAGCTAGATATTCCTATAGAGAAGAGAATACAGTTTATGGAGTCCTGAGAACAGGAATCCAGGTCAGGAATTCACCAATTCCGATTCCAACGCAGGCTATAAAACTTTTTAAAAAGTTTATTCTTGGAGAATATGAAAATTCGGAAGCACTTTACCACAAGATAGTAGATATGATTTTGGTGCCGTCAAAGCACAGACTCTCGGCGTGACGATTAAGCAGTGTTTTCTTTTTCGACATTTTTTACAGCGCATATTTTTTTCTAATTAACTCATACCTACCTACAAGATGGCTGCCGGTGGGTTGACACGCGGTTTTGGTGCTCCTGAGTTCACCTCTTTTTTGATGGTTTTTCTTGTGTTGTCCGCGATTATTATCCTTCCACTATGTGCAGATACTGTCTGTGCATCATCTCAGAAGAGGACTAGTGGTTGTGACCTGATTTTATAGAGTACGAGGCGTTTTAAGTTTTCCTGCCTTATCGCCTGTAGTTTCACTTCCCACGGGAAGGGCGCTCCCTCGCGAGATCATCGGCCATCTCCTCGTCGTTTGGGCAGACCTTCAGACTCCTTTGTCTGCTCCTACTCGCTGGCGACGTGGAAGTGAACCCAGGTCCAGCAAATACTGCTCGCTTAAGTGTTTACGCGCAAAACGTGCGGAGCTTAAACAACAAATTCGACATTCTTGACTCCCACAAACATGAGTTATCGCAATTTAGTGTTATTCCCCTCACAGAAACATGGCTAAATAATAGTGTGTGTGACAGTGAACTGTCCCTTGCCGATACCCATCAGCTGTTTAGACGTGATCGCAATGGCCGCAGAGGTGGTGGTGTACTATTAGCTATTCATTCGTCACTGCCAGCGAAAAGACGTCAGGATCTTGAATCTTGCGCTGAAATTTTGTGGTGCGAAATAAGTGTTAATTTAAATGATAGTGGCACTTACACTAACAAAGTTTTCGTGGGTGTTTTTTATCGCCCACCGTCGAGTGATTTATCTGTCCTGGAGGCTTGTGTTGACTCTATTTTACGTGTTCGTTCCTTCGGAGGCGCCATACTTTTAGAAGACTTCAATCTCAACATTGCTTGGTCCTCCCCCTTTAGTGGTATTTGTTCAAATAATAACGATGAGTTCTTCTTTGATCATTTCGTTAGCGGTCTCGGTCTTGGGCAATATAACATGCATAATCCTAGACAGTTGGCAACCCTGGATTATGTCGTCTCCTCCATTTCCGTTCCCACAGACGCAGTCTCACCCGGCAGGAATATCTTCTCCTCGGATCACGAGTCCCTTGAATTTCAGGTACCTATCGGTGGGAGGTCGCTTCCCAGAATGAGAGCTCCCGCCTCATCCCCTAGGGTCCTACCTAACTGGAAAAAGACGAACTGGGCGGAGGTCAATGACGCCCTAACCCTTCTCCCCTGGTGTCTCATAAACTCCGGAACCATTGATGAGGCTCTCTCCTTGTTTTATGACTGGGTTTTGGCCTCTGTGAAAGACTTCGTCCCCCACCGGACGCAACGCTCCCGTAAATTCCCCTTTTGGGTAAAAGAAGAGACAATCCGTACCATAAGGAATAAACATAGAGCCTGGAGCCTTTTTAAACGCTTCCGAAACCCCCATACGCTGAACGTCTTTAAAAGTCTGAGACGCTACTCCAAATTCTTATTGAAGAGAGACTATAACGACTACGTGGAATCAAAGGCATCGGAATCCGCTTCAAATCCAAAGCGTTTCTGGACTTTGATAAACTCTCGCCGTAAAAATGGAAAGATACCATATAACATATCCTTTGAGGATAAGGTTGCCTCTGGTGTTCTCAGAGCCGACCTCTTTAATGAATATTTTAAATCCGTGTTTTCTTCTCCTAGTGATGCTTGTGAACGTACCGTAAGTGTAAATAGTGTGTGCTCCCATTCCCTTTCCTCCATATCCAGTACCCCTGATGAATGTTTTCTCCTTTTAAATTCCCTCACCCCCTACGTGCTACTGGTTCCGACCATGTTGGTGCTATGTTTTTAAAGAATGTTGCGCCATCGCTGGCATTACCATTATCCATGATTCTTAACAGGTGCTACGCTTCCGGATATTTTCCTTCTCTCTGGAAATCAGCAAACGTTATCCCTCTTTACAAAAACGGAGACAGAAATTCCGTCAAATCCTATCGCCCTATTTCCTTACTTCCAGTCCTGAGTATGATTTCTGAGCGCATCATCTTAAAACGCCTCTCCGAGTTCACTGCACCTTACCTTTCGTTGTCTCGACATGGTTTCCTTCCCCGACGCTCTTGCTTGACTAATCTTTCCTCACTTCAACACCATGCTATAGAAGCGATTGATACCAACTCTCAGCTTGACGTTTGCTTCATAGACTTTGCTAAAGCCTTTGATTCACTTGACCACAGACTATTACTGCACAAACTTCAAAATCGATTCGGCCTCCATGGTAATTTCCTTTCTCTTTTAAAAAGCTTTCTTTCCAACAGATATCAAAGAGTAGTTCTGTCCGGTAATTCATCTTCTTGGTCTTCTGTTCTCTCCGGCGTTCCACAAGGCAGAGCTCTTGGACCCTACCTCTTTACTCTATTTATGGACGATCTTTCCGAATATATATCCAATGACTGCCAAGTGTTACTCTTTGCTGACGACTTCAGAATTTTTAAGCGTATAAGCTCCTCCAGTGACTGCCTGTTTTCACAATCAGCTCTGATTAGGCATCCCGCTGGTGCTCCTTGTGGAGACTAAAGCCAAACCCCGACAAGTGCAGTGTACTCTCTATTTCTCTAAAAAAATCGCCAATTATTCATGATTACAATACAGTTGGGATTCCTATCCCACGTGTAAGCCATCAAAAGGACCTTGGTGTTTTCATAGATGCGAAATTAAACTTTGCGCATCACATCGATTCTGTAAGAAAGAAGGCCATGTCAAGGGATGCTGTATAGATTCACGGATATCAAAGATCCCCTTGCCCTTCGCACCTATTTTTGCAGCTGCGTTCTTCCACTTATTATGTATTGCTCTCCCGTATGGTCTATGTCTGCTCCATCCAATCTTTCCCGCCTTGGTCGCGTCCTTAACTTCTTCATCAAAATCGTTAGATTTCGTGTTCCCTCTCTACAAAATTCCCTCAAAACGCAGATTTTAGAGTCCCTCAACTAGCATTCCTTTCAAACACTCCGAAAATTTTCCGATATTTCCTTTCTGCATAACCTTCTAAATAACAATATTGACTCTCCTCTATTGCTTCCTCTGCTCAATTTTCGAGTCCCTTCTAGAAAAACTCGCCTCTCCGTCACCCTTTCTGTAAGCACTCCACGTCTTTCGCTCATTCAGCGTTCATTGTTCTTTAGGCTCCCACTCTTGCTAAATTCACTCTGTTCGCACAACAACATAGATCCCTTTCATATAGGTACCACTAAGAACGCTTCTTAATATAGCTTACAAATCCGACAATTTAACTTAGACACTCTTTCCTTCTTTTATATCTCTATCAATTCCCCCCCTCCTCTCCCTCCGTAAATTGATTCATTTTGTTGTCGTTATTGCATCACTGGTACTGTTTCTCTTATTCTTTTATTAGTCCCATGTTCTTTCTTTGTTTTATTGTATTTATTATTTATATCGTTATTCAATCTTCTGTAATTGGCCTTGTGCTGTAAGTTGATTGCTGTCAATAAATAAATAAATAAATAATTACACAACAATGCGGGCCCGTATTGTAGAAACTTCTGCTCGACCCTAATTATAAAACTCGCACCTCAACTTTTAGTCGCAAAAGTCAGAGAAAAAGTGCGAGAATGATACCAGTAAACAATACGAATATCAGTTGTTTAAGAGACTCTTATTGGTGCTGATTCACGTAGCTTTAATCACTTCCAGCGTAAATTTCTCTGCCCTGTGGCGCTTTGTCTCAGCGACCGAATTTATATTTTATCTAATTTCTTCGTAAGCGTCAACTACAACTTTCTTGAATTACCATGTTTTTATTGCTATTCTTAATATCGAACAAATTCCATATCTTGAATTGTAAATCGTTGAACTCCAATCCAAATGACGCTGATGATGGTTCACCTGCAAAGACAAATAGATGTTTAAAAAATGTTCACATGGCATTTCATGATAATATATTATATCATCGTTTACAAAGCTGAAAGTTGTTAGTATTCACTTTGTAATGTTTTAGCTTAAATTTTCTCTATATTTATAGAGCAAAAGGCATTTAAAATTTGGTTTCTAAAGGAACGGAGTGAGCCATTATTTTATTGAACTCCTGGACCATTACGGTGTCCAACACCTTCTAACGACTCAGTTCCCTCGCCTTCCAGCGGCTATTTGGGATATCATTTGCACCATTAATTGATTCACATTATTATTAATAAATTAATTGAAGAAAATCCAAGCAAACATTGCGCGTGTACCGCTAGTTTTTAAATAAATTTATCCTTTTCGCTCCCGCTGCTGCCAGCCACCCTTTGCTAGATTCAATCACGTTACTACCTATTGTTGGATTTAAATAGGTGTAAAGGAAATGTGTGTTGAAGGGGAATGATATAAATACATATATTTCACACAGTATGTGTTTAAATTTTAATAATAAAATTAACAAAAATAATAAATTTAAAAAAGTAAGTTCGTTATCTATATATATAAAAGGTAAATTCAGATTATGTTTGTTCTCTATACAAATCCACACTTTTGAAGATTTCGTCCTAAAACTTCGCATAGGTATATAATTTTACCATGCGGGTAACATAGACCGTATGGTGATAAAACAATTTTTCCCATAAGTTTACACGTACCTACTTTTCGATTTTGCACAGTGCAATATTTTCTTTCATTATTCATATACTAGCTGAAACGCCCGGCTTCTCTCGGGAAAGAGTGGCAAACGATTTTTATTGCTCGGGGCAAACGTTCCCCATTCCTTAATTACGCAAGCGATGCTTACATTAACATTTACTATTTTATGTATTGTATTGTACGCATTAACGTCTTACTTAATATTCACATGGATAGATGCACCGATGCCTTTACATTTACATCAATACCCTGCAAGCCGCTAGAAGCGTTTGGCAGGGGGTGTCACAACACCAAGTGAATTCTAACTAATTTCTCTGTTGGACTGTCTTATCGCGTCTGGGAAAAAGGATCGGTAGTATTTCTCTGTTCTAGCGGTAATTTCGACATATTTTCTCCTGCACTGTGATCTAACATTACGTTCACTAACACCGATGGGGACGACTATGCCGCGTACGTCTTCAACGAATTCGGAGCTTTCGAATTTTTCAAATAGTTTCCTTTTGTAATCAATTCTTCTACTCTTCAACGTCTGCCATTTCAGATCCCTCAATATCTCTGATATACTCGCATCATACCGATATTCTCCTTTTACAAATCTAGCCGCTCTACGCTGTACCATTTCGAGCTCTCTAGTTAGGCCCTCCTCGAAAGGGTCCCAGACGGCGCAACAGTATTCCACGATGGGTCGTATTAGGGAAAAGTATGCGATTTCCTTCACATTCGAGGGGCATCCCCGCAGGACTTTCGAGGAAATCCCTTGAACTCTGTTTGACGATGCTATAACGGTTTTGATATGCTCTCTACTAGACAAATTGCTACTGAGAATTACTCCTAGGTATTTGTAGCTATTGACGTATTTTAGCTTTAGTTCAGATATTTGGTACGGGTAACGGTTTAAATTCGTGGAGCGCGTGAAGTTCATTGCGGCGCATTTCTTTATATTCAGGTCGAGTTTCCAATCTTTACGCCATTTCGTAATAGCCTGAAGGTCCTTTTGCAAATTCTCCTGATCGTGTATTGTGTTGATTTAAAGCGGCAATAAAATTATGTGGATTATGTCAATACTATTAGCCAAAACGTAAACAATAAACAACAACTTGGTTACCTAACAAATGTAAGTAGATGTATCGATTTATGTTGCGATAAATCTATCATTGTTAATGGTAAAAGATAACAATGTTCTAATATTCCTTAAAAATCATTTGACGTAATTTAAAAGTATTCATCGACTATATTTAGGCATATCTTGGCGTTAGCTATTCTTCCTGTACGGCGTGGATTTTCCTTGCATTAATCTTTACGTGTATATCTCCCTTTGAAGAGGACAACAATTAAGAAATTAAGCTTTGTTGCCGCCTGGAAAATGGACATCTTAACCGATAAATTTTGCGCTTAAAGGAAAATTTCGTGCGATTTAGCATGTAAAACGACAAAACATGAACAGAATTAAAATACTTAGTCTTTCGTGCGTAAAATAAACCATTTCCCGTGCTCATAAGTTAATATTTAGGTATATTTATATCCACATCAGTGAAGGGCTGCATGGCATTTTGGGGTTTCTCCACACCATTTCCCATGACTTCTTATGGAAATAGTATTTTGTTGACCCCATGGGGTATAAGAGACCCCACGGTCTGCAAACCTAGACCAAGTTCTTCCTTTGGTCCATAGGATGGCCGATGAAACTTTAGAATTCGATAGCTTCAACGGTGTAAAAACGTATAAAGAACATACACATACACTCTAAAATATTTATACGATTAGTAAATAGGTAAACATGGACCGATTTTCTTCATTTTTGCTTTATTCGACTGGTACAAGTATGTACTATCTTATTCTTGCGACGTTCACATGTTACACGCTTGAGGATTTCAGAAATAGTCATACTTTTCCGAAGTACTGTGAATTTTTCGTACTCTTTCCAGGCGTTGCCAAGGCGACAATCGTTCTTACCTTCGTTTCAATTAGCGTCAATGAAGCCTTCAAATACACGAAATAATGGCGTTATTCGCTTCGCACCTGTTTTAAAATAAAATTATCGTTGTAACAAAGAGAAAAACTCCCATTTTTCCGGTAAAAACTGAAAATGTACGCTAAATCTACTTGTATTTGAATTCCGTCTTCAAAAATATGATACTACAATTTCTAAACTTTCCGAGAGTTCAATTCCCGAGTTCGAATCTGGAAGGGAAATAATTTAAATAGCAAATATATAAACCTCTACACCGATAAAGGTTCTTTAATTATAGGGCAATAATGGGCCAAAAATAGCGCCCCCCCCAGCAGCAGCTGATCTAGGTGTACCTAATTCTTGCCACAAGTTAGCTTTTTCAAAAATGGCCAAAAATCAGATCACCATGAAAGAAGTTAACATTGAGTTGAGATGGATAACATACAATGCTACAGAAAAGGAAAAACGTGAGGAAATAGTACACAGATTAATAAGTGAAGGCGGTCGGTGCCAGACAAAAGAGCAAGTCCTAAAAGAGCAAGCGACATAAGAGCAAGTGGACAAAACTGCAAATGTAAATTGACTGAAGGAGGCAGAATTACACAAGGAATGAAGCTGGATTTGGATTGATAGGAAATACAATTATCGTTATACTTGAATGCAATAGACTCGGAAACGGAAACTTTCACCTGCTTTAAATGGATTTCAAACTTACTTAGAAGAGAACTTGATTCAATTCAGTTAAAATAACCACATAACAAACTTCTTATTGCAAAGAAAATTAATATAATAAAAGCCGTCGTCTGTTGGTTGGTTGGTCACGCTAATACAAACGCTAATAACTCGAGAAATAATAATGATAGAAACTCGAAATTTGGTAGGGATGCTTGAATAACACTTATTCAGAGAATGACGAATTTAAATCGAGAAAAAATTCCTTGGTTCGTCTCCAAGAGAGGTATTTCCATTTCCCATTACTTAACATGTAAAACGCGATTTTTCGACGTGCAGGCTTTTATTCATTTGGAAATTAAAATTAGAAGATATTAAGAGACGACCTTCGGATTTGAAACATTTTGAAGAAAAATTTATATAGTTTCTTATTCCGTTCGTCTTTTTTCGTCCACAGTTCGAAATATTCCATGTTAAACGTTTCATTTGCATATTTTGTGGAAATCTCGACATTTTAACGTGATGTTCCTATGTCGACCGTTATCATTGTTACACCTCAAATTACTATTATTGTATACATCCTTCTGGGAAGAAGCGTGCCTTCAGTGCTTCAATACGAGAGAGAGAGAGAGGAAGGAAAGGGAGAGGTTGGCGTGTTTTGTGGAAAATAAGTATATTAGCGTAAATATAAAAAAATTTAAGTAACAACAGTGTCATTTTAGAAAAATTGGAAATAAAAACCATTCTTAAATTAAATTCTTTGTAAACCATACGTGCTTACGAATTTATATTGTTATTCCTCGAATTAATTTCGTAACAATGGCCGAAGTTTGGAAACGAATATAAATTAAAATTCAATTAAAATTAAAAGGACATTTAAAACTGTTAACAGGCAATTTTCGAAGAAACAACAGTGGATCGTTTAATGAATTGATTTGTTTTTATAAAAGGAATTTTGGTGCTTATTTAATACAGAGTAAGTTCTAAGGCTTATAATCCATTTAAATCTAATAACAGTGGCTATTATAGTTTAAAGAAAGAACTTTATTTATTCACTTTACGGAATGAAGTAATTTTAGGCTAGCATTGCCTATTATAAAAGGAGTTACTTTGGAATTTACAGTATGTAAAGTGGAAGTTGCACAGAATTGACTCAAGTATATTTCAAAGCAAAAATAAATTTAAAACTATTGAAAGTTGTTGTTTCGGAAACTGAGAAGTCCAGAGTGGTGAGCGGATGCTAAACGATGTTAAGGTACATTTTATTCCAAAATCTATTTTTAAGTATTATCAGAGGCAATTGAAGATTGAACATTTTTTTGTTACCGGAATTCTGCTTATTTCATGAAATTGAAATGCTAATGCGTTAATCCATTAAAATCTGTTAAGAGTGACTATTTTAGTTTAGTACCCTTCTGGTATGAAAAAGTTTTTTTTATTGAGATGGAACGATTATTTGGATATTTAAGTAGAAGAAAGGCATCAATTTGAATTATGTTTTATTTCATTTTTTCCCAACTTCTGGGAACGGTAACTTTTTCCTATTCGTTTTACGACCTGTCAAATATATCGAGTCCGAGTGGACACTGGGGATAGAGTATGTACAGGGGAATCTTATATATATATATATATATATATATATATATATATATACCTATGTTCCGGTACGAAAAAAGGTTGAGTTTCAGGGCTCTGCTTTATACAGAGAAAAATGTGTTTTTCGCAATGTTTGCCTTTCCTCATACCACGCTGATGCTTACAATTAGTAGTAAAGAACAGCTTTGTAGATGAGAAATAAATTAATTTCATGACAATTTCTATCTCGTTATTTCAAAATAAACTTTCGTATTGGCACATATCAGACAGTCATTTCTTCCCTTAGCCGCATCAGTATAATATGTACTTGCTTTCTAACATTATCTAACTCCATGTTGCTCCTTTCCTTTTTTCTATACTTTTGAATTCCTTTCTTTTCTCCTTTCGCTCCTAATATTAGCTATTTGCACTCTTACTTACTTACAATTAGTGAAATCGCGACGGCCCTTAAGATTTTTATTTACTTTTATATTTTCATCGCATGGTAAATATATAAGCACTAATGACACACTCTGCTATTAAACAAATAACAATTTGTTAAACATTTTCAATTATTTAATTCCTCCCGAACTCAAATATCCAGAAACTCACTTGTCGCTCAATATTGTTAAAGTGATCATAAATGTATGCGCTCCCTAACGTTGAGATGCGAGACACAAAATGGCCGAACACAGATGGCGTGTTGCAAACGACGAAAGGGAAATTTCAAGAGAAAACTAATTTATTAAATCCCTGCGAATTTTTTTTTTAAATTAGAATTATACAAATCACTTTTCGATCTAATTTTGCCTCCAAAAACATTAAATTTTTCCATTCTCGTATTTCACTTCCTCAGTTTTTTCTCTAATTTGTTTTCCTAGAAACATCTTTTCGTAGTCCTGTTCCAACATTTTCCGTTGCTTATTCATACGGCTTTCCATTTTTCCACTACCGCCACCTAACTTCTTCCTCTATAATCTCACAGACACTTCCATCGCTTACTTCCTCTCCCCCCCCCCCCCAGCCATTCCCTCCCCCCGGGAAAGGAGGGGGGAGGTCTGGACCTTCTATACCCTACTGCTCCCGTAATATCCACTTCGATCCCCTACACTAGGGCACCACCAGCACCCTAATCCATTCCACCCTATGATAATGTGCTCTCTCGGCAGCATAATAGGTAAACCAACCCCCTCCCCTCCCCTCCCCTCCCCCTCCTGCCTTTCTATTCATCCCCGTAGCACGATCGATCGATGGAGGGGAAATGGAGTTTCCAAAATAGAGTTTCGCAGGCCGCTTGGTTAACGAGCTATAGGGCGTCGATGTAGGAGGAAGAGCAGTGGAGGGAGGGAGGGAGGGAGGGAGGGAGGGAGAGAGGTTTTAGAGGGTTGAAGAGGCAGTTGGTTGGGTAAAAATCGGCAACACCTCTTTTTTATTCTCTCTCTTTCCGCCAGTAATTCAATGCTTCGGCAATCACGTAACACGATTTCCTGTAGTTTTGCGTGAGTTGATTGTCGCCACCGCCAAAGGGGTAATCAGGTTGAAGGATGGATGGATGGATGGGGAGAGGGGAAATGCGGAGTGCGTAAGGCGGAATAGAAGGAGGACTTGAGGAATACAAGATCAAACAAGTACAGAGAGATTAAAATGAAAATGAAAGCACGGATAAGGACAGACTAAAGTCTAATGTTTCGGATTTATACGTATAACGGAAAAAATCATTATTAGAATCACATATGTACCACTAGCAGAATTTCCACTTTGAATTTCAACGGACTTAGTGAAGCTACTACAGCAAAACATACTAACTCTTTAAAATACCTCTATAGTAGATACTTTTTAAATTACAATTAGCTTTCCTTAACAATAAATCGTATTTCCTTGTAACAATCCGTTTCCGAGTATATTGCATTCAAGCACAACGATAATTGTATTTCCTTTCATATATATCACTTTCGCCAAAAGCAGCTTCATTCCTTATGTAATTATGCCTTGCTGAAGTATTTACCTTTATGTCTTGTAAGCAAGAAACCCGTGAAAAACCAACGTACAGTTGTCCATGATTGAACACTGACTCCTGTATATGTACACCAGATACGTGAGCTTATTTAAGTTAATAAACATTATAATGTACAATATAATGATTTTACTTTCAAAAAATGTAAGATTCCAGTATTCAATAGACGAAAGAATGTTCAATTACTTTCATGCATAAACGCTTCCTAAAAAATAATCAGTATCTATTTACGTTACGTTGTTTTATGACTTTAGTTTTATGTAAGTTGTCCAAATTACGTCATTAATAATTTTCTTTCTTTTTTCAGGCCAGTATTTTAATTTTAAATCCATTCCAATGCACTTTTTACGACATACTCGGATTATATAGATACTTGATAAATATATACAACGTTTTCTACGCACACTCTCCTCCATATTTCCACTGTAGAGTTGCATAGTTTACGTGCCGAATAAGGAGCACTCTATGCCACGTTCCCACGGTTTCTCGAGTCCTTTCGGTGCGTCCTGGCGATGGGCCCTACCGCCGGGTGGGGTCGCTTTTCGCTCGCTCTCCTAGGGATGGATTAGGGAACCGTAATTTATTCATATATAATGGTTATACCGCCATTAATCGGTCGCCATTGCCTCATTAGTTACAATTGTCCGGGAACGGGAAGGTGAACGGCAGCAAACGCTAACGGTAACGGTAGCGACCCTATCGGTGCACAATAGAACGCGACGCCGTGTGAGACGGAGGTCGCTACCTCGCCTCCACTATCTGGCGAGCACTCCAGGTTTTTACCGGACATTCTTCTCGACGAGGATGGCAGTATATTGAACATCCCAATTTTGAAGAAAACTATGCAACTCTACAGTGGAAATATGGAGGAGAGTGTGCGTAGAAAACGTTGTATATATTTATCAAGTATCTATATAATCCGAGTATGTCGTAAAAAGTGCATTGGAATGGATTTAAAATTAAAATACTGGCCTGAAAAAAGAAAGAAAATTATTAATGACGTAATTTGGACAACTTACATAAAACTAAAGTCATAAAACATTGATTGGAGAAGAAAAAAAATTCGGCGATGTCGAGTATCGAACCCGCGACACAATTTCCGTATCCCGACTTTATCACTAGGCTACCGGCACCTGTCGTTAGGGGGTCCCTTGTTATGGTATTAGAGGAAAAACCACTTGTTTTTCAATTTTCAATTGCAAATATCTCGAAAACGCGGGCTCGTTAGACGCCTTTCCGAAAATACGTGTCTAATTATTTTTCGTTTTCTTTCATCCTGTGAAGTTTGGTCGTGATCCGCCACTTACACTTGGGTGCCTCTCCTTGTAAGTATTTTAATTCTGTTCATGTTTTGCCGTTTTACATGCTAAATCGCACGAAATTTTCCCTAAAGCGTAAAATTTATCGGTTTAGATGTCCATTTTCCAGGCGGCAACAAAGCTTAATTTCTTAATTGTTGTCCTCTTCAAAGGGAGATATACACGTAAAGATTAATGCAAGGAAAATCCACGCCGAGGCATGCCGTAGAGGAAGAATTACTAACGCCAAGATAAAGGGTACAATGGATTCGTGCCTAAATATAGTCTATGAATACTTTTAAAGTGAGTGAAATGATTTTTAAGGAATATTTGAACATTGTTATCTTTTACCATTCACACTGAAAGATTTATCGCAACATAAATCGATACATTTGTTCAGTAACCAACAAGTTGTTGTTTATTGTTTACGCTTTGGCTATTAGTATTGGCATAATCCACATAATTTTATTTCTGCCTTAAAGGTTTCGGTGCATCTATCCATGTGAATATTAAGTAAGACGTTAATGCGTAATTATATTAATGGTAACACTTTACAATACAATACAGAAAATAGTAAATGTTAATGAAAGTCTCGCGTAATTAAGGAATGGGGAACGTTTGCCCCGAGCAATAAAAATCGTTTTCCACTTAAAAGAAAACTCTTTCCGGAGCGAAGCCGGGTGTTTCAGCTAGTATAACATATTTCTAGTGAATATTCTGTTGTCGTTTAGGAAATGCCTTTGTTTTCATTTTCGGCTATAAAATTCTATTATTCTTCTCCCACCTTGTTCTCGTCAATGCTACATATAATTGTAGGTGTGCAAATACTAACTGAGCTTACTAATTAATCAAACAGCGAAATAATTCCTTTGAATACTATCTGAACAAAAACAAATCACCAATTTATTTCAACATTGTAAACTGTTAACACACCAAACTTACCTAAATATTATCTTTCAAATGCTTTAATTTGCTTAAAAATGCAATTTTCAGTGAAGAATTTATCGAAGAAAAATTGATTTGAAATCTATTCTGAATAAAGTTGACTTTGCATAATAATATAGACGATATATTAAAAGTGAGGATTACAAAACAATTTTCACAAAATATTACTACTTTTATTCTAAACAAATCAAAATAGAGTATTAGACTTACCGATACATAAATCAAACTCCGATGAAACGTTACAACAATGAAACTCGGTCGTAATGTAAATTAAAAACTACCGATTTAGGCAACTATTAATTAATCAATCAGCGGAATAATTTCTAGACGATGTATTAAAGTGAGGATTACAAAGCAATTATCACAAAATATTACAATTTTTATTTGAAACAAATCAAAATACAATATTAGACTAAAGCAGTCCCATTTCTTGATTACTATGTAAACAAAGCGTTTGCCGAACAGAAATATCTGGTCTTTTATATCTATAACTAGTATAAAAGCCCGTCAATATGACGGGATATCTTTAGTTAACCTTAAAATAGTTGCCTCCCTCCCCCTCTTTCTCTCTCCCTCTCTCTCCTCCTCCCCTCCCTTCTCCCCCTCCCTCCCCTCTCTTCCTCCCTCCCTCTCTCTCCCTCCCTTCTTCCTCTCACTCCCCCTCCCTCTCTCCACCCCTCCCCCTCATTCCCTCTCCCCCTTCCCTCCCTCTCTATCTCCACCTCCCTCCCCCTCTCCCCCTCCGTTACCATCCCTCTCTCTCCCTTCCTATCTTGTATTAAAAGCATTCAAAGCACGCTTACAGCCATAATAAGGATTGATATAACAATAGGATTTTGAGGTCTAACAATATAATTGGTAGCCAAGGCAACATCCCGTTAAAATGGCCAGATTTCCACAAAATATGTAAAATAAACGTTTAACATGGGCGGTTTCGAACTGTAGGAGTAACGGAACAGGAAGCGTTGTAATGTTTTCTTCAAAATGGTTCAGATCCGAAGATCGTAGGTTAATTCCATCTAATTTTAATTTCCAAAACAATAAAAGCCTGCACGCCAAAAAATAAATTTTAACGTGTTACCTTACGGACAGGGCCGCATTCACGCCTCAGTGTGCACAGTCAAGGTGGCGGCGGCGCCAAGTTCCTACCGGGAAATTCAAGAGCGGCGGCCGAAAGAGTGGGCGGCATGAGACCGCTATTAACCTTTATCTGCCGAACGGCACGCCGGTGTGCCAGCAAATATGTGGGTCTATCTGTCGAACGGGCCACCGGTGGCACGCTTACTTACGACGCCGCTCACCGACGTCGTTTTTATCGTAGAATGGGTAGATGAGACGGAATACTAGACACCCGTCCTACCCTCTTCCTCTCCTAAAGCCGATCACGTAAACTACTGTCGTTGGGTCTAATATGACCCGATTTTTCAAAGTTGAAAAAAAACTGAAAATTTTAATTTTTGGGTTTCAATTTATGGTCATTCATTAGAATAGACATTCAAAAATGTGAGAAAGTTTCATTTATAGAAAAACAAATACAAATGTATACTGCAAAAAAGAAAAACTGAAAAAACTCAAAAATGACTAAGAATTTAGAATATTTTTTTCCTACCCTGAAAATTCTTGTTTTTTCTTCATCCTTCCAGGTTCCTACTGCAATAGAATTACAAATCTACTGAAAATTTTTAAAAAATATTGGTTGTAAACTGTAAAAAATGACGATGATGTTTTCCAACCATATTCCCACACCCGCATTTCAGTTTATTTCACCCTCATAATCAAAACTCGGTTGTGGCACTGCTTTCCCTTCTTCCTCGGATAGACTGCTTTAAAGAAAAATGAATTAAGTTTCTTACTCCTATCGTATCTTTCCGCCTTCAGTTCGAAATCGCTCAACGTATACGTTTAATTCAAATACAAATATCTCTTGTAATTTTGAGTTTATATTAGCGATCAATATTTTTATGTTAATACGATTTATACACTACAAATTGTTTAATTTGTAATTATGGTATGCGATAACAATTTGGATGTTTCAAAGGGTAATCTATCTACTATAATATATTTTGAAGTGTGTTTGTGTATTTGTGTGTTTGTTCATGGAACTCCTCCTAAACGGTAAAAGCTAGAATAACCAAATTTCGTACAATTCTTCCTTACATCCTCACTTAGTGAATGGTCAAGGTTGGGTCAACCGGGATTAATCAGTGCTGCCAATATAGGGAATTAACATTTTTCCATAAGAAAACACGTATGAATCCATTTCTTGACTTGCAAGGTATTTTCCTTCAAGCATAAAAATACGTAAATATAAACCGATTGTTTTCGTTTTTGCTTTATTCGACGAATAAAACTCTATACTATCTTATTCCTGCGAAGTTTACATGTTACACGGTGGAAATTTTCAGAAATACGCTATTTGATTCGAAATTTTGTGGATTTTTCGTACTCTTTCCGGGTGTTGCCAAGCGTGCCAGGACAGTTGCGTCCCAGACAATTGCGTCCCGGACAATTACGTCCCTGGTTAAATTGCTGAATAAGGAAAAATTACCATTTTAGGAACGCTTTAAATTCTTCATACTTCGCTACACACTTACTTAACCATAACCAGTGGTGAGCTGCCAAAATTTTAACAACCGGTTCCCTATTCTGATTCGCAACACGACGTGGCATTGTAGTTACAAGTTTTGAAGTTATTCAGCTGTTATTTCGTTTTGTACCGAAACGTTCATTAGGAAAAAATAGTCAGTAAAACTAACTCGAGAGGCAAGGAGCTAACAAAAAAGAAGGGTTAAATAAGAAAAAAAATCTATGAACTGAACTAATAAAACAAATAAAGTAAAAATATACGCTTTTTATCTTTTTTCAATAAATCACCTTTTCTACACCAAGAATCCAACTCGATATTAGGGATTAAAATGAATTCAACACGATTAATTTACACCACATATTTAATTTGTCACTAGAAAAATCGATTTAGCTAATTATTGAGCAATTAAATGTCACAGAACAAAAGGCTCTAAATAATTAATACACTGCCGAAATTTTCCTGGATAATGTAAATTTTGTATTTTTATTATATCTTGAAATTATCGGCATACTTGAAGATTACAAAGGAAAGCCGACATCTTTGTAGGTGTCGTCTATGCGTGTCAAAGGAAGCCGACAGTATTAAGATGTGTATAAAAAGGATCAAGATAAATTCATATACTAAATTTGTAAATCATTTTCAAAATTAACTCTTTTTGTTATATGCGATTAATTTATGTGATATTTTAATGTTCTGGATTATATTTCATTCAATTGTAATATTATATTACTGTAACGAAATTCAACACTGGGAAATAATTCTTATGAAACCAAACATCCATCGGGTTCGAATAATGGATCGAGCGGACTCAGCTTCCTGTAGAAATTTTTAACAACCGGTTCTAAAATTGCTTCAAAATTTAACAACCGGTTCGCGCGAACCGGTGCGAACCGGCTTCAGCTCACCACACACACACACATATATATATACAGGGCCGTGCCGATGGGTAAGGCGGCGAGGCAACCGCCTCAGGCGCCTCTCGAAGGGGGGCGCCAAAATTTGACAAAAATGAAAATCTAACAAAATAAATTCATAAGGCTAGCGAGGCCAGGGGGCGCCACATTATATCTCGCCTCAGGCGGCAAAATGTCTGGGCACGCATATATATATACACCCACACACACACAGGGTGTATTTAAATACCACCGACAAACTTCTAGGGCTTGTTCGAGGTATGCTCCAAAACATTAGTCCGAATTGTCTGCGTCGCCTCATTACCGAGATACAGGCCGATGAATGTACCGTTGCCCCTGTAGGGGTTGCAACCGTCTCAGCGCCTCTGTCGCTGCTTGTAGTTGCGTAGATGGGACTGCTATACGCGGTTCGAGGTGACTGCACATCTTGATTACTCGATCAGCAGCCGGAAATTATTAGGTTCATTTAATTACATAAGACTCTGAGAGGGCAGGATATCAACAATCGTTACGTCATAATGTGCAAATAACATGGGACAGTAAATATCGTTTTCTTCAGTGGTAGGAATTAAGTTTCAAAACGTGGCTTAAGATCCCTAACGTAATCAATGGAAGTCCGTTAGTGTACCTAGACGGACAAGGGTGGGAAATTTAATCGTACAAAGGTAATATGATATGATGATGATCAGGCCTTTCAGCATTAACATGAAAACTTCAGCAACTGTTCAAAGTGGTGACCACCGACTTCATTGCACAGCCCGCAGCGACGCACCAATGACTGTCGTACTTGCTCGAAATTACCACGTGTCTGTCGTATGTTGTCGCATTCTGTCTGGATCCTGGGCAGAAGATCATCTTCTCGCTATACTGAAGTCACGTAGACGAGACACATGAGATGTTCCCAGAGGAAAAAGTCAAGTGGATTTAGGTCTGGTGAGCGAGCAGACCAGGAAACATGACCACCGCGCCTAATCCACCGCGCAAGGAAAACAGCGTTCAGGTATTCTCGTGCATCCATGCTGACATTTGCTAGGGCCCAGGCGTGCATGAACCACATCCTTCGGCTAACGTCTAAGGGCACATCCTCAAGCAGTTCTGGCAGTGACTGCTCCAAAAAATCTCTGTAGACCGGCCCTATCAAGCGTACAGGAAGTATGTAAGGCCTATTAAAAATCATGAACAATACGACACCTGACATTGATGGAAAATTTTTCTGATGATGGCCTTGTTCGACTGCAGCATGCGAGTTTTATTCGGCCCAAACAGGGCTATTATGGCTATTGATAATACTCTCTCGGGTGAAGGACGCCTCATCTGTGCAGAGCACAATGCTGGGGAACCGGGGCTCTGCAGCACAGCGCTGGAAGGACCACTGACTAAACTCCTGTAGCCTGGGATAGTCTGCTGGGCTCACTGCCTGCATTTTTTGCAGATGATACGGGTGTAGCTTCTACTCATGCACGATCTGCCAAACGGCAGTGTGAGATGCATGCATGGCGTACCCAACTCGGCGCGTGCTGGTTGACGGTTCGTCAGCAACCATATCCAAGACCGCTTCCTCAAAGCGTGGACTGCGGACAGTCCTCCTCCGTCTACAGCCATACCTTTTGACCTTCAACGAGCCAGTCTCTCTTAGCCGTCTATTTATGGACACAAACGTGCTGTGGTGCGGAAGTGGACGATTAGGAAAGTCTCCCTGATACATCCGCTGAGCCTTCCCGCCATTTCCGTCAGCTGCACCGTACGCAAGGATATCTGTCATTTCTTCTCAAGTATACGCATCCATTGCTGAAGTCTCTCATGCACTAATGCAAACAAACTCACAACAGAGACGTGGTGACACGTGCCAGGCTAACAAGCTACTGATCGAGGAATCAAGGAGTGCAGTTCAATGCGGCCAGACAAGTCACGTTGAACCGCGCATAGCAGTCCCATCTACGAAACTACAAGCAGCGATAGAGGCGCTGAGACGGTTGCAAACCCTACAGGGGCTACGGTACATTCATCGGCCTGTATCTCGATAATGAGGCGACGCAGACAACTCGGACTAATTTTTCGGGGCATGCCTCGGACCCACCTACAAGACTTAGAAGTTTGTCGGTGGAATTTAGATACACCCTATGTATCTATTAGATATAGACGCTTCTTACACATGATATACATATATCATATATCATACTAATTAATATGTGCTTGCATTCTGCAAGCATTTTTAAATTTTAGCATCTTTAATATTTCGAATTATTCCCAATCTATTTTGTACGAAATCATATAACCGTATCTAATTTAAGAAGTGTGTAGTTCGTTTAGAAGTGCCTTATAATTTTCATCCTCGTATAAGGCAATAATGGGGCATAACAGCCCCTAATATTTGGAATTTTTACAATATAAGATTTCTTCTTTCTGTTGTAACTAAAAACTCATAATTCGGCCAAATTTTATGTTTGTATCTCATTAAAAAGTGCCTTATAATTTTCACATTCGTATGGGGCGGAGATGCGGCAAAACCGCCCATAAAATTTGGAATTTTTGCAAAATTGTATTTTATCTTCGGTTGCAACGGAATTTCTATATTCGTGCCAAAGTTCGTCTCTAACATAAGTCCTATGGAGCTGCCTCATCCTTTCTGTTCTCTTATGGAGCAATACTGGGGCAGAACAGCCCCAAAAATAGGGATTATATCGGATTTCCTTCATTACTCATGGTTTAACATAAATGGCATTAAAATATGTCTCCGATTCCCATTAAAAGCTTACCCATATGACAGCATTTAGCCTGTTGCCTAAGCAGCTAATTGTTGGACCTAGAACAATTACCACTTTTTTCCTATAAAAACTATAAATTTATGTTAATTCCCCTCGGATTTTAATTCTGTCTTCAAAAATAAGACACTACAATTTATATACTATCCGATAGTTTAGGTCTCGAGTTAGAATCTTGATGGAAATAATTTTAATGCAATTATAACAATCTCTACACCGATTTACGTGTTTTCTTATGGGCCAAAATTGGGGTAAAAAGGGGCCAAAATAGCTCCTCAAATTGGAATTTGGAAAGTTTTGGATTTTTTCCTTCGGTTGTGACTAAATACCTATAATCCTACCAAATTTAAAGTTCCTAGCACATCTGGAAGTGCTTCATAATTTTGTATCCTCCTATATCTATAATATATAGACGCTTCTTACACATGATATATATAGGAGGATGCATAATTATTAGTCATTTCCATAAGTGCTAGAAACTTGAAATTAGGTTGTTTTATAGGTTTTTGGAAAAAATCCAAAACTTTCGAAATTCCAATTCTGAGCGTCTATTTTGGCCCCTTACTGCCCCATTTTTGACCCATAAGAAAACACGTAAATCGGTGTAGAGGTTTTTATATTTGCATTTTAAAATTACTTCGCATCAAGATAGGAACTCAAGACTTTAACTTTCAGATAGGATATAAATTGTAGTTTCTTATTTTTGAAGACAGAATTCAAATCCGAATAGAATTAGTGTA
Organism: Uropetala carovei; assembly: GCA_036926305.1. Taxonomy (NCBI): domain Eukaryota; kingdom Metazoa; phylum Arthropoda; class Insecta; order Odonata; family Petaluridae; genus Uropetala; species Uropetala carovei. The sequence continues at coordinate 1,476,763 of JAXCHB010000147.1, read as the reverse complement.
AATTTATAATTTTTATCGCAAGAAAGTGATAATTTTTCTGGGTCTAACAATCCTAGACTTCCTGGGCAACAGTCATAATGGTTTTATATGGGTAAGCTTTTAATGGAATCTGAGGCTAATATTTTAATGCCATCCTATATATAATTTTGGAAGTGTCCGTCCGTCCGTGCGTCCCCCCTCTATCTCGAAAACCGTTTGTCGTTGAGATATGCGGTCAACTCCGTTTTGTTTCTACAAGCTAGGAGATCCCTAGAAAACTATTTTCATTTTCGTAAAGACCCGGGTTCGAATCCAGGAGACAATTATATGTTTCCATAAGCTTACACGGGATATTAGATTTTTCTGAATGCAAGGTTTTTTTCCTTCATTCATTGAAACACGTAAATATGGAGCGATTTTCTTCGTTTTTGCTTTATTCTACGGCTAGAACTCTATAATATCTTATTTTATCGATGTGTACATGTTAAACGATCGAAATTTTCAGAAATTTGCAATTGTTTTCGAAATTTAGCGGATATTTCATACTCTTTTCGGGCGTTGCCAAGGCGACCGTCATTGTTGCCTCCGGTTCAATTAATGCCAATTAAACCTTCGCTTCGCTTCGCAATTTTGTTAAAGCATCGAAATTAATTATCCATAGCAACATAAATATTTACAGATAATTATTCTGTTGACTGCATATGGGAAACGTTCCTAAGGATTTAATCGCAGCAATTGAATCTTCATTTCATCATTTGAATGCTGGAATCATACCTTTTTGTAAGTAAAAGTATTATATTATAGAGCTGTAATGCTTATTAACGCAAATAGGTTCACGCATAAATTAAAAATTAGATGAGAATAGGGACGTAAGATATTTTTTTAAACATACTATTGAAAGTTACACGGTTATCTTCTCTTCTTAGATAATCTGAATAAACGGTTGCATTGATTGTTACATAAGAAAGAAAGGATACATTATTCAATAATCATAAGAAATAAAGAAAATTATAAACATAAATATTCGTGATCAATTACTGTGTAATGTTAATATCCTCTCTAATATAACTTAAAATGCAGATTTCTGACTGACTTATGGGTTATTCTCCCGAATGGATGTGGAAAAGAGACGGAAGACTTAACACACAAGCTCTTAAACAGAGCTAGAAAGTAATGCTATTTTTGCCACCAATCTCACGGGTTTAAACCGGACAGCGGTCAGGGGCCCTGCGGAAGGAATTGAGTTGAACAAATGATCATATGACTTGAGTGCATAGTCCGATAAAATTAGTTACTAAAAAGAATACTTCAAACTTTAGTATACATAGAAACGTAAATATTTACGGCTAATTATTCAGTAAACTGCATATGGGAAGCGTTTCTAACGATTTATTCAAAGCGGGTGAATCTTCATTTCATCGTTTGAATGCTTGAGTCTTACATTTTTGTAAGTAGAACCATTATATTATGCATCTATAATGCTTATTAACGCAAACAGTCTCAATTTTAAATTTCAAATTAGATGAGAATAGGGACATACGTTATTATTTTTACACATTACATGGGTATCTTCTCTTCATTGAGATAATGGAAGTGGAAAAATATACCTCTGTGGAGTTGTCTTATCCATTGTTTACATTCCTCTATAAACTGATCTTACCATTTCAAATACCCTTTTATTTTCCACTTGAACTCCAGTATTACATGCATTAAACGTTTAACTTGAACTATTTCGAACGGTAGGCGGAAAATGATAAACAGAAAAAGAAATATGATGTTTTATTCAAAATGTTTCATAACCGAAGATTGTATGTCAATACTTTATTATTTTTATCTCAAAAGGAATGAAAGTCTGCAGGTCGAGAATTCGATTTTTCTGTGTTATTTTATGGGAAATGGAAAAGTTCGTAATAAATTACTGCGTAGCATTAATTTCCTCTCTAATAGGAAATTTAAAATATAGATTTCTGATCGACTTCGCATAATAAATTATCAATACGCAAACGCAGCCGTGCCCTCAGCGAGATTCAAACCGGCCAACCTTACCAATACCTGGAAAATACATTAGTATAGTTAAATGTGAAATATTGACATCAACTTTTTTCGCACACCTTAATTTTTGATAAAATAATTGAAAAAAACGCGCAAACATTGGGCGGGTTCAGCTAGTAAATGTTAAAATACGACTAATGAAGGAAATCAGATATTGATGAAATCTCCACTTTGGGGCTGTTTTGAACCAGTATTGCTACATACGAGAATAAAAAATCTGGCCAACACATGACTTTCTCCATATTTGGGGTATAGATATTTAAATTATTATGAATGGCATTATGAGGCAAAATTATTATTTTGTATCGTAAAAGTATACAGTGGTCCTTATTGACGTAAATTATTATGAATAGCATTATGAGACAAAATTATTATTTCGTTTCGTATAAGAATACAGTCATTCTTATTGCCGCAAATTATATTTTGTATATGTTTACAGAATTCACCGCTACATGCTGGTGGCGCTGTACACTGGAAATTACGAAAAAGTTATATATCTCCGAAATAGAAGGTTCAACGAAAATTTGTTTCAAACAGAACTTGGAAGAAATATTATTCTCTACAATTTTGGTCCTCACCAAGATTACGAATAACGACGTTTTTAAGGAGATATTTGACGGAAACCGAAAAAACCGAGTCTTTATAAATAATTACTAAACAAGACCTGCTATGGAAAACTGTTTCAAATGAAAGTTGTAGGAAATTGCATTATCTATAACATTTGTATAGAATAGTATATATCATAATGATGTTTTAACGGAGAAATATCACAAACCCCGAATCGGGTTTCGAATAAATCTCGACTTCCGGTTAAGCGTTATTGTCCAAAAACTACTCCGTCTTTGTGTTCATACTAAAATGTTATATATGAAATTTCGTGACGATATGGCAAGTACTTATTGAGTTAGAGCGCCCACAATCACATACACAAACCCACACCCAGACATCATTCCGGAAATAGTCTAAACGTATTCTAGGGACCTCAAAACGTGTATTTCCGCTGAAATATCGAAGTCGAATTCTTTCGTGACCACAATACTTGCCCATTACTTCGTCTGGAGAAAGTAAAAAAGCAAAATATCTCCGAAAATCATGGTTCTGCGAAAATTTGTTTCAAACAAAACTTGGAAGAAATATTATTCTCTACAACTTTGGTCCTCACGAAGATTCCAATAACGATGTTTTTAACGAGAAAACCGAAAAACCGGTTATTTATAAATAACTCCTAAGCAATAACTACAATAGAAAATTGTTTGAAATGAAAGATGTAGGAAATTACATTCTCTATAACATTTGTGTAGAATTGTACATACAATAATGATGTTTTAACGAAGAAATATCGCAAAAACCGAATCGGGTGTCGATTAAACCTCGACTTCCGGTTACCCATTGTTGTCAAAAAACTAATCAGTTCTTTATGTTCATGTTAAAGTGTTATATCTGAAGTTTGGTAACGATATGGCACGTACGTTTTGAGTTAGAGCGCCCATAATCACATACACATAAACACGCACGCACACACACATAGACATCATTCCGAAAATAGTCTAAACGTGTTCTAGGCACCTCAAAACGTGTATTTACGTTGAAATATCGAAGTGGATTTTTTTCGTGAACAATACTTTCCAATTACTACGTATGGAGAAAGTAAAAATCTGATGTGGCCAACACATGACTTTCTTCACATTTGGGGTATGGATATTTAAATTATTATGAATAGCATTATGAGGTAAAATTATCATTTCGTATCGTAAAAGAATACAGTCGTCCTTATCACCGTAAATTATATTTTGTATATGTTTACAGAATTCACCGATACTTGGTGTTGGCGCTGTATACTGAAAATTATGAAAAAAGTTGAATATCTCCGAAATGGATAACTCTACGAAAATTTGTTTCAAACAAAACCGAGAAGGAATATTATTCTCTACAACATCGCTCCTCACTAACAATAAGATTACGAATAATGACGCTTTAAGGAGATATTTGACGGAAACCGAAAAAACCGATTATTTATAAATACATAATTCCTAAACAATAATTGATATGGAAAATTCTTTCAAATGAAAGTTGTAGGAAATAACATTCTCTATAACATTTGTATAGAATTGTATATACAATAATGATGTTTTAACGGAGAAATATCGCAAAAACCGAATCGGGGTTCGAATAAACCTCGACTTTCATTCAACCGTTGTTGTCCAAAAACTAATCAGTTCTTTGTGTTCATGTTAAAGTGTTATATTTGAAGTTTGGTAAGGATATGGCATGTAATTTTTCATTTAGAGCGCCCAAAATCACATATACACACACATGCACACGCGCACACACAGACATAATTCCGAAAATAGTCTAAACGTGTTCCAGGGACCTCAAAACTTGTATTTCCGTTGATATCTCGAAGTCGATTTTTTTCATGAACACAATACTTTCCCTTTACTACGTACGGAGAAAGTAAAATTCTGATGTAGCAAACACATGGCTTTCTCCGTATTTGGGGTATAGATATTTAAGTTATTATGAATAGCATTATGAGGCGAAATTATCATTTCGTATCGTAAAAGTATACAGTCGTCCTTATTGCCGTAAATTATATTTTGAATATGTTTACAGAATTGACCGCTACATGGTGGTGGTGCTGTATACTGGAAATTATGAATAAGTTGAATATCTCCGATATGGATGGTTCTACGAAAATTTGTTCCAAACAAAACCTGGAAGAAATATTATTCTCTACAAATTTGGTCCTTACGAAGATTACTAATAACGACGTTTTTAAGGAGATATTTGATGGAAACCGAAAAACCGGTAATTTATAAATAATTCCTAAACAATAACAGCTATGTAAAATTGTTTCAAAGAAAGTTGTAGGAAATTACATTATGTATAACCTTTGCATGGAATTGTATATACAATAATGATGTTTTAACGAAGAAATATCACAATAACCGAATCGGGTTTCGAATAAACCTCGACTTCCGGTTAACCGTTATTGTCCAAAATCTAATCAGTTCTTTGTGCTGTATATTTGTGTTATATTTGAAATTTGGTAACAATATGGCAAGTATTTTTTGAGTTAGAGCGCCCACAATCACATACACACACACACACACACACACTGACACCATTCCGAAAATAGTCTAAACGTGTTCTAGGGACCTCAAAACGTGTATTTCCGTTGAAATCTCGAAGTCGATGTTTTTCATGATCACAATACTTTCCCATTACAACGTATGGAGAAAGTAAGAATATGAGGTAGCTCCACATGACCTAGAGACTTGAAATTTCGCACGATTATAGAAATTTCGTTGCAACGGAAGATGAAATAAAATATTGCAAAAATTCCAATTTCTAGGGACGGTTTTACCCCATTTCTGCCCCATGCGAGTGTCTATGGAAATACTTGCGGAAGAAGAAAGGTGATTACAGATATTTAGTGCAACTAGGTGCTGAAGGAAACCTAGTGAGCACTTACCGGAAGGAGAGCCGCCGGAGTGTTGGAGAGACACATTTGTAGACGTTGTTGGAGCATTCGGGATGATCTCTTCGCAGCACCAGGGACCTCTACAGATGTGTCTCTCCAACACCCCAGCGGCTGTCCTTCCGGTAAATCCTCACTGGGTTTTCTGTAACACCTTGTTGGCCTCTATATATATATATATATATATATATATATATATATATATATATATATATATATATATATATATATATATATATATATATATATTTATTTATGTGTGTGTGTGTAAGCAGGTGAAGTTAGAGGATGAGTCCTGCCGCATTCTCTATCTTCCATGGCTGACTCTTTGGTGTCTATACATGAGTGTGTGCGCCTATTTTACCACGAAAAACGATATCTTTATCTTACCCTAACGTAAAACGTAACGAATCGTATTTTTTTCTTTTGGCATCACTGGTTGATAGTAGGACGTAGTCCCGTTTGTGGCCGTTGCCATTTGCGGCGGCACATTCAAAGAGACGCCATTAATCCAACAAAAATAATCTACTATAATATAATTTGGAGTGTGTGTTTGTTGGTTTTTTCATGGAACTCCTCCTAAACGATAAAAGCTAGAATAACCATATTTGGTACGATTCTTCCTTACGTCCTAACCAGAGCTGCAAACCACTTCAAAATTTGGAAGTGGTTCTGTTCGCGGTTCGGTTCTAAATTTTTGGAAGTGGTTCGGTTCAGACGGGAATTTTGATAAGTGGTTCGGTTCGGTTCAACTAAATTAATCATTTGAAATACTATCCAGAAATAATTTATCCAATATAAACATTACACATTCAGTATCAATCTGTAAGTAAATCAATCAGCAGTCATTATTATTTTAAATGAAAGAAGAATTTATTTAAAGAAAGGAAAAATTTATATAAGGCGAAACATCAAACAGCAAAAAGAGTTGAAGATTCAGAGAGTGCTATCTTCTGACGATGAGGATCTATATGGTACGACAGGAATGTATGCAAGAGAAGATGAAAGAGATGGAGAAAACATAACCACAGCAGTTTCTAAAATTAAAGTAGGAGATTGGGTTCTTGTGAAATACACAAGCAAAAAGTCAGTTGTTCATTATGTAGGGAAAATTCGGGAAATCAATGAATTTGACGATCCTGTTGTTTGCTTCTTGAGAAAATGTCATGGGTCCGAAGATAGTTTTATCTTTCCGAAGATTGATGACAGCAGTGAAATTTCAAAGGAAGAAATTATCAGATTGTTACCTTAACCATCAGTTGGCCGCCGAGGAAACTTAGTGTTTGGAATAAATTTCTCTGGATACAATTTAAAGTAGTCACATCATTTGTTCGAATTACATTAATGTATATAATGTTATGTTTCTTATTTGTTATAATTACATGATTTTCCGTATTTTTAACATAATTGTATAATTTAAATAATGTTATGTTACTTATTTGTTATACTTACCATATTTTCCATATATTTTGTTCTATTGATTGACGTTTCTTATATTTTCAACTTAATGACGTAATGTTCCTTATTTTTGTATTTACTCAGTTTGTATCCCGTATTTTTTGTACCCATTTCAATTTAAAAGTTTTTCATCTAATAAAAGCTATTTTTAATGACTCTTGGTTTCATTTCGATACTCACATTCATGTCTTAAGAAATTTCAGGTTATGTTCATCAACAAACAAAAGTTGATAACTGAAGAACGGATCAAAATAAATTGGTGTTTTAAAAAAACTAGTGCAGCTTAAAGTCGCACTTACCTCGTTACAGTGGCGTAGCTAAGGGGGCGAGTGGTGCGGACGCCCCGGGCGGCACTGTCCAAGGGGCGGCAAAAAGTGGCAGAATAAAAAAAGTTAACTTTTAAAGTACATATTGAGTTTTGTGAGAAACGCTACACATCATATAGGAATAGAAATACGCGCAAGTAAGGGCAATTTTTCCTCCACAAAAACTGCAATATATGCACACTGTGCAGAGGTGAAACTACGGCAAGGCACGACAAGGCATTGCCTTGGATTGGCCGCAACGTAATACGTAACATTACCCTAGCGGCCGTCGATCCAACTATCCGAGTCACAGCCCCTAGACGGGCAAGACGGCGTGAGAGAAATTCCCTCATGTCAGTAGCGTAGCCAGGGCCGGCCTTAGGCATATAGTAGCTAGGCAGCTGACTAGGGCCGCCAGTTACAGAGGCCACTGTTAGTACTTGGGTTAGATAATCCAGGCACAAAGACTAAAAATAACAGCGGTCAGGTGAATGGAATTATCATTAATTCTGCCTCACTTTCTTTTCACGAAATTCCAAGGCATTTCTTTTCTCACACACTCCCTCGTGCTTATTTTACTGCCCCCTTCCCACATTCCGACCGAATGGTGACCGTAGGAGGAGGGAGAGGGTCTCAGAGGGCTCTTACTATATAGGATCTTTCTCTTTTGTCCACACGAAGGGGTAAACGGAAACGCCCCCTTTAATAGTTTCCAGATGTATGAAACAATGTAGGGGAAGGACTACGTATGAGTTTCTTGGAAATGCATTTCTAAGAATGTTTTCAAGCCCTACTTGAAAAGAGAAGTTATTTCGGAGGGTTAGCCTCATTTGGTTTTTCTTTGAAACAACATCAACAGTTCGAATTCGTATGTTTCATGTATATTCAGCCCTGGATAACTCGTTTGAAAATACGCAAAGGTGATTAAGAGATTCTTCCAAAATTATTAATTTTCGTGGTTTGAACCGAACATTTTACATTTATCACGAGTGTCTCTCTTCAGACGAAGGGATCGGAAGTTCTTGTTTGCCGACCTATTCTTTTTCCCGGCTACTTTTCCAAAACAACCACTTTCTACGGTATCCAATTGGCAGTATTTGGTATGTAAAACTAATTATTTTATGCTGCGTAATATTGCTTAATTTTCGTTGTTAATAATGAAGTCCTTTTGTCACAGTTTAAATCTGTGTGGAGTTCAAGCTGCTGAGTGTTCACTCAAGTAATTACATTTTTTGGTGTAATTCAAAAGATTTACAATATATTTAGTTCTGGCCCACAAAGATGGGAAATTTTAAAAGAAAATATTGGTTGTTCCTTACATGGTTTATCAGATACGCTGGTCTGCTAGGGTCGATGCAATAAAACTATTCGCAGCTCATCTTCCCGGAATAAAACAGGCTATTAAACATTAATGTCTTAGAATCTAACGGCAGAAACTCGTTCAGAATTAAACGGTGTCTTGTCCTATGTTAATTCATTCCATTGTATTATTCTTGCTACTGTTTGGTATAAAATATTGACAGCAATACATTACAGAAGCATTATTTTGCAACAATGAACGCGACAATTGAAGTAGAAAATATCTTAAGTTTACTTTCAGATCTTAAAAATATCAGAGAAAATTGGAGTGCTATTTTAACTGAAAGTGAACTTGTTGCTAACAATCTTCATGTAACCTCTTCAATTAAGTTACCGGAGAAGAGACGCAAATTTAGAAAAACATTTTCGGATGAAAACACGCTCGTGTTTGAAATACCTAGACGTTTTAATTCATCGGACTGGCATTTAATTTAAAATTAATTCATAGAATTTTCAGGTAAAATATATAAATTTGCTAATCATATTATCTATTCATATTTTGGCAATTATTGAAAACCATGGAATTTATATTTTTTCTTGCTGATTTTTTTAAAGATGCTAATCTTGCACGTATGATACATCACTGTCTATGTGTGCGAACTTCAAGCAGAATGTACTTGCAGTATTATTTCTAGTGATTTTTCTGGAATTAACTATCCTGATAGTCGGAAACTACTGAATATACGAACTGCATAAGTTGACGATGCTTCGATTCTTCTGCCAAGCATTTAAAGTTTTAAGGTGATGAACTTTTTCATGATTAAATTAATATTTTAATTGTATAACTTTTAAATGCAAAGAGCTTTCTGTGGTATTCCTTAATGTACAAATGCCAAAAAAAAAGGCTGATAAATGCTGTTTTACTGTGCATTTTGTTTCATATTCAACGAGATGCAAATATTCTGAAAGGTACATTACCAACACACCAAAACATTAGTATTCCTTATTACGATATGAGAAATATCAGTTGAATAAAAAGCCTCCCTTATGAGTAATTCCTTAGCTCATGTTTAAAAGTTTGGAATTCCATCAAATTTTTAAAAACAGAAGGCAAACTACTATATAATTTAATACCAGAATGGTACATCTGATTGCTAGTACCATTTCTTCAAGGTAAAATATGTACATCCTATTCACCTCATTTCATGATTATGGATATTAGAGTTAAGTTCAAGAGTATTCATATTTAATTTAATATTTATAATTGACTCAAAAATACACAGGCTGGAAGTGGCAGCACGTTCAACTTCTTAAAATATTTTCTACATGAAGTATGTTGTGAGGATAAATTTAAGGTAGTCCTTATCACACGATTTTGAATTTTAAACACATCAAAAATCAAGCTGTCACCTTCCCAGAAAGTTTTTCCATTACTTACAATTAGTAAAAAATAAAAGCCAAAGAAATATACAAAATTAAATATATGTAAATTTGTACTATTTCTTAAAAACCTCAATTGAAAAATTATATTATTATTCTTACGTTAAATTTGAATAATTTTACAATAGAATTAACTGTTAATCATAAATGAAAATTCTAGAAGTTTTAAATCATTTTCAGGAGTTCGTGAAAATGAGTAAACCACAGTACACCCAAAAGATCCGAAAGGAATGGTTGAAGAACTGTGATTTTAAATCTTGGTTGATGGAAGTTCCCAACAACAGCACTAAAGGAAAATGTAAATTTTGTAGTTGTTATATAAAAGCAAAATTAACTGATATAAAGAACCATGCAAAGAGTCAGAAACATCACAAAAATTCCGCACCAATGGCATCATTACAAGCAGGTAGCCAACAAACATTAAAACTAATACATGTGGGAAATAAAACCTTTGAAGCGGAGGGTAGATTGGCACTGTTCATATGTGCTCACAGTTGATCATCTGGGTGAAATGTGTGCGTGTTCAGCGATTCAGTGACTGCTAGTCAACTAACTTTACACCGAACAAAATGCAGTGTTATTATACAGTGTGTTTTGTATCCACACTTTCAAAGTGATATTCTCAATGGGATTAAAAATAGTATTGGTAAATACAGTCTGCTTTTGGATGAATCAACAGATATCAGTGAAACAAAACTATTAGGCATTGCTATTATTTATTTTGATTCTGTGTTAGGAAACACAGTGTCCACATTTTTATCACTGACTGAATTACATAAATGCAGTGCTCAAGGTATTGCAGAATCTGTCAAAGAAACAATCACTTTAACTTACCTTTGCAAAATTTAGTTGGCATAGGGCCTGACAATGCAAATGTCACGATCCTTTATCAAATCCTAAAAGCAGATGTGCCAAATTTAATGTTAATTCAGTGCGTTTGCCACTCATTGCAACTAGCAGTATCCCAAGCTGCAATGGATACATTGCCAAGGAACTTAGAATTTTTAATATCTGAAACCTATAACTGCTTTAGTAACTCTCCCTTCTCAGGCAAGGCAAATATAATCTACTCTACAATACCATCAACAATGGATGTGATCCAAAAAAATTGTTAAGTCAAGTAAAACTCACTGGACGTCAATTGAAATTGCGGTAACAAGAATAATTGAGCAACATGAAGAACTTAAACTCCATTTTAGTTTAGCACGTTCTTCTGAAAAATGTTATACAGCTGAGCTATTACATTCTATGTATTCTGATGAAACCAATTTAGCCTATATGCTATTTCTAAAACCAATTTTATCCGAGATTCAACAGGTAAATAAAGCTTATGAAGTTGACAAAGCTGATCCAATTAAATTGCTGAAAGACCTAACTTTGTTGATAAACTCTATTGTAAAAAAACTTATATTCCCATCATGCAAATTAGATCCCTTAACCAGTGACTTACAAGGTTACTTTGATCCAAAGCCATACTTAGGGTACAGATTCTATTCTTAAAAACATGCAAACAAAATCACGACTTCTGAAGAACATACATTAAGAGAAAGGGGCAGGCAATTTTTAATTGAATTATTCGTTCAGCTAAAACAATGATTGCCCGACAACATCAAGACTTTACAAAAAATATGCTTTTTCTCAGTGAACAATAAACTTAGAGCTGTCAAAGAACCAATAACACCGATTTTGGAAGAGTTGAAAATCCCAGCTAATATTATAGAATTGGTCATACAAACAGTACAACAAAATAAATTTAGTTGACTGGTCAGAAAAGCAGGACACTGTAAAATTTTGGAACGAAGTTCATTCATTCAAAGATTGTACTGGAGAAAATCCATTTAAAGATCTTTCAGAAGTAGCCTTAAGCCTACTTATTCTACCATGGTCCAATGCTGAAGTGGAGAGAATTTTCAGCCAACTCAACTTCATAAAAAACAAAACAAGAAACCGTCTTGGGATTAAAATGATAAATGCCATTATGTCTGTCTGATACGGCTTGCGGCGTCATAAAAAATGCTGCAAAGATTATGATTTGCCAGATTCTGTTTTAGCAATAATCGGAACAAAAAAAGCGTATCCTGACGACTGTGACGATGTTGCTGATATGTTTTGTAATATTTTGACAGAATAAATGCTTTACCATTCAATCATGATTAATACTTATTTTTTGTTTCTTTTACCATATTCACTACTTTTGTACAAGGTGATGTTCTGAAAGATTTTTCTAATATTAGCAGAAATTTAATGAACAATTACTAATAATTTGGTATTAGCAGTTTTATATTGTACTTTTTGGTGGATTTCTGGCTTAATTTCAAAAACAATTTAGCGGAATCTAGCTTGTTTTTCTAGCGGAATCGTGCTGACGGGTTTTGGCAACACTGGTGTACATCAAGCGCTTTTACTCTGTATTTATTCTGTGAATGCGAAGGGAATTTTGCGCCTGAGTAATATCTATATCGTAGATTTTTATATTTATCATATAATACAGTATATATTAGGTAATTTGTTATTAGAAGATTACAATGGATGCCGATTTCTTAGAAGCAAAATCGAACAATTTGCCTGTTGTCGATGCTATAATGATAGCTGAATATCTGAGCAGAAATGAAGAATTCGTGAGTCCTGAATTTCGAGATGTGAAACTGATGAGATAAGTAACATTTACAATTTATTCATATACTTATGCAATTTTTCATTATTACAATTTTTTGTCAATGATTTTAGTGATATTAGGAAATGTATTTTTATAAATTTCATTTTTCGTTTAGGTCTGCCCGTGAATCATATGGTGATTCAGCAGTAGGAAGAGTTCAGCTGAAAAGAACAGCTGAAATTTGTGAAGTTAAGGGGAAAACTGCACAGCATCATAACGAGAGAAGCAAAATGTACCAATGAAATCAGGACTAGAATAACAAAAGAAAAGCCGCTTTCAGAAGAAAGAAACTCCTACTAACGGGAAATATAAAGCAGGAAATCCGCAAGAGGTTGATAAAATGCTATGTATGGAATATAGCATTGTACAGAGCAGAAACATGGACGCTAAGGAAAAATGATATTAAATACTTGGAAAGCTTCGAAATGTGGACATGGAGAAGAATGCTGAATATAAAATGGACAGATAGGGTGAAAAATGAGGAAGTACTACGAAGAATAGGAGAGAAGCGAACGATTATACAGACTATCAGAAAGAGGAAGGCGAACTGGATTGGGCATTACCTGAGGAGAGAGAGAGTGCATGATTAAAGAAGTGGTAGAAGGAAAACTGGATGGAAAAAGAGAAAGAGGTAGGAAAAGGTTTCAGCTATTAGACGACTGGAAAGGGAAAGAGAGCTATCGAGACATGAAGAAAACTGCGGAAAATAGGAGTATATGGAGAACAAAGTTTAACCTAGAATAATCACGGACCTGTCAACGGACAGACTACCTATGATGATGATTTCAAATAAGAAAAAGAAAATCATTTGTAAATAATTTATTTAATATTTAAGAATGTTATGTAAGTAATTTACCCATATACATGTACTCATAATTATACTATTGTAGTTCTAACTGCTGCTACAAAGGAGAAATACAGAAATATATATATTTATTCCAATGATTTTATTAGTTCATGTTGAATGTTTACTAGGGCACATGCTGCCACCGTTATATCATCCAATAAATCTACTAAATCGTATTATCTACTACAGAATGGGGCTTCAAGATATGAAATTCCCTTAGTCGTCCAATAACTCTCTCAATGTGTAGGTACCCTTAGACTTGCTATTCTCTTAGTTGTCTTTACCTCTTCCTTGGTCAACTTACTACCTGAAGATACACTTGGTGGTCTAACAAGTTCACATTGCTTTTCAGAGAATAGTTGACTAGTATGCTTAAAACCTCTGTCAGCCATGATTTGAGCCCCAGGAGGTAGGTGTTCTAAATACCCACTATATTTTGTTATAGCAGCATCAGTTATATGCCCTACATAGCCTTCACTTATAAAGGAAACAAATCCATTAGGTGTTGCTGAAACTAAATATTTGGTAATATGTGGACCAGGTCAAGGCTTGATATTCAGCTTTTGTTGGCTTTTCAATTTGTATCTCAAAACAGTCCACCATGGACTGAGCTCGAAAGAAATTTGCTCGAAAAGCAATAGGTAGTAAATACAGAATTATTTTTTTCTCTGGAAAGTATATAAATTGTGTCAAGTGTGATGAAATTAGTGGCAGAGTTTTCCTAATTATTGTATTGCAGGTACTTAGTGAAATTTGAAATTCATTGGCCAGTACCTGCAAACAATCATTTAACTTAATTTTTTTAAGGCAATCATTATTGAGTTAATGTCACATTGGATGTTTTTCGATAATAGAGATAGAATAAAATAACTTTCTCTTGGAATACCTAAATATAGCTTTGAATTACATTCAACACGGATTAGGATTGCATTAAGAATACATTTATCAGAAATATTATTTTCAGAAGTCACACTCTCTGGTGATGACTCCAATGATGACTCTTGTGCTGAAATAAGGGATTCAGATGAAGATGCAAAACTAGAACTATCTTGATCAATTATAGACTTCTTGGGCAAATACACTCCCATCTTTAGAGGGGAAGTTCCAATATCTCTTGCACAAAAGATTGGTTGCCTATTGGTTTGAGTCCCCTTACTTTTCGTAGTAACATTAGCATGAACACTTTCACTTAATTTATCTTCATCACTGTTTACAGAGTCTTCTAGGATGACATTAGGTTTCTCGTTGGTATTCTCAAATTCTGAATTACCTTCATTCATTTCTTCATTGGACATAGTGGAAATTAATGCCTCTTCAACTATCCCATTCGTTGCTTCTTCAAAAAAGCTGCTCTGATTTCTTGCCCAACTCTTTTGCCCTTTTCACCTCCAGCTTGGCAAGAAAAAATGTGAGGAACAACATGTTCTTCCAACTGAATACAACATTCCCCCCTCAGCTTAAATTTAATGTAATTTTTCATATCTTCTTCTAACTACAAATAAAAAATGAGAAATTATCTCAATGGCATGAGTTAAAATATTAAAATAATGAATTAAATGAAATCCATATTGAATAACTTCAGAAAGGTGATCAAAAGTAAAAGGAAAGCCAATTATCGCAAAGTGTACAGGCACTACAGAAAGTTACCACAAATTCCCAATTGTACAGTCTGCCATTTTTTCTGGAAAAAATGTAAAAGTATGTAACATTTAAAACACTAAGATATTTAAATTTTCGTAAAATTGTAGTCACTTACTTTAAAATGATCTTCACAGCAATGTAATGTAGGTACTTGTTTGAGAAAGGGGAGACTTTTTAGTATCTCTTCCAGTTGCCTTAATCCAACTGGTTCATTTTTTTCCTTTAGGAACATTTATAAACACTTTATCAGGAGTTTTTATACTCGTATTTGTGCACAACGGAACAAAGCAACACTTGTATTTTTTATCCTGTTTCCTTAAATCCTCCATATTTTAAGGATATAAAATCAGTAAAAACGTACTAAAAATAATATTTCCATCAAAGATGAGAAACGTAGTTTTGCAACGTAACTATCATATGTGTTTACTTTACGTGTACTATAATTGTATATATGTATATACGAGTATGTACTATAACTGGAAATGCTTCTGCTGCTGCCACTCGGCTAGTGACGTCACGAACTATCGACTTTCGATTGTCGCTTTCCGTAGTTCGATATAAATGTTTAACTTTAACATTTTTTTTCTCAAAAAGTAATAATCGTATAACGATTCTGATTTCATATTCGTAATGAGGGTGAAAAATTGCTTCATAAGATATTTTTTTTTAAAATGTGAAAGTACCTCAATGAGGATAACATTTTTGGATTTTTGTGGAAATATATATTTATATGAATTAGATTTAAAACAAAAGGCTAACATTTTCATTGAGAAATATAGCTTTGACGTTTCTGAAGCATTAATAGACGAAATAATGCCTTTAAAAGCAATACATTCATGTAATTTAGGAGAAACACATTTACAACCACTCCAATTACTAAATAAACTCCGGGAATTACATACTGACACCTTGTTTCCCAATATTATTGTTGCATTAAGAACATTTTGTAGCCTTCCAGTGACGGTCGCACAAGCCGAAAGATCGTTCAGTACTTTGGCATGAATAAAAAATCTGATGTGGCCAACACATGACTTTCTCCATATTTGGGGTATAGATATTTAAATTATTATGAATAATATTACGAGGCAAAATTATTATTTCGTATCGCAAAAGAAGACACGTCCTTGTTACCGTAAATTACGTATATTTTGAATGTTTACAGAATTCACCGCTACATGGTGTTGGCGCTGTATACTGGTATTAAGATAAAGCGAAATATATCCGAAATAGATGGTTCTACGAAAATTAGTTTCAAACAAAACTTGGATGAAATATTATTCTCTACAACTTTGGTCCTCACGAAGATTACGAATAACGACGTTTTTAAGGAGATATTTGACGGAAACCGGAAAAACCGATTATTTATAAATAATTCCTAAACAATAACTGCTATGGAAAATTGTTTCAAATGAAAGTTGTAGGAAATTACATTCTCTATAACTTTTGTATAGAAATGTAAATACAAAAATGATATTTTAACCAAGAAATATCGCAAAAACCGTATCGTGTTTCGAATAAACCTCGACTTCCGGTTATCCGTTATTCTCCAAAAACTAATCTGTTCTTTGTGCTCATGTAAGAGTGTTAGATATGAAGTTTGGTAACGATATGGCACGTACTTTTTGAGTTAGAGCGCCCACACTAACATACACACACACACACACAGACATCATTCCGAAATTACTCTAAACGTGTTCTAGGGACCTCAAAACGTATTTCCGTTGAAATCTCGAAGTCGATTTTTTTCATGAATACAATACTTTCCCATTACTACGTATGGAGAAAGTAAAAACGTGCTAAGATCTAATGTGTGCCAAAATCGGATGAATAGTTTGGGTGCACTTGTTATAGAAGCCTCTTTGGCAAGAAAGTTAGATTTTGATGCCATTATTGAATTGTTTGCCAACCGAAAATCTCGAAAAGTACCCTTGTAAAGGAATTGTAAAATTATAAATTAATTTTGTTTTGGGTGTATTAATATTTCACAACAACCTGAGCAATATTAGTCCTATTTTTTTGACAACCCTAAACAATAAACCAAGCATGAAAAACAGAATTTTGTTTTATTTAGCCTCTGTGATTTATTTATGTTTTTTAAGAATATGTTGATTACTTATGATTTTCTTATTTTTTTATGACGATTTTGTATTTGTTTCATTTTTATGTTATATTCATTAAATTGTTTTGACTATTTAAGATTGAATATAGTCAATTTTTTTCAGAATTGACTTGTTACTTTCTCCATACGTAGTAATGGGAAAGTATTGTATTAATGAAAAAAATCGACTTCGAGATTTCAACGGAAATACATGTTTTGAGGTCCCTAGAACACGTTTAGACTATTTTCGGAATGATGTCTATGTGTGTGTGTATGTTATTGTGGGCGCTCTAACTCAAAAAGTACGTGCCATTTCGTTGCCAAACTTCATATATAACACTTTAACATGAGCACAAAAAACTGATTAGTTTTTGGACAATAACGGATAACCGGAAGTCGCGGTTTATTCGAAACCCGATTCGGTTTTTGCGATTTTTCTTCGTTAAAACATCATTATTTTATATACAATTCTATACAACGGTTATAGAGAATCTAATTTCCTACAAATTTCATTTGAAAGAATTTTCCATAGCGGTTATTGTTTAGGAGTTATTTATAAATAACAGGTTTTTCGGTTTCCGTTAAATTTCTCCTTAAAAACATCGTTATTGGTAATCTTCGTAAGGACCAAAGTTGTAGAGAATAATATTTCTTCCAAGTTTTGTTTGAAAGTAATTTTCGTAGAACCATCCATTTCGGATGTACTATTTCGCTTTATCTTAATACCAGCATACAGCGCCAACACCATGTGGCGGTGAATTCTGTAAACATTCAAAATATACTTAATTTACGGCAACAAGGACGTGTCTTCTTTTGCGATACGAAATAATAATTTTGCCTCGTAATATTATTCATAATAATTTAAATATCTGTATCCCAAATCCCAACCGAATTCTGTAAACATATACAAAATATAATTTACGGTGATAAGGACGACTGTATTCTTTTACGATACGAAATGATAATTTTGCCTCATAATGCTATTGATAATAATTTAAATATCTATACCCCAAATATGGAGAAAGTCATGTGTTGGCCACATCAGATTTTTTATTTTTAACCCTCATCTACATGCGGTCAAACACGGACACATAAACACATATAGAGTAAAACTTACCCCAACTCGGCTTCCTGCAACGCGGATTAAAATTTACGCGGTATTAAATTTGCGACGAACTTCCCCGAACGCGGGGGTGATTCGAGTTTACGCGGTTGTTTCGAATGACTCTTTCCATTGAAATTTTTACCCTGAAACGATCGTGAGTGTAAAAAATTCGTACTAAGAATACAGAATTTGCCTCGTCAATCGGCACTTAACCCGGGAAAGCCGGAGTTTTTTTATTTTTCATATTTGAAAAATATTTTATATATTAGGTCCTACGGGGGTGGGGAAGCCAAAAAAGTGTTTCCTTGAATATTGGTTGCATGGGTTGCTAATAATGACTTGGTACCATACGGTACCGCATGGACCTTACGAGAGCAAAATATTGCCGTGTACGGGAATACTATTACCTTGCACTTTTATCGCATTTGACTTCAATTGGGGATGGATTTGGATCATATAATGACACAGACGTAATTCTGAGAAAAATTGGTTGTTTATTTTATGCAGTCTTCTCCGACAATTGAACTAAGGAACTGTATAAAATTTTGCAAAGCAGGGAACACAAATGCCGACGTTGCACTTGACACACTCAGTTCTAACACGAGACTTGCAATCTCCCGCGGAACATCGTCGACGCTGGCTTGTTGGAGAGATGAGATGGTGTAGCCCATCCAAACTTATGCTGTCGGATACCCTAAAACAAAGTGAAATTGTATAGTTTCGTTGTTCCTATGAGTGCTGTCTAAATGTAGGTCAAGTGAATATGTGCGTACCTGATACCGATTGTACTCCCTCGTGAAGTGGGTGGGCGTCCTCCGGTTTTGGGCGCGTTCATGTACCGGGTGAGATATGTCGTCACAATTTCTCTCTTGAACTCCAGCTGACGGATATCTCTGCCCGTTTTTCGAAGGAGGATCCAAGAGTTGGGCACCATTGTGTCCAAAAGCCACGCGAATATGGACCACCACCACTTTTTGTCTCTTACGCCGATCCTGTAAAGAGCCACGTTCTCGTCCATTCGATCCGTACCTCCCATATGGCGATTGTACTTGCCAATTAGATCTGGGCGTGGAACAGAGATCTTCTTCTTTTCGGCTTGACTGTACCTGCTTACATTAGTGATAGGGTTGATGCTATGACAAGATGAAACAACAGAGACAACTGCGTTATCCACCCAGCGAACGACAAGAAGTCCTTCTTCCTTGCTTTGTGCGTATTCGTAATTTCCTCTTTTCATTTCCTTTGAAGGAATCAAGGGACAGTCTTTTGGGACTCGATTTTCGCGTACCGTTCCAGTACAACCATATCCTCAGGTGTGAAGGTGATTCGTCAGGTTGAACCCAGTAAACAAATTATCAAAGTAAAATCTGAAGGGAAACTTCCGTGTGGGGTCAGGCAGCTGGTCAATCATAGCTACAAGCGGCGCTGCAGCTTTACCAAAATCTACTTCATACTGGTTGTTCGCATAAGGGTAAATTTCAAGGGAGACCAAATATCCATCTACGGTATTCGAGCACCACACCTTGAAACCAAATCTAATAGGTTTCCCTCGGATAAACTGCTTACAGCTATGTCGTCCGTAGTATGGGATCATGCATTCATCGTAAGCCAGATTCTGTTGAACTCTGAAATTTTGAAGACATTTCTCCTGAATTCGTTTTATTAGAGTTCTTAATTTCCAAAGTTTATCATCGGCGTTCATGTTGTTGTTGTCCGCACAGTGAATATATTTCATGATTTGTACGAAGCGGTCACGGCGCATGGCATTACAAACCATTTCGTTGCGAATGTCAGCAGCATTCTCCCAAAATCTCTTCTTTCCAAGCACCTGAACATAACCACTCAGAAGTAAAATCCCAACAAATACCTTCATTTCTTCGGGGGGAATCTTAGGATCGGCTTCATTTTTGAAAAGTGCATATCGAGTGGCCTCGGAGCACAAAAACAAGACTAATCCATGTTCAAAAAAAGATTCAAATACATCGGTGGGTGTCTTATTGCGAAGAGATGAATAGACTACTTCAGGAAAGCGTGTGAATTCAGTTTCAAGATCATCTTGAGGTCATGTTGAAGGCACTCGAGATGTTCTTTTAGCCCTCTTGCTTGGCGGCGAATCCTCATTCTCGACGGGAGAATCATCACACAGATGCTCAAACTTATGAACAGATTCCTGATTTAGAACCACTTCGGCCTGTGCGCGCAACTGACGTCCTGTAAGATTATCTGCTAGACCGCCTTCATCGTCTTCTGCAGAATCCTCATCAGACTGTACAGCCGCATCAGGTGATTCAATATATATATATATATATATATATATATATATATCCTGTATGTCTGCGTCGTCTTCCTCTATTACGTGTAAAACTTCCTCCATTGTCAAACCCCTTGAATAACAAAAATAAAAATAAAAACAAATTTCGATTTTGATTTTTTGGGCAGAATGTACAGGATAAAATCCGTAATTTTAATTATAGACGAACTCCCTTTACTATTACAAGATATATGTTCCCCGAAATATCAAAACAGAGGACGGAAAGAAAAATACGAAGTGCTACTGTAAACGCCGTGCGGTGCCATATAGTACCACCAACATTCTCCTCATTATATACAAAACAATAGGAAAGCAGGCTCCCTCCAAATTATTGCAACTCTTTACGTAATACATTACGATCACATTTCATGAGTTAAACGAATATTTACATTTATTTTGTCAAAAAAATAATGATACGTCAGGCGCGCAGTCATTGTTGCTGCAACTAACACGCTCGGAACTTCAATATGCTGCTTCTAAGACGTAGTGGATAGCACAAACTCGCTGACTGCTCTGAATGATTCTTGGAAGTGTTGGCTTCCACGTGCAGTAAAGTGATGCCATATTTTCAAATCTACTATAATGCGCGCTGGTGCCATATGGTACCGCACGGCTTTCCCGGGTTAATAAAAAATCGTCCAACGCTTTTCAACCTATATCCATCTTTTATTTCTTCAACATAGAAATGAGATTCATTTTTGTCAGTTTTTCAACGTTACGTGAGGCGTAAGTGCTACTCCTTCGGCGAAAATGGAGGGGGAAGGGCAGTGCAACGGGGAAGTCCTTCGATATTAGCAAACAAAACAATGCTAAAGGATCTTCTAAAATGGTCCGGGTTAAAGGGAGGGGAAGGACAATGCAACAGGGAACCCTTCGATTGTGACTCAGAGTGTAGCGTAAATAAGCGTTTTTATTCTGTTTTCGTGTGTCGAAGTTTCCTGTGTTTACTATTGTTTTTTCATCAACATGGGCCCCAAAAGACCAGCTGAAAGTAGAATTATACGAGAATTTATTTTAAATTAATTTTTAAATATTATTTTTTTGTAAATGTAATACTGCTGTATACAATTAGTCTCAAGGCAATGTAAGCAAAAATATGTTATTTGAGAAAACGTCTTCAGTATACAATTTTTCGATCTCGGAACCGAACCCTATTATTTCCATAAATTTAATGATTCGCGCAAAGCGTGGTCCTTGTAGAACGTAACCCCTGCGTTGGAGGAAATTTTAATGTACAAACACAAGGGAGGGCCCGTCATGTACTTTGCACCGGGGCCCGCCTTAGCTCTCGACGGCCCTGGTTGGAAATCAGTCTTTTTGAATTACAGATGGTTTCGGACTAACGAATTACGAATTAGCGATGCTTGACTGTACTAAAAAACTTTTAATTTACCTGCCAAACATTTTTTAACTAGCAAACTCTGTTAAAATAATACAGTTAAATTGATGCCCCTTAGCAGAGGCGTAGAAAGGGGTGTGCAGAGTGAGGCAGTTGCCCCCGGGCGCAGGGATTAAGGGGTGCAAACTCACGGACCGATTTTATCGATGAAAGCAGATCCGCTAGGAGGTCGCGGAGTAACGTAATCACGCCCGCGCGTATTTGCCGCCTGGGTGCAAGCATTTTATGCCTCCCCTTACGGACTTATAAAAACACCCTGGCCCAGATTTTTTTCGATTTTTAGATTAAAAGTTGTATTTAATTTAGGAAATAAATTGTGCAAAACACAAACTCCGCCCGTGAATTGCCGCCCCTAATATGTTGCCGCCCGGGTGCGATGCACCCCTTGCACCCATATGCCGGCAAGGCTCTGAAGGTAATATCCTAATGGATTAAGACAAAAGAGGTGTGAGCCATCAAAAAATGTTTCTGGGAACTTGCCCGAGATGCAATGAATCACCCTCGTATTTATCTTTAGGGTATAGTGATACCGTAGCTTCTTTATGTTTAGACTGAGACTTAGGAAATGGCAATCGTGAGTCAGAGAAAAAATGTTTACAAATTATTTGTGAAGTCCTGCTACAGGTGGCCACCCCTCGGGATTTTACACGGAGTCTCTGGGTTTTGGGACAAAAATAGTCTCCGGGTTAAGGGTAAAATTCTCTGGTCAACAGCATACATGGACCAGAGTGGCCACATGTCCTGTATTTTACGGGACGTCCCGTTTTTCGGCCCATTTTTCCTTAAATGTACTGTGTCCCGTGTGAAATCAATACTTTGTCCCATATTTTTTTATGAAAATAGATATGATTTCAGATAAACTTAGGGTAACCACATTTCCCGTATTTTAATGTAATTATTGCAATGCTCGGAATGAGTCGGAACGAACCCAGACCGCACATGTATCGAAAATATCGACGATTAGTTTCAAATTGTAATATTTTCCTCCCGAGAGTTCCGTTTCGTAATATTTTCCATTTCGAGCACTTAATTAATGTAATGTAATGTATGAAGAGTTTACAAAAATGAACCCACTTTTACGAAAAGTTACAAACGAGATTTCATCTCTCCTAGATAAATGGAATGGAATATTAAAATCTTGCGAAAAAATAATTTTGTAAGTTGATGCAAACTATTAAGTCAGTACCAGGTTCTAAAGCTCTTGTGGAAAGAATATTTTCTTTATGTTGTAATAAATGGAATGACAATATGAACATATTTGACAGAAGTGCAGTAAAAGCAGAGCTGTAGGTGAAAAGCAACTACATATCTTTCTTGTAAAGACTTTTATCTTGTGTAGATTTTTTGTAAAAAATATAATTTTTTCATATATACTTTCAAAGAATATTTTTTGTCTTAATTTCAAAGCTAAAAAAAGTCCCGCGAAATTTTTAATAGTCCGGTTTTTTTAAGGATCCTAGACACTCCACAGTTCAAGGCAGCAAGATTAGCTACGATGTTTTGAAAGTATGATTTAGAAAGTCTAAAAATTGATGGTGCTTATTACAGACCATATCTATCGCTTGGGTTTTGTCCGAAGTCTATCCCAAAACCATGCTATATCGCCACATGTGTGCATAAATAAGTCAGAATGCTCTCTATGAAGTAACAGTCTCGAGGGCCTCGATATTACATTTTCTCTTCGGTCAGCAAATTTATTTTAAGTTTGGAAGCACATGAGACTTTAGAATCTTAAAAGAAACACGTCTAATTTGTGAAATACGCACGGAAAAAATCTTATCGCATCAGCAGCTGAAACTCTGTGGGTGACTCGCATTTAGTTGTATTTGCTACCACCATATCTACGGCAACGACAAATTCTGAATACCAGCGAATGGCTCGTAGCTCTACGTAGTACTACGTTTATTCCGTGATTTGGGATTGGTGGCGCTGTTATAAAGTAGGCACCACTACAATCTTTCGTTGGTGTTCGAGGGAGCCGCCAAGTTGCGTGAGAGAGCGACAAAATAAGGCTCATCACATTCACATTTCTATGAAAACTAATTATCTCTTTTGTATTAAAAATTAAAAAATAGTAAACATACTTCAATTTCTTCACAGATGAGAATCTCCGGGCTAAACTAGGAAATCACCGGGTCAGATAAGGAAATCTCCGAGTCATTGACGAACTTGAGGTGGCCACTCAGGTTGCCACCTTTTCATGTCTCACCCGAAGTCTTTAGTGTTATCGCTCATTCTTTGAGTTTCGGGTTACACTCGTGTTTTGCCTATATATTTCCTTAGACTGGATCTCACTTGTAAACGATGTTGTGCCGACGGGTTAGGGGAATTTGCAATTGCCATCTAGCCTTACTCGCACCAATTTCCCATTCAAATACGTTTGTTACATAAGGTAGCAAGACAGGGAACTGCTTGAAGACGTCAACACGCTAAAGTAAGTACAGAAGACCCCTCCCCCTGGAGCTTAGCGGCACGAAAAACTGGGAATATAACCCCCCCCCCCCCCCCTTAGGGGCGCTAAAAAGATGCCTTGCCCCGGGCGCCGAAGACCCTAGCTACGCCACTTCCTCGCTATATTTGTAATGTAAATAGGTAGGAAAGAATGGGGCAGAGACGCACTTTCCCCATTTTGGAGGGAAAGTGCGACCCCTACAGACAACCTCGTACGAAAAATCCTAATAATGTGAATTTTCATACAAGAAAGAAATAAATTATATTACACGATGCTATGAGTTTTGATAATATTAAATATATAAATTTCGCATCTGTACCTTAACTAAAAAAAATTTAACAGTTAGTTGAAGTTGATATTAGTAATTTTGGAGTCGCACTTACCCCACGAAAAAAATCGACTTCGAGATTTCAACGGAAATGAACGTCATGAGGTCCCTAGAAATCGTTTAGACTATTTTCGGAATGATGTCTGCGTGTGCCTGTGTATGTGTGTGTGTATGTGATTGTGGGCGCTCTAACTCAAAAAGTACGTGGCATATCGTTACCAAAATTCAAATATAACACTTTAACATGAGCACAAAGAACTGATTAGTTTTTGGAAAATAACGGATAACCGGAAGTCGAGGTTTATTCGAAACCCGATTCGGTTTTTGAGATATTTTTTCGTTAAAACATCATTATTGTATATACAATTCTATACAAAAGTTATATGAATGTAATTTCCTACAACTTTCATTTGATACAATTTTCTATTGCAGTTATTGTTTAGGAGTTATTTATAAATAACCGGTTTTTAGGTTTTCTCCTTAAAAACATCGTTATTGGTAATCTTCGTGAGGACCAAAGTTGTAGAGAATAATATTCCTTCCAAGTTTTGTTTGAAACAATTTTCGTTGAACCATCCATTTGGGAGATATTTTGCTTTTTACTTTCTCCATACGTAGTAATGGGAAAGTATTGTATTCACGAAAAAAATCGAGTTCGTGATTTCAACGGAAATACACGTTTTGAGGTCCCTAGAACACGTTTAGAGTATTTTCGCAATTATCTCAGTGTCTGTGTGTGCGTGTTTGTGATTGTGGGCGCTCTAACTCAAAACGTACTTCCCATATCGTTACCAAAATTCATATATAACACTGTAGCATTAGCACAAAGAACTGATTAATTTTTGGACAATAACGGTTAACCGGAAGTCGAGGTATATCCAAAACCCGATTCGGTTTATGCGATATTTCTTCATTAAAACATCATTATTGTATATACAATTCTATGCAAAAGTTATAGAGAATGTAATTTCCTACAACTTTCATTTGAAACAATTTTCCATAGCAGTTATTGTTTAGGAATTATTTATAAATAATCGGTTTTTCCGGTTTCCGTCAAATATCTCCTTAAAAACGTCGTTATTCGTAATCTTCGTGAGGACCAAAGTTGTAGAGAATAATATTTCTTCCAAGTTTTGTTTGAAACAAATTTCGTAGAACCGTCCACTTCGGAGATATTCAACTTTTTTCGTAATTTTCAGTATACAGCGCCAACACCATGTAGCGGTGAATTCTGTAAACATATTCAAAATATAATTTACGGCAATAAGAAAGACTGTATTCTTGTATTCTTTTACGATACGAAATAATAATTTTGCCTCATAATGCTATTCATAATAATTTAAATATTTATACCCCAAATATGAGAATGTCATGTGTTGGACATATCAGATTTTTAGACATTATTTCTGGTAGAGCGTCCCGACGACGGACGGACCAGCAGAATAGGGATATTATATGTATAATGACAATTATTACTTTCTAGATCATTCGGTTGTGTGGATTTTATATAGTGTCTATCAACGACTGCTTTTAACTTCTTACAGGACCTACTATAAAGCGAGCGTTTATTTAGATTATCAATGAAGAGAAAATAACAATAACGCTTTTCTTTCGTCTATTTGAAGGTTTAATTGGCCTTAAATGAATCGGAGGCAACAATGAGAGTCTCCTTGGTAACGCCAGGAATGAGTACGAAAAATCCGCAAAATTTCGAAAAAGAATGCGTATTTCTGAAAACTACGACCGTGTAGCGTGTAAACATCGCAAGAATAAGATAGTATAGGACTTTAACCGTCGAATAAAGTAAAAAAGAAAAAAATCGGTCCATACTTACGTATTTTAATGAACGAAGGAAACAAATCTTGCACTCTGAAAAATCGAAAATCCCGTGTAAACTTATGGGAAAATATAATTGTCTCCTGGATTCGAACCCGGGACACGTTAGCAAACGAAAATATTTTTTTAGGGACCTCATAGCCAGTAGAAACAAAACACCGTTTACCGCATATCTTTACGACGAACGGTTCTCGAGAAATACGCCGATATAATTACGCGAGTCTTCATACGCACGCACGCAGCTTCACTACGCGCATAAATATAGGATATAACCCTCTGATTCCCACTAAATGCTTACCCATATAAAAGCATTGAGCTCGTTGCCATGGTAGTCGATTATTGAGAATCAGAAAAATTCTCACTTTTTTCAGATAAAATCTGAAAATATACGCTAAAGGTAGAGGGATTTGAATTCCGTCCTCAAAAATATGAAACTAAAATTTATAAACCTCCCGACAGGTATAGTTCTGAGATCGAATACTGACGGGAAATAATTTAAAAAAGTAAACACACCGATATGGGGCAATAATGGAGCAAAATTAATCTCCAGCAGCTGATCCCGGTCCACCGAATTCTTGCCACAAGCATGTAGCTATCATATGTAGTAATTTATTCTGAAAATTTGGTCTCTCTAGGTTGAACCGTTTCAGAGATATCGTCCGTACAGTCGGACGGACGGACAGACAGACAAAGTGAATAGATAAGCGATTTGCAAAAAAAACCTAAAAATAGCTAAACATATCCTTTAAGAGACAGAGGATGACTACGAGGACTCTTTTGAAATACACGAGTGTTCTTTCGTCGAACTTTAGGTCAATGTAAGACAGGACATAAATAATGAAAATGAATAATGGAATATACAAACTAAGAACGTAGGAAAGGAAGCGAAAAAATAACACTCGGGAAAATGCTTTACTTTTCTTATTCTTTGAAGTGTCGCACATGTTTTCTGTTGTTCCCGACAGCAGTAAATTGCAAAAAAGTCTAAATAATTATAAAATGCGATTGGAAAATCAACGATTTACAGCACAGAAAACGCGCAATATATAGGAATGATTGTCATCGAAGAATATAAAAGTTGCGGAAAAGTGAAATTCACCCTAATTTATATCGATATTAAATCGTACACACAACCCAAGGAACGGAATGATGATGGTAAGTACATACACATATACTTAACAACACAGACGCACGAGATAATTAAAATCTAATTCGAATGCGACTGTTTTTATAGCTGCTAAAACGTCACTTGCAAATGTCAATTTTTCAAACGAAAGATGAAACAATTCCACTCGAATCTAGAATCAAATAGTTTTGCTGGTGGTAAAGAGACTCACCGGAAGAGAAGTGGACACGCGCGTGTCTGTCTGTCGTCATTATAAGGTACTAGTCGGCGTCGGCAGGAGCAGTATTTGGGGGACTGCCTCTTCGGACGAGCAGCAGTGAAAGACTGCGAGTCGTAGGGAGGACGACGAGGCGGCAGGTGAGAGGAGGACAGGGGGAGGGAGAAAACCTCCTGATATCGATCGCACCTGTCGCATCCCCAGCCTCCAGAGAGGCAGACAGCCCTTCTGCCCTTAACATCTCTCTCTCTCATCATACAAACTAAGATATAGTAACCAATTCACTTAATAAGGCTACTACTAATTATCTCTATATTGTGCTACACGCAAAAAGCTTTGCGGAGTCATTCACGAAATCTGATATTAAAAGTCATATTAGAGAAGAAATTAATGTCACACACTCAATTTGAACGCTAACTTTTATGTTTGTAATTTTCATTGTTCCTCTTTATTGAAATAATTATGTCCTTTCTTTTTTGTACAACAATCAATGCAACCGTTTATTTAGATTATCTACGAAGAGAAGATTACCATATAAATGTGATAAAAAATAACATATGTCCCTATTCTCCTCTAATTTAAATTTATGCGCGAACGTATTTGCGTTTACAATTTTTAGGCGCGTTTCGCTTCCAGCTTGGGCGCCTAATATCGCCGGTCTGTCCGTCCGTCCGCATGTTCGTTCTCGGCTTCTACCGAACGGATTTTCATGAAATTTGATATTAAGCGCTTACGATCAAAGATAATAGAAAATCGCAAAAATGAACCACGTAAGCCAATCAAGGGTACCACTTTAATGGTGACA
Source organism: Uropetala carovei (assembly GCA_036926305.1). NCBI lineage: Eukaryota > Metazoa > Arthropoda > Insecta > Odonata > Petaluridae > Uropetala > Uropetala carovei. The sequence continues at coordinate 1,447,928 of JAXCHB010000147.1, read as the reverse complement.
AAAAACGAACTTTCCGTCATATCTCCTAAAATATTGCTCGTGTCAAACTATTTTTCAAATAAAACTTGTAGAACTGGTAAATTAGAGTATTTCTTTTGCTATACATTTATATCGTAGGAGTAGCCGTTATCGAGAAAATCAAACAAGAATGTCTAAATTCGAGTTGAACAAAATTTCTTGCATGGTTACTTCTTCATTGTTGCCAACATAAACAATCTCAAAAACAAACAGTTAATTTCCTTACGTGTGCATGCAATATTATTAAATAGGAAGGAAATGGATTATTTATGACGAGGGAAAGAACTTTAAATGCTAATTCTCTTACGTACACGTATATAATTTCTTTCATTTGTGATACGCTGTACACTTTCTTAACTTGTTTTTTATATATCTCTTTATATAATGAGTTAATAAATCCGGTCACTCTATACGGAGTTAGATGGGAGATTAAGGAAAACCGCCAAATAACTAAAGAGCTTTCAATCTCTTTTTATCAAACTTTCTGGAATCACTTGACATTTCAACTTTTCAATTTTAAACTGTTCGCCGTGTAGTCCTGAGTTTGTCTCCAAGAGCATATATTTTCTTCATTTGAATAAGCGAGCAAGCCTTTTTTCTTTAGCATTTTAAAATATCTTAAAAATGACATATCGATGACAGATTTTCACAGTTAGGCCGAGAAAACTATCAAAATTAATTTCCATATCGTACAAGTTCAAATCTCATTCGAAAAAAATACGTTTAAAGACTATTTTCGTGATTTTTACGCATTTATTCATCGCCATGGCAACTGCAATTGATGACTCGAGAAATGTATAAAAGTTCTGAAAAATACTATTAAAACATAATTTTTGGAGATTTTCGGATGAAATTTTTATTTCTACGATATGGAAATTAGTCTAATTTTTCTTCGCATGATTGCGCAAGTTTTACGACAAAATCTTATTTTTGAGGTATTTCTATATGTAGATTCGATTCGATGGACCCATCACTTACCGAGTCTGGACATGTAGCATGGAATGACCCACATGTTAACGAAATAATGTCAGCAGTCAAAAAAGTCGATTTATGCGTACTATCTTATGGGAAAAAGAAACTATCCCCTAGAGTCGAAAGGAAATAAGTACCTATAAAAATTAATAATTTCTCAAGAAATCAACAATGTCAAAAGCATACTTACATCAGTGCTGCCAATATATGGGCTTAATAACTTTAAACGATAAGCATGTATAGTCAAATACATAAAATCCATTATGAACAACAATAGCCATAAGTAAAGTATTATTTACTTTTATCCTTTAATTAATACAGTTCATAATTATGGTAAGTATTGAAAGGAAAAGAAAACTTAACAGAGGAGAACAAACTCGCTGGAGATCTCGCCAAATGGAAATATTGCTGAATCTAGGAGAAAAGAAACGGAAAAGGATAGACAGAAAAGATTAAATGAACAGAACAAACGAAAAGCGAGGCATAGGGATAATGAGTGACCGGAAGCAACAGGAAATCGATCGACAGGCAACGGATTTGTAGATGCAAGAAAACGAGCACATCAAAGTTCATTACTATCTGAATAGCGATTATTGTACATTATGTTATTTACATTTACCTAACAAAATTCACATAGAATTATTTAGTACTAAGGGATCCGGCGCCCAACCCCGTTCCACGCGGCTACTTCTCTTTAGTTAAACTTAAATAAATAATTGCTCCTCTCTTCTTCGCTTTTTCACCTTCTTTCTATCCCTCTCACCCTCTCCTTCCCTCCCTCCCTCCCTCCTACCTCATGGGAAATAGAAATGCCTACTATTGGAGTCGAACCCAGGACTTTTTCCGAGATTTTTTCGTCGCCACCATACAATACATGGGCCGAGCATTCTTGCTAAATTTTGAGTTCCTATCTCGATTCTTTATCGAGTTAATAGCAAATTAATATAGTAGAAAGAAGATAAATTGTGTGTGGTAACACATTTATTTATTTTACATGATGCCATAAGTGACGCGAGAAGAAAACAATTACGCTTATTATTAATAACTTACACATAAATTATCTACATTAAATCACTTAACACATCATTAAAATCGATGTATTGAATATTATTATTATCATTTACGATATTATCATTTATTATTATCGTCTGTGATCAAATAGTGGGTTACTCCACTAATATGACGTCATAAGTTTATGTCGAATGACAGCGCCGCTTTGTAAAATGCGCCTTTTGTTCTTCTTTCTTGAGCTCTTCCGTGTTCATTAATTCCTTCTCTGAATTCCTGATCAAGTCCTCTTCTTTGCGCATTGATCCTATCACGACAACATGAATATATTCGGCTCTTGAAATGGACACTTTAAAATTACTTGGAATGTATTTGCTCGACTAAAAAAATTATTAATATTATTAATATTAATTATTAATGGAAAGGAGAAACAGGATTACGTATCATGTACCTAGATACTTTAACCTAAATGGCAAAATTAAATTTGAAGTTATGGTACCTTTACTTTTTAAACAGCTACCACATGAATTAAAAACTTTAAATAAAATTTCAGAAATAAAAAAGAAATACAATTTATTGTTACTGGATAATTTATATTAGCTAACTGACACAATATGTTGAACTTGTTTCTCCTTTTTGAGTTTTGAGATATATGTGATACTTCAATACCGCATTAAGATAAATATATAATTACATGGCACCTGCTGACAAGTCCTTGTTTTGGACTTAGCGGGCCCAGAACGCTTGTTTATTTTATATTACTTTTTGTTATTTGTCATATTTTTATTCAGCCTCAAAAGAGCAACATTACAGATTTTTAAATTCTGCATTCCATGAAAACCATAACATTATTTCTAACCATGTATGTGTTTGCTGTTACTAACCTGTGTAATTTGCTGTGCAGCATTCAACATCTGTACCGTTTTTATGTATGCAATGAATGCATGCAAAACAACTAGAAATGAAAAATGTCTATGTAAATTATTAGTTTGTGGATATTAGCAGAATATATATAAACATGTTTCAGTGATGGATGTATTTTGGATTATTATTATTATTTATCATGAAAAGTATAACAACGGACAATATCCAGGTGGCTATTGGTAAATATTTTTATTTAATATTTATTTGAAAGTGTGGTTTGCTAAATTAGGATTAAAGAGAAGAAAAAATTGTTTGTGATACATTGATTCTAGCTAAATTTAGCTAACTGAATAAATAACTTATTTATGTGTGAGCTGAAAATGTTAAGTTCTGTGCGTGTCTGAAAATTATTATGTTTTTCAACTTGAGAAAATAATGTATTTTCCACCAGATTAATCATTCCAATCAAATGTATCAAAGTAATTGCATAACCATGTTATCACTGGGATTGGAAGATTTCATTTCCATTCTAATGAGTTCAAATTATCTTGTGTATTTTTCTAGATAAGTATGATAGGCAAAAAAGTTTGTAATAAATATTAATTAGTAATAAATATTGTATACTAACCTTATCTTCAAATAACTGACAAACTTCTTTCAAGATTAAGTTGCTATTATCGTCTATGATTCAAATTTCTTCGCTAGAATTCATCAATAACACAAAGTTTCTGTTGCCATGTGGAACGACGTTTACTATAATACTAGCTGTACCCTGGCAACATACGCTGATCTAGCGGATCTTAAAGGTTATTAATTAAACATTCAGGCATTTATTTATTTTTTTAAACAAAGATTTCTCTAAAGACACAATTGTCAATTTCTGGGTTCTTTCCTGACATTAAAGTAAGTGTATCAAATGATATGACTCTTGATAGAGCAACATATAATTGTCCATGGCTAAAAACAGGCTTAGTTAGGTAAAGGCATTTTAGCAAATGTTTAGACTTGTGACTTATTGACTGTCATTGAAAAAGCCAATCGTATGGGGAATTGTTTTCGTTTGAAACTGAATGGTAAATTTGTATCTGATGGAATGAGTGAGATTATTGGAATAAGTAGTACCGTGTCTGAGTTTGCTGCACCGATCACTTTTCCTTTGATTATGTAACAGTAAGTCTTCTAACTACCATTACATAGTCCTCTCAATGGCATTAGGTTTTTAAGGAGCATGATAACGGCTTCAGTTCATGAGGAGGCATTCCGGCTGTACCCACGTAATGTTTACGCGGATTTATTTCAGTTAATAATAATGTGAATCAATTAATGGTGCAAATGACATCCCCATAGAAAATTATTCTATTAAAGACGTATTTTGCTATATTCTTGCATTATTTATATCTCTCCCTTCCACCTCTCTCTTTCCCCCTCTCTCCTTTCCCCCCTCCCTCACCCTGTCTCATTTTCCCCTTACCTTCTCTTCATTTAAACTGCTTATAAAACACGTTATTTTTACGCTCGAAAGCTATATAAATGTTCATACTATTAAAAGGCAAGAATCCCATATACAAGCATTGTAGTGTTTCCATGGTAAATAAAATTTCGCAATGTTATAAATTTTAAAATTTCTCGTTTTTATGCAGTTGAAAATAGAATATTTAAGCTAATTCTGGAAGAATTCGTATTCTGTTTTCAATAATAATTATTTTCGCTCTTTTTTCCGTTTAATACTTCAAGTCCGGTGTTTGTATCATAATTTTAAGTAATTTAAAAATGCAATTAAAAAATGGCTTGCACCGATTTCAATGCTTTTCTTATGGGGTAATGAAATGGAAGTTTGGGGTCAAAAAGACCCCCTCAAAATGGAAAATGTTCGGTTTTCGATTTTTCTTGTTGGTTGTGAGCAATGACTGATCAAAGCCTAAAATTTCAAGTTTCTAGCATATCTAGAAGTACCCAAACTTTCGTGTCTTAAACCGACACACGTACCTAATATCTCTTTCTTGGAAACATGCCGAAGTCTTTTATATATACAGCCATGCCTCGTTTAGCGCATGTTTGTTTAGCGCAATTTCGATATAGCGCAATTGAAATCTTGTGATATACATTTTTTTTTCATTTTTTAATAAAATACATACTGTATGCATAGTATGTACTGCAAAATGAAAATACTCTTCACGGTGCGCATTATTGCTGGCTTTTCTTTGCTTAAAAATAATAAAGGATAGCTGTTTTCACCTAATCACTTCCCCAACGACATATTTGCTGTCTTTTGTTTAATACTCTATTTACTCATGTAACCCGCGCACTCCTATTTTTGCCCCGGTTCGGAGGGAAAAAATTAATTTGAGCCAGAATAAGTTTTTTTTTAAAGTCACCTATTCCCACTCCCTGAAACACCGATAGTCCTCTTTTGTTAGCCTCTTAACTGTTTTTGTTGTATTATTACGCAACTTCGCCCCCACTTCACTGTTTTTGACGTAATATTACGAACAGATGCGGAGCTTCACGAATTATTTGTTCATCATCCTTAGGTGAATGGGGAGTTTTTTCGCGTGTCGTCTTTTAAGTAAACATTGGAAGGTTAGGAACAAACCAGTCCAAACACTTGAGGTGTGGATTTCCGTCTTCCTTTCGAACGATGTAATCTTTCATTCGCAACAAAATCTCACCACTCCGAATTCCTTGAAGTGGATGAGGGAAAAGGACCAAACTTGCACCTACCTATTCTCCAATCAGAAAACCCTCAGTAGTCATTGAACTATAGTTATCAGTTAGTCGGCGTATTCTTTCTGCCTACTTTCTCGAGTTTTTGCCTGCAGCGCGGGCGTAACTTACACGTTTGCTTGGTCGCATAAATTCGCGTATACTTCGCAGAATTCGACGTATTTTCCGAATATAAACGTAGACGAAAGCATATTGCAGAGAATTTACTATCGATACTCACAATTTATATAACCTGTTGAGAAATACTCGTGTAAGACGCGCACCCCCTTTTTTCCCCGGCGTTTCGGGAAAAAAAGTGCGCGGGGTACACGAGTAAATACGGTATCTATGGCAAAATAACATTTTAACAGTAAATAGAGGGAAATAATTTCAGTAAATCATGGCAGAAAGGAGAAAATTGAGTAAACGCAATCAAAGTATAGAAAATAATCCTAAATTATCAAGGAAAACGTAAATCTTGAGGAAAAACTTTAAGTGATTCAATGTTTTGAACAAGGTGAGCGTCAGAGCAATATTGCACGTAAGTTTAACTTCACAACTTCTACAATTCATATAATTTTGTTAAATAAAGACAAAATAAAAACTTCCATTGAAGCAGCCAGTGCAGTAACTGCGAAGAAACTCACACAATCACTTATTGTTAGCAATGTGCTTGAAAAAATTGAGAAACTGCTAGTGTTGTGGGGCGATCAGAATTTGCGGGGCCCCTTAACAATCTAAAATTATCAAGGTATAATTCGCGCACTAAAAAATAATTGTAAAAATATTTCATATTTTTAGATATGTATATTCCCGTATTATAGATATTATTATTATTATATGTATATTCCCGTATTATAGATATTATTATATTAGATATGTATATTCCCGTATTATAGACGTAGAACGCACTCAAGATATCAAAAGAAAAACATTAAATTCAGCAACGATATTTTGATATTTACGTCAGATAAGAATATCGAAATATTTTACTTGTCTACGATGTCGACACTAAAACTTTTCGAATGCGACTGACTGATAGCATCAGCAATTACGCCACATTTTGTATTTGGCAATGTATGAAATTTATCCTACGCAACAATGTATTAAAACATCAGTATACATTGTAATTTGAACCGATGCATGACGGCTAACATGAAGCGAGGGCGATAAATGTAAGAGCGCTTAGCGATTCGATCAATTTTCAAGTGTGATTATTTGTGAAAATTCGGGGCAAGCGGAACAAATTGTACAAATGTGAAACATTTTCCGGGACTCCTCACCATGCGGGACAAACTATCGAAATCAGGGACTGTCCCGCCTAATCCGGGAAGATTGGCTGGCTTAAGATGGCTTATTTTGTGCAATAAACTGTAATAATTAGGTGTATTCAGACGTTATACGTTTCATTCCTGTGTTTCATACAAGATACAGTAATATACGCTTGGTTGTGAATATCGTTCATATAATTATTTTATTTGATTCTGTATATTTCATTTTATCTCTTATTGAATACACGTTTTTTTTGTTTGTGACATGTGCGAACCGCCAAAGCGCGGGGCCCGGGGCAGAGGCCCCGCTTGCCCGGGTCAAAGGGCGCCACTGCCCATAAGGATTGAATTAACAATATGATATAGAGGTCTAACAATAGTTTGTTGCTCATTCTCATTAGCTCTCTGAATTGCCATTATTTGAGCATAACGTTCATTGTGTCTCCTGTTGGAAGCTCTTTCACGATCCTGTGTTCTCCTTGCTTCTATTTGCTCATTCGATTTTGGAGCTATACGTCTTGCTTGTGCTTCTCTGTTTTGTCCTCGACGTCTTTGCAGCGGTATTTCTTCTTGCACACTCTGGTTATCCATTTTATAATATCTCAAAAAAGAACGAAAAATAAATTTATTAGGTACGTTTCAAAAATAGAATATTAGAAGAATATACAATATAAACACATATAATTGTTCTTAATTGATATATGTAAGAAATAAACGCATGAATAATCGTTCTCCGCTGACTTTTTTGTACTATTTAACTTTTCAACTTAAACTTAAAAGTTTTAAACTCTAATATTGCAAACAATGTCTTCTTTAGCAACGGAATAATTAAGTTAAACTTTAAATTCGTTAAACAAATAAAAGTATTTATACAAAGTTTATAAACATTGAAGCACAATGAAGTCAATCTATTCTCAAGAAATGGTTCATATAGTATGGTAGTTTAACTCACTTCAGTATGATGTATCTCATGAATAATCGAAGTTTTTCAATACATAATATTTCTCTTCAAGTGTTTCTTCACTGTAACTAATTATCCTAAGTAAATATTGAGATAAACAGTTTAATAAACTAGGTACTCTTTTTCACTATGAGCATCAAATACCACTCTTTCCGGGCGTTGCTAAGGCGACCGTCATTGTTGCTTCCGATTCAATTAATCTAACTATATATTAATTTTACGTTGACGTCTTTAGACATTTGCTTACAATTTATATCGGCGTAATTCTCGAGAACCGTTCGTCATAAAGATATGCGGTAAACGGCGTTTTATTTCTACTGGCTATGAGGTCCCTGGAGAAATATTTTCGTTTGCTAAAGTGTCCCGGGTCCGAATCCCGGAGACAATTAATTATATTTTCCCATAAGTTTACACGGGATTTTCGATTTTCCAGAGTGCAAGGTTTTCTTCCTTCGTTCGTTAAAATACGTAAATATGGACCGATTTTCTTCTTTTTTGCTTTATTTGACGGCTAAAGCTCTATACCAGTGGTTCCCAAAGTGGGCAGAACTGCCCCCTGGGGGGGCGGTGGGTTTATCTAGGGGGGCGCTAAGAGGCAAGGGGGCGGCAGGGGGGCGCTGGAGGCCGGCCCTTCCCGAGCGCGTTGATCGCTTGTTTACGATTGTTCAGGTTAGTGCCTAGAACGAAACAAACACCTTCCTTGCTTCGTATTTAAAGTTTTACTGCTCTTATCGCTTTCAAGCTTATTTCCTTTGGTCCCGTTTGTTTGTATTGTACTAAATTTTACTGAATACAAAACAGCTTTTAACTGTTTAAAACGCTTATTCAACGTAAACAAAACGTATACAAACAATACAACAATACGATATCGCGTAAGAATATACAAATAGCTTATCTCTTCTTGCTTCTTTGCGCTCCTTATTATATCTTCTGGCTTCTTTCGAGCTCGCTGGAACTTCCCCGAAATCTATCTTCTTTGTCATGATGCTCTTTGCAGGCCGGGTTTCTTCGAGAAATGTCTATAGAGTTCAGTGTTCCAATACATGCAACAATGACTCATACTCTTATCCTGATAAACAGCTGACGAGCTTGTATTCAGCTACCGCATATTCAGTACAGTGAGTACAGTATTTACGACTGTGAATTGTCACAAGATAGGCAATTATTGGTAATAACTATTGATTTTCTTATAAATTAGTAACCGTACATCTGCGGTGGGTTAAAATTTGTGAATGTTTGGTAAGTAGTTATATATAAATTTGTTATGCTATAAATTTCCTTCACCTTTATGTTTTCGTTAGTAAGAATGCAGAAGCAGAAAAATCAAAGAAGAAATGTAGACAATATAGTTTGGAATATCTGAAGTATGGATTTATACCAGCACCAACAAACAAGCAGCTGCCAATGTGCCTAATATGCGAAAAGGTCTTTTCTAATGAGGCAATGAAACCTTCCAGACTGATTGAACATTTGAAGAAGGCACATCCTGACAAGGCAGACAAGAACTTAACATTTTTTCATTCATTTTGTGGCAAACTGCAAAAGCGGTCAAGACTGTCAAGCATGTTTTGAAATGCTTCACAACAAAAAACTGATGGTTTGCGTGCATCATACAAAATTTCATTGTTGATTGCTAAGTCTGGAAAGCCGCATACAATTGGTGAAGAACTCATCCTACCAGCAGTTAGTGAGGTTCTGAGTACTGTTTTACATAAGTCACCACATGATATAATTAAGACAATTCCTCTAAGCAACACTTCAGTGCAAAGACGCATAGATGAAATGACTGTGAATGTAGAAGATACATTGTGCAGCATACTAAGGACAACAGAATTTGCATTACAGCTGGAGGAGTCAACTTTGCCTGGCAATGAATCTTTGCTTCTCGCTTATGTGCGCTTTATAAAAGACGAACGTTTAGCTCAAGAGTTGTTATTTGCAAGGCAACTAGAAACAGATACCAAAGGGGAGTCAATATTTTGTGTTGTTGAGCAGTCTTCAAAGACAAGGAAATTCCTCTTACTAATATACTTGCTTTTGCATCTGATGGAGCACCATCAATGACTGGTCGCTACCGTGGGTGTGTTGCTTACTTGATAAAAGCAGTACCAAATGTCTTTACCATTCACTGTGTCATTCATCGCCAACATCTGGTTGCAAAAAGCCTCAGTGATCGCCTGCACAATCATTACACACAGTCATTACTGCAGTTAATAAAATCAAAGCCCATGCTCTCAATGACCGACTATTCTGGGAGCTGTGTGTTGAGAATGATGAAGATTTTCAACGTTTGGTACTACATAATGAAGTTCATTGGCTATCAAAACTTTACATATCTTTTAAGTCACACCACCACATTTCACATAAGCTAGCAGCTTTCATTCCATGATACATAGACTCCTACATATACCACTTTCCAAAACAGATTTTCAAAAAAAACTGATTCACATTAAAAATGTTGCTATGCTGAATGGCTATGACACGAACATAATCTACAATATATTACAAAAACATAATTATACACTTTTTCTTAAAACACACACGACTCTCATTAATATTTCTGCAGCTAAATTAAAATACATGAAAATTCCGTTTTCCCCAAGGACCACAAGCAAACTATACAAAATTTTTTTCAAACACAGTTTTATAACTGTACAAGTTAACGGAAATAAACTTATTAACCTCCTCCACGATCCGAAAGACACCATTCCTTTGTTACAGAAATCAGGTATTTATAAATTTCATGCGAGGGTTGTGACAAAATTTATATTGGGCAGACAAAACGAAAACTGGAAACTCGTTTTAAGGAACATTTGGCACATTTTAAATTCGGGAGGTTTGTTAATTCCAGTGTAGCATCTCACATACAGGAATACAATCATCCCATTACCATTGATAACTTATCACTCTTGAAATCTGTACACAACAATTTTAAACTGGACGCCTACGAAAGTATGCTCATCGCAAAATACAAAGGAACTGTTATGAACAGAGATTTTGACCCTCTCCCCCACTCCCCTCTTTATAGTCCATCCTTCCCCCTCCTTTCACTTTCACATAAACACTTCTCCATTAACACTTTCAAACCACACACCAGACCTTCATTCAACATCTTTCTCTGATGATGGCCGCTTCGCGTCCGAAATACGTATTAGTGTCCCTTGAATATTTTGCGAGAGTGTACGTATAAATGCGTTTTCTAAAACATTGGCTTCTTTAGGAGTGAATGTGTACTAGGTTTTCTGCTCTTTTTTCCTTTTGTTGTTTGAGTGCGTGTATGAGTGATTGTTCTCCTGAAGGAAAGTTTTTTTTTTCCTTCGGGTGACACCTGGGGGCCGATTTTGTAACTCCTTCGATTCGATCGAAATCTCCCAATTTCGACGTGAAAGCTGGTAAGCGATCGAAATGAAATTACGAGGGAATATGCGATTTTGTAACTAATTTCGATTTCGATCGAAGGAAGTGAGCTCGGTCGAAAACAGTGTTGCAAAATTTATGCTTCGGCCGGGTTGGCGCATGCGCAGTTGACTCTGAGAGTCAGTTTGTTTTGGTTTGTTTACGTATTTCAGTTAGATAAAAACCTAATTAAAATGAGTAATTCAACGTGTCCTAATATAGTATCCTTATAATATGTTAAATAAAATGAATACAGCATACGTTAAGCAAATATTAGATGATTTTTGTACGTATTGTGTTTATCGAATCTATGCATTGCTACTTCAGTTGTAGTTTTTATTTATTATTATTTCGACGAATGGATATTAGTTTACAGCATTGGATGAATAATTTGTCATTAGTATCATTGACTACGGCAGAAACATTAGGTTATAATGTAAAAATTGGAAGGATATAGCTGAATATTGGCTGGTATATATAATGTAAAATATGGAACGCAGGACGAGGGATATTAATTCGTTTTTCGTAAATGAATTTATTTGAGGTTAACATTATTTGTCTAAGATTTTGATAACACTTGTCAGCATAGTTTTGCAAGATCTATACTTCGTAAGAAATGTCTTTAAGAAAGCATTTAATTTGGTTTGTATCATTTATTGATATTGGAATACAACATTAATGAATGTTATTAAATATTTTGAGAGTATTGTTAAATAGTTACAAGTTTCCAAAAACCTGCATTTCTTGGACCGTAGTGATGTTAGTTCCTTTTGACATATGTTTCAAGTACTGGTACTACAGGAGGTACACATAAAAATCTTTCTTTATACTGAAGGTAATGTAGTCTTCATTATTGTGATTTTCTATATTACGTTAAATAATACAGTGGACTCTATTCTATAATTTCTATTTGATACCTACGCAGTTTAGGTTTTTACTGAACAGTTACATGTACAATTAATGATCATTGATATTTAACTTATTTATTCATTAGTTCATGGGCGATGCCCATTAATATGTATTAGAAATACATGGTCAAAATCGATGAGACACAATCCACATTTAGGTATGGAGATATTATATGCAAAATGATGATACACACATTAAGTAAGTAAATAGTGAAGATCTCAACAGAAAATGAGAAACATTAGGCGTACAATAAAATATATTAAATGATAACATGTACAATTAATATTTATCATAATTCAACAAAAGTATATGAAATATGCAAATAGGTATTGAAATAAATTGTTTATTGATTCAGCACAGTCAATTAAGAAATATTGTCCCAAAAAGGAAAAATCATTTCATTAAAATGAAAGGATGAGAAATGAGGAAACAGGTGAAAAAATCTGCCATGACCGGGAATCGAACCCGGGCCTTCCACTTGCCGTGCGGATATTCTACCACTGAACTACCGTGGCAGACTAATTCTCCTGTTTCAGAACGGGAATATTTTCTAAGGTTGGGACCAAGCTAGCTATGCTAGTATCAATCAGCCCCAACAGATATCCTCAAGGAGATACATCAAAGAAACCCCCTACTCCCTCAAATGGTGAGAATGCCATGTTATAAATTGATAGAAAGGATGATCCGAAGATCCTTATGCAACAGGCATAAGCTGTTATGATGAGCAATGAGAAAACAGGTGAAAAAATCTGCCATGACCGGGAATCATCTGTTGCATAAGGATCTTCAGATCATCCTTTCTATCAAAATGAAAGGAGTTGAAATGGGCAAAGGATACAATATGTTACAAATAGCCAAAGGAGAAGATTTTATAACATTGGTATATGAAATAATATAAGAGATATTAAATATGCTCTCTAAACATATAATGAAACTGAAGAGGATTTTTGATTAACAGTATAAAATATACAAAACGAATTGCTAATTTTCAGTTAGTATGGGTATTGCCACAAATCTTCAATTATTCTTTGAATAATAGGTTTATAGTATGAACTTCGAGCAGATTTCATGGATTTCACCAAGCAAAAGGAAATCGAAATGGATTTCGACAGGATTCGAGAGAGATTTCGATCGAAAGTGAAATCCTGAGTTACAAAATCGCAAACTTCATTTCGATGGAAAACTATCCAAAGATGGCTGACATTTCGATCGAAAAGTGAAAAGTTATAAAATCGGCCCCCAGGCTACCTGCGAGGTTTTTTCCCCCCATAAAACCTGTAAGTGTTACTTTTGTTTTTCTTTTCATTGATTCCTTTCTTACCCGTTTTTTTTAACCCAAAAACATTTTTATTTAATTTTTTTTAAAACCCTATTTTATTGTTTATTTTGTCTCTAAATATTTTCACTTTGTACGGTTAAGGAGTATTTATGTTTTAATTTAATTAACAGCTTAAATAGTTAGACTGACGAACAAATGACACAGTTCAAGATCCAGGGGTGGAGAGGATGAGACAGTAACTTGGAGTGCAACGACCTCTAAAAGAGGAACTTGAGTATAACGAGTAAGTGGAAAACCCCAATCCTAAAGAATATTGAAAACAATAGTTTGAAAGGACGATACACTGGGAGGGGGAACAGCGAATGTGAGACAAGGTCTTCACTATAAGCGGCACATACATTTAAGATCAATGCTTTATCTTCCTCGTTTCTTCTCTTAAGGTGGGTACACAGTTGTTGCGTATCCTCCTTTCGTATCACCGTATCGTGGCAGTGTGGACGGGACGTATCAAAAGTTGGTCACGCGGATACGGTCTGGTGCGATGTCAGTATTTGACCGTCGCATCAAAGAGATGAAATACGGTAACGGCTTGAACAAGTGTGGACGTTCACCGTGTCACGTACGCCGCCGTGGTTCCTCCATAAAGTGAATTACCCAAGAAAATTCTGAAAATCATGTTATGCATTCCTGAACGCTCGGTTTATCCATTGCACTAAAAAAACCTGATCTTACCGAGCTAAATTTTCTGTAAATCGTCCTTAAAAATGACATATTTAACATGGCCCCTTATGAGTAGATCCTCACTGACAAGTATAAAAATATTTATTGGAGGGTGAAGGGAATCCAACGCCGCCTTTAAAAATACTTCATTAAAATAATCAGTGCTTTTAATTTGTTTTGTGGAAAAATACACGCTTCTACCCGAACTCGTTTTTGAGATATCATTGCCTGAAATTCGGTTTATTTCAAAATTCTCGCCATTTGCTTAAACGTGACATATACGTCGCACGTAGGAATTCTAGTTTATACGAAAAGGAAAGCATTAGAAATTGTTAGAGAGCTAGTTATCTGCTTCGCAGGTATTCGTTTTCATTTAGACACTAATTACAAAACATTATTATTGTTCGTCAATTTGTTTGAAATGTTATGAAATGAGAAGGAAGACAGAACTTACCCATAACATAACAAATTAGTTCTTGAACAACGTTTGAAATCAAACTCAAAATATCAATAAACAAAATAGAAAAAATTTAATCTCCCTTTAATTTGTCGTCTTTTTATCAATTTTATATTATTTGTAATTTCAGTTTCCTTTATTTAATTAATTATTCTCCATTCTTTTAATTTAATTAATAATTTGTCCACCTTTTAACAAGTATATATTGAACAGCTTCATTGAAAGCAGAGAGAAAATCACTAAAGGAACCGCTTGGAGAGCGATATACACAAAGTAAAGCATATCTTACACTATCTGATAATGTATATAAATGTACGAAGCTGCTGCTAGCTGCAAAGACGTTTCTCATTCGGGCTCCCGTATCAAACTGGGAACCCCTTGGTGTAACACTTGGAGGATATGGTAATGCCATGAGGCAACGGTATGCAAGTTTAGCTCAAGGCACCGTAGCGTATCAGTCACTTGCAACGCTACGGCGATACGAAACGAGGATACGCAACAAGTGTGTACCCTGCTTTATGCTTCCTGAAGGAATCCTTTCTTTCATAAATGTGGAAAAACCCAAAAGGACAATGGGTGATGGGCGGGATAGGGCTCCTTTCGCGACAAGGCAGTAGAAATGGCTCAGCGGGTGACAAAGGGTTTTAGCCCACTTTCACTCGCCCAGATGCCGTGTATGAATGTCCCTACAAGCTTTATAGCCAGATAGAGCAAGTAGTAACGAAATAACGAAATTAAATTTTTGGTTTTTGTTATGTTTTTCGCTACAACTTTTTGAAAAATTTCGTTAACGTTTTTCGTTACGTTAACTCAAAATTATTTCCTTATTTCGTTACGTTACACGTAACGTTTTCCAGCACTGGAACAAACCGAACTAATTAGTAATAACTGCCTAACCTAATGAATATAATACCTAACAAACACTAATTTAAAGTCTAACACACAGAAAGAAAAAGAAATGTGTAATAACTAAATATATAAAGAATTATCTAAAATACACAAAAAGGAACTCTACACGTGGACGCTTGCGAATGCAGTTGGTAAACAACTCCACTGAAACGCTGCTACCGTTGCCTTGCTGATTTCCGGGTGGCGTTGCTAAATCTAATATAATTGTGTTATACAAATCGGTGATTCCCTGTTTTATTCTTTTCTGTTTATAAATTAATTCAAATCAAGTTTTATTTCTCTCATAACGAATACCGGGAATAATTATTAATAATACTGCAAGAAATCAAGGTTTGGCAACCAGGGTTCCATTCAAAACTAAAGACAAAATAACGTTGTAAACACAACATATATATATGATATATTTTGCATAATACTAATATACTTATGACAACATTAGCTTGTATGTCAATCGACCCCTATTCAGTCATTTATACAGTTATACTATGTTGCTTTTAGGGTTGCCAACTCGTGAGGAGTTGATTACGGTAGATTCCCACTTCATGAGTCGGAAATTCCGGGAGAATAAGTTTCACAAAGCTGGAAAAAAAACTTAAGCGAACCATGAAACTTCAATATAATTTTATGAGAAAACATATAACAAAGAGTTAATCTTATTTTATTTTTATAGTACTACTGTATAGAAGCTAGCCAATTCTTCATATTCCGATCTTGAATGATTCCCTATGACAGTGATTTGAATCTGAATAAATACCCTGCAAGCCACCGCAATTCGTGTATGGTGATGGCAAACCTCCTATTGCCTGCGTGCCAATATTACTGAAATTGTCCAATCTTTTCCACCTTGCATACCACAAAAAGTCCTTGATTTTTCGCTTGCCAACTAAATTAAATTTATGATCAAGGCATAATAGATTTAAATTTGTAACCATAAAACAATAGTTAACTAAATACATTTCTGCGGCACTAAATCAATACGATAAATCCTGGATGTGAGAGGGCAGGAAGTTAAAAGCGATAGTTTTTATAATTTAATTACGTTTAGTGGACCTGTCTTCCAACTCCTGCATTATGTACTTGTTATATTGTATACTAGCTGGAGTGCCCGTTGAATTTAAACGGATTTAGTGAATCTAAAACTTCGACCGTGTAACATGTAAGCATCGCAAGACTAAGATAGTACACAGTTATACCCGTCGAATAAAGCAAAAATGAAGAAAACCGCTCCGCATTTTCCTATTTAGATGAATGAAGGAAGAAAATCTTAGGAAAATAACGTATAAACTCCCTCCCCCTTCATTCCACCCTCTCCTTCCCTTCTCCCCTCTCCCTCCCTCCCCCTCCCTCTCTCCACCCCTTGCCTCTAATTCACTCTCTCCATCTCCCCCTTCCGTTACCATCCATCTCTCTCCCTCCCTATCTCGTATTAAAAGCATTCAAAGAGAACAAACTTACAAACATTCTCCTTTATATGTTAGATTAGAAGATAATTCAATTAAAAACAAATATTTGGTTTCCATGTAAACAAATTAAAATCGTACACAGAAATTGACAAACGATGTTACGTTAAAATTTTTCCCCTATAAATGAATTGAACTCTCAATTTTGGCGACAATGGGAGTTGTCATGGTAGCTTACAATGGGTATTGTAATAAAACTGATAAAATCACCTATTTTATTGATTCTAAATGCATTTTTATGCTAATTCAATCAGGATTCGGATTCTGTCTTCAATAAAAATAAACTTTGTTCTTTTCTTAGTAGAACCATTCAAAGTCTCAAGTTTGTACCATGTTTCTAAGTAATTTTAAAATTCAAATGAAAAATAAGCTGCACTCATCCCTAAGTTATTCAAATGGAGAAAATGAAAAAAAGAAAATATTTTTTAAATTAGACAGGTCAATCAAATCGATATAAAAACTTTACTACACCACCGTACTCGTTATTCCAGTAAAAATGATACCTTTCTCTTGCTTCTACGATCTGTAGTTTTCGAGTTTTAAAATTATGATACACATTTTTATATATAAGATGCACACACGTTGAGTCCCTCTAATTTTGTAATATACATGTATACTCAATTTAAATATAAAGATGTATGAGACCCACCCAGCCCATTGTTGCCAACTCTTCAACAGCATTGTTAGGTCAAATATGTAGCCCGCATGGCGATTACCTTGTTAAGCAAAAACGGGAGAAGAAGGCCTCAATTCGGGAGAATTTCTGGAATCTTGCCCTATTCTGGGAGACTCCCGGCAAATCCGGGAGGGTTGGTAACCCTAGTTGCTTTATCCCGTTGCCGTAACCCAAATCACATCAACATTCGAAATCTGATGGACAATAAAATATTTGTGGAAAATATACTCTGGAAAGAAGTGTTATAACATGCAACGACAACAAAGATTTCTATCACCAACTGAGCGACGGCTTGTTTTTGCATTGGATACAAATTTTATGGAGTCCCTTTCAATTATCGTTTATTGTTGCCATTTTATATAATTTTATAGAAAACATCCATTAAAAGCCCCAAGGGCAGTGAGGGCCGTGCAACTAGAAAACAAATGAACGACCTCGCTAAAAAACTTCTAATCAAAGTCATTAACCTTTGCAACAACTTTAATAAAATTTATTGTAGATGAAATTAGCACTTATTGTCTCTTAATCAATATAACTTATGGTTTTCAATAGGGAAAATGAAAATTTTAATTTAATATATACAAATTCTTAAAGATAATTATAATGCAAGTGTTATTTATAAATTATACGTACATTAGAGCTAGATATGAAAAAAATTTTTGGGGTCCATGCATTGAGTGAAATCGCTGCCTGTAGCATGGCATGGGGTTGGGTGCCAGGGATGGAGCCTCTAGATGTTATTGAAGTTACCCAAGAATAAACTAGCCTTATATTCATTTTTTACAATAAAAAAACTCCAAAATTGCAATTACTAAGGGGTGGTTTTGCCCCATTTCCATCCCATACGAGTGTGAAAATTATACGGCAATTCTTAATGAGATACAAGCATGAAATATGGCAGTATTATTTGTTTTCACTAACAACAGAAAAAAGGAATCCGATACTGAAAATATTCAAAGTCTTACAAGGAGAGGCTACGGAGTGTAACTCTCAGATTTGATTCATCTTCTACCAGTGGAAAGTTTAGGTCAAAAAAAAAATACCATTTCGGAATTAGGGGCCAACGCCTCTTAGTTTAAGAGAAATAATTAATTAAAAAGTACAAAAATGGGCCAATCTCAATAATTACTAGTAACTTCGCTTTTACGTTCATAGGCAACCGTAGCCTAGGGGATAACGAATAGGACTTTTGATGCATGGATCTCGGGGTTCGAGACCGACGTTGTTTAACTTTTTTTCTCGTGTAAGATTTCATTTTTCGTGCTAGTTTTTCTCCAATTTTTTGGAAAATAATTATTCACCGCAATTTTTATTTTTTTCACGCAGGATAATTATTTTTAATCACTAGACCACTATTTTCCCCCATTTTCAGAAAATATTTATACACCGCTATTTACGTATTTTATTCCCAACTTACACCCTCAAAAATCCCGTGAATTTATTATTGTAAGTTTTAATAATTTTTCCTGCGTGAAGAAGATTATTGCGAGAGCTAAAGATAAAGATAATATTTGCAGATAATAATAAAGTAACCCATCTTATTAGTTATTATTGGTACAGGCATATAGCATCGGAAGGTATGACCACGAAGAATAATTTCTGCGAGCTCCTCGCTCTGCATCTGCCCGTCGCTGGGTAGACACCTTCCACCTTTCAAAATTGTATGATTTTCCAGCGCATTCCTTTGGATGATAATTGTCGAAGAAATACAGAAAACATAAATATTCATGGCACTAGGAGCAACATATAAATGAACGCTTGCTTGCAGCGATTTATTTTAATTTCGTCTGTGAACGAAACTTCATTTACATTAAGAAATAATTCGCGCCCCTCGCAGCTATTTATATGCTGCTCCTATTGCCATGAATATTTATATTATCGTTTTTTTCGTACGATTACCATCCAAAGGAATGTGCGGGAAACGCAAACTAGATATAAAGGGTGGAAGTGCAATTACGGCGGAATATCACAGCTTAAAGGATATGCCAATGTCTACGGAGAGTGTCAATGCAGTGATGGACAGACGCAACTAATTTTCTTGAGGGAGTAGGTTGGGAATAAAATACGTAAATAGCGGTGTATAAATATTTTCTGAATATGGGGAAAATGGTGGTCTAGTGATTAAAAATAATTATCCTGCGTGAAAAAAATAAAAATTGCGGTGAATAATTATTTTCCGAAAAATTGAAGAAAAACTAGCACGAAAAATGAAATCTTACACGAGAAAAATAGTTGAACAACGCCGGTCTCGAACCCCGAGACCATTCATCGAAAGTCCCATTCGTTATCCCCTGGGCTACGGTTGCCCATGAACGTAAAAGTGAAGTTACTAGTATTTATTGAGATTGGCCCATTTTTGTACTTTTTAATTAATTATTTCTCTTAAACTAAGAGGCGTTGGCCCCTAATTCCGTAATGGTATTTTTTTTGACCTAAACTTTCCACTGGTAGAAGATGAATCAAATCTGAGAGTTACACTTCGTAGCCTCTCCTTGTTAGTAAATGTTTTGCCACGAAATTTTCCTATGAGACGAATAAAATTATAATGCACTTCCAAATGAGCTACAAAGTTGAAATTTGATAAGGATATATGATTTAGTACAAAATTGATTGGGAATAATTTGAAATTGTAAAAATGCTGAACTTTAAAAATGCTTGCAGAATGCAAGCACACATTAACTAGTATATATATATACTAGATAATATGTGCTTGCATTCTGCAAGCATTTTCAAATTTTAGCATTTTTACAATTTCAAATTATTCACAATCGATGTTGTACATAATCATATAACCGTGTCAAATTTGGAGTTTGTTGCTCATTTAGAAGTGCCTTATAATTATAATCCTCGTATGGAGCAATAATGGAGCAAAACAGCCCCTAACATTAAGAATTATTACACTCTCAGATTTTTTCCATCTGTTGTAACTAAAAACCCATAATTCTGCCAAATTTCAAGTTTGTATTTCAATGAGAAGTGCCTTATAATTTCCACACTCGTATGGGGCCGAATAGGGGCAAAATCGCCCCTTCAAAATTGGAATTTTTTTCCGATATTCTCATTTTATCTTAGGTTGCAATGTAATTTCTATAATCATGCCAAATTTCAAGTCTCTAGGACTTATGCAGCTGCCTTGCCTTTTTTGTTCTAATATGGGGCAATAATGGGGCAAAACCCCCAAAAATGAGGATTATATCAATATCAGATTTCCTTCATTAGGTGTAGTTTAACATTAACAGCATTATAATATAAGCCTCTGATTCCCATTAAAAGTTTACCTATATGAAAGGAAAGAGCTTGTTACCAAGGAAGCATATTGTTAGACCCAGAAAAATTAGCAATTTTTTGAGATAAAAACTATAAAATTAGGGTAATTCTACTCGGATTTGAATTCTGTCTTCAAAAATAAGAAACTACAATTTATATCCTATCCGACAGTTTAAGTATCGCGTTTGTATCTTGATGGGAAGTAATTTTAAAATGAAAATATAAAAACCTCTACATCAATTTAATGTTTTCTTATGGGAAAAAATGGGGCAAAAAGGGTCCAAAATAGCCCCTCAGAATAGGAATTTCATCAGTTTTGGATTTTTCCCTCTGGTTGTGACCAAAAACCTATAATCCGACCAAATTTCAAGTTTCTAGCACATCTGGAAGTGCCTCATAATTTTGTATCCTCCTATATATATATATCCTCATTTTTGGGGCTGTTTTGCCCCATTATTGCCCTATTCGAGAACAAAAAAGGCGATGCAGCTGCATAGGACCGAGAAACTTGAAATTTGGCACGTTTATAGAAATTTCATTGCAACCTAAGGTAAAATTATAAAAGTACAAAAATTCTCATTTTTAAGGGGCGGTTTTGCCCCTTTTCGGCCCCATGCGAGAATAAAAATGCGAGGCAGCTGCATAGGACCTAGAGACTTGAAATTAGGCACGATTATAGAATTTTCATGGCAAACTAAGATAAAATTGCAAAAATTCCTATTTTTAATGTTTGTTTTTGCCCTTTTTCGGCCCCATACGAGTGTGATAATTATAAGGCACTTCTTAATGAGATACAAACTTGAAATTTGGCAGAATTATGGGTTTTTAGTTACAACATATGGAAAAAATCTGAGACTGTAATAATTCTTAATGTTAGGGGCTGTTTTGCTCCATTATTGCTCCATACGAGGATTAAAATTATAAGGCACTTCTAAATGAGGAACAAACTCCAAATTTGACATGGTTATATGATTATGTACAACATCGCTTGGGAATAATTTGAATTTGTACAAATGCTAAAATTTGAAAATGCTTGCTGAATGCAAGCACATAACAACAAGTATATATATATATATATATATCATGTGTAAGAAGCGTCTATATGTTATAGATATATGATATATGTAGGATATAGGAGGATAATAATGTCTGGCGCAAACCGCTACACTTGGAGAGCTGCAATTTAATACCGAGGTGAACAAAGAGAAATAATTGGAGGAATAATTGCAAAATTGTAACAATGTGTATTATTTTGGCCGCTAAAAATTATAAACTATTTTACTAACATTTCGTGGTTTAGGTATTTCTAAATGCGCTATCGAGCTGAAATTTTTTCTACGTGTAGTATTCGCCAAATCATGAAAACGGGAATATAGAAATTTGAAAATATTTATTCGATCGGCCGTAATAAATTCTCAAATGTTTAACAAACTGACTAATGTTTATGTACTTTCTGTAGATCCAGGAAGCTGAAAATTTTAACAGAGTTAGGAAATAATGTCCCGGTTGTATATAACTTTGAAAATTTTAGAAATATTTATTGCTGTGGCTGTTAAAAATTAATAAAATTAAAACAATGAAATTCATATAAATGCACTTCTAGAGGTGCTACATTGATGAAATTTCGTATAAATGTGAGGTATTCATAACAAATGATAAAAACCTATAAATGTACTGTAATTATAAATTTTCGGGGTTGTTTTTACCCCAATATTTTCGAAACAGAAAAACACGTAATTCGGAACCAAGATGCGAACTTATGCATTGGAAATAATTTTTCGGCTTTTATTTTTACTTTCAGGTGAGAGAAAATGATTGCAGAATGCAAGCACACGTTCACTAGTATATATATATACTAGTTAATGTGTGCTTGCATTCTGCAAGCATTTTGTCTCATCTTAATATAAAGCGTAGAATAGACAGATAATTTTAAAATGCAAATGTTTGCACCTCTGCGCCGATTAATGTTTTACATTATGGAAAATATTGGAACATAAACAACCCCTAAAATTTATAATTGTAAAACTTCTATAGTTTTTATCATTTGATAAATTTCATCGATGTAGCACCTCTAAATGTGTAGGTATATAAAATTAATTGTTTAATAACGATGAATTTTTAACAGCCACAATAATAAACTTTATTATATTTTTCAATATTATATACCGCTGGAGTAGCATTCCGTAATTTCTCAAAATATTCAGCTCCCTAGCTCTAATAAAAGTGCATAAACATTAGTAAATTTTTTAAACATTTATTATTGTTTTACGGATCAATAAATAAACATTTTCAAATTTTTATAATCCCGTTTTCGTAACTTGGTAACATCAACCGTTACATAAAATTTCAGCATTGTAGCACAATTATAAGTAACTAAACCATGAAACAATTGTTTATATGTTTATAATATATGATTGCATTTTGCAAGCATTTTTAAATATTAGCATTATTACAATTCCGAATTATTCCTAATCGATTATGTCCAAAACCATATAACGGTGTCAAATTTCAAGTTTGTATCTCGCTAAGAAGTGCCTTATAATGTTCACACTCGTATATATATATATATATCTATTATATATAGATGCTTCTTACACATGATATATATATGCAAGTGAATGTGTGCTTGCATTCTGCAAGCATTTTCTCTCATTTAATAAAAAAGACTAAAAGCCGACAAAAAATTCTAAATGCAAAAGAGCCCTGCACCTATTTCAATGCTTTCCTTTTGGGAAATGATCTCAAATTTGAGGCTACCTGGAATCGAACCGGTGACACCTACGCAGGAGTTGTCAAATACTATGGAGATATAATGATGACATCTACAAAACCTGAAAATATCATTTATTTATTCCTCTTTGTTTCGTCTATATGAAGGAATTCATTTTTCCATGCTTTCATATGGGAGATACACCGGACATCCGGAGTCGAACCCAGGACACTTGCGGTTAAAGTGATAACGGTTTCCTATAGATCTCCTGGGTATCTAAGTACCCTCCAAGTTTGAATTCTCTACCTTATCGGAAAGTGCCATAAATTAATTTTCAAATATGCCGCCATGCTTTTCTTATGGGAAAAAATGGAAATTTAGGAATTTCTGGAGTCGAACCCATGACACCTAGGTATGAGATCTCAATTTTTCTGGCGGTTTCTCCATGCCATCTACAATTACTAAAACTTGCAGCTCTCCGTCTACTGTAGTTTGGGCCAGACATTAGTATCCTCCTATATATATATATATATTCTATCTCCTCTGTAAGAAGAGTCGACATAGAATGATATATATCATGTGTAAGAAGCATCTATATATTATAGATTAGTTAATGGGTGCTTGCATTCTGCAAGCATTTTGTCTCATCTTAATATAATGAGTAGAATAAACAGATAATTTTAAAATGCAAAAGTTAGCACCTATGCACCGATTAATGTTTTACATTATGGACAATTTTGGAATAAAAACAACCCCTAAAATTTATAACTGTAAAACTTCTATAATTTTTATCATTTGTTATGAATACCTCACATTTCTGCAAAATTTCATCAATGTAGCACCTCTAAATCTGTAGTTATATAAAATTAATTGTTTAAAAATGATGAATTTTTAACAGCCACAAAAATAAACTTTATTATATTTTTCAATATTATTTACCGCTGGAGTAGCATTACCTAATTTCTCAAAATATTCAGCTCCCTAGCTCTAATAAAAGTGCATAAACATTAGTAAATTTTTTTAACATTTATGAATGTTTTACGGATCAGTAAATAAACATTTTCAAATTTCTATAATCCCGTTTTCGTTACTTGGTAAGATCTACCGTTAGAAAAAATTTCAGCATTGTAGCTCAATTATAAGTAACTAAACCATGAAACGTTTGTTTATATGTTTATAATATGTGATTGCATTATGCAAGCATTTTTAAATATTAGCATTTTTACAATTCCGAATTATTCCTAATCGATTATGTCCAAAACCATATAACCGTGTCAAATTTCAAGTTTGTATCTCATTAAGAAGTGCCTTATAATGTTTACACTCGTATTGGGTAGAAATGGGGCAAAACCACACCTAAAAATTTGAATTTTTGCTATTTTTTTATTTTATCTTCGGATGCAATAACATTTCTATATCGTGCTAAATTTCAAATCTTTAGTTCACATGGAGCTGCCTCACCGTTTTTGTTCTCGAGTGGAGCAATACTGGGGCAAAACAGCCCCAAAATTGATGATATCAGTATCGGACTTCCTTCATTAGTCGTAGTTTAACATTAATGGCATTAAAATATAAGCCTCTGATTCCCATTAAAAGCTTACCCATATGAAAGGATTAAGCCAGTTGCCTAGGATGTCTATTGTTAGACCCGGAAAAATTACCACTTTTTGCAATAAAAACTATAAATTTACGTTAATTCTACTCGGATTTGAATTCTGTCTTCAAAAATAAGAAACTACAATTTATATCCTATCCGACAGTTTAAGTATCGCGTTTGTATCTTGATGGGAAGTAATTTTAAAATGCAAACTTAAAAATCTCTACACCAATTTACATGTTTTCTTATGGGAAAAAAATGGGGCAAAAAGGGGCCAAAATACCCCCTCAAAATAGGAATTTCATCAGTTTTGGATTTTTTCCTTCGGTTGTGACCAAAAACCTATAATCCGACCAAATTTCAAGTTTCTAGCACATCTGGAAGTGCCTCATAATTTTGTATCCTCCTATATATATATATCCTCATTTTTGGGGCTGTTTTGCCCCATTATTGCCCTATTCGAGAACAAAAAAGGCGATGCAGCTGCATAGGACCGAGAAACTTGAAATTTGGCACGGTTATAGAAATTTCATTGCAACCTAAGGTAAAATTATAAAATTACAAAAATTCTCATTTTTAAGGGGCGGTTTTGCCCCTTTTCGGCCCCATGCGAGAACAAAAAATGCGAGGCAGCTGCATAGGACCTAGAGACTTGAAATTAGGCACGATTATAGAATTTTCATGGCAAACTAAGATAAAATTGCAAAAATTCCTATTTTTAATGTTTGTTTTTGCCCTTTTTCGGCCCCATACGAGTGTGATAATTATAAGGCACTTCTTAATGAGATACAAACTTGAAATTTGGCAGAATTATGGGTTTTTAGTTACAACATATGGAAAAAATCTGAGACTGTAATAATTCTTAATGTTAGGGGCTGTTTTGCTCCATTATTGCTCCATACGAGGATTAAAATTATAAGGCACTTCTAAATGAGGAACAAACTCCAAATTTGACATGGTTATATGATTATGTACAACATCGCTTGGGAATAATTTGAATTTATAAGAATGCTAAAATTTGAAAATGCTTGCAGAATGCAAGCACATATTATCTAGTATATATATATCATGTGTAAGAAACATCTTTATATTATAGATATAGATATATACTAGTTAATGTGTGCTTGCATTCTGCAAGCGTTTTGTCTTATCATAATATAAAGAGTAGAGTAGACAGATAATTATTAAATGCAAAAGTTTGCACCTCTGTGCCGATTAATGTTTTACATTATGGACAATATTGGAATAAAAAAACCTCTAAAATTTATAATTGTAAAACTTCTATAGGTTCTTGGTGACAACCAAAGGAAAAAATCCGAAACTGTCGAAATTCCTATTTTAAGGGGCTATTTTGGCCCCTTTTTGCCCCATTTTTTGCCCATAAGAAAACGTAAATTGGTGTAGAGGTGTTTATATTTGCATTTAAAAATGACTTCCCATCAAGATATGAACTCGAGACTTAAACTGTCGGATAGGATATAAATTGTAGTTTCTTATTTTTGAAGACAGAATTAAAATCCGAGTAGAATTAGCGTAAATTTATAGTTTTTATAGCAAAAAAGTAATTTTTCAGGGTCTAACAATAGGCTTCCTAGCAACAGGCTTAATGCTTTCATATGGGTAAGATTTTAATGGGAATCAGAGGCATATATTTTAATGCCTTTAATGTTAAACTATGCCTAATGAAGGAATTCCGATATTGTAATAATCCCAATTTCTGGGGCTGTTTTGCCCCAGTATTGCTCCATACGAGAACAAAAATGATGAGGCAGCTCCATATGACCTACAGACTTGAAATTTGGCATGATTATAAAAATTTCATTGCAACCAAAGATAAATGAAATACTGCGAAAATTCCAAATTTTAAGCGCGGTTTTGCCCTATTTATGACCTATACCAGTGTGAAAATTATACGGTAATTCTTAATGTGATACAAACATGAAATTTAGCAGAATTATGGGTTCTTAGTTACAACAAAAAGAAATCCGATATTATAAAAATTCGAAATCTTAGTGACTGTTTTGCCACATAATTGTCCTATGCGACGAATAACATTATTATGCACTTCTAAATGGGCTACAAAGTTGAAATTTGTTACAGTTATATGATTTTGTACAAAATTTATTGGGAATAATTTTAAATTGTAAATATGCTAAACTTTAAAAATGCTTGCAGAATGCAAGCACACATTAAGCAGTGTATGTATGTATATATATATCCCTTCCAACTGCCTCAGTTCACTGCCTCAATGTCGGCGGAAGGGTTTAAACGGAGGCTAAAGGGCGAAGGGCCATTTTAACACCTTCACTCTTCTAATCACGTCACAGACTCCCGTCTTCGTTCTTACCCAGTCCTTCCTCTTGCGGTCTCTTCGGGTGTTCCCATCATGCATCTCTCCATGCCCCTTTGTGTTGTTTGCAGGCGCTGTATCATTCTGGCATTCATGGTCCATGTTTCACAACCATATGTCTGAACAGGCAGAACACATTGGTCATACAGTCTCCTTTTTAGGAAGAATGGAATATTTGATTTAAAGATGTTCGCATTCTTGCCAAAAGCACTCCATGCCATCTTCACTCTCCGGTTGATTTCTCCAAGAAGCGAACCATGAGTAGTGATGAGTTGACCTAAGTAAACATGGCTGGTTACTTCTCCGAGTTCTGCTCCGTTGATATATATCTTCTCAGAATTTGTGAATGAGTTGTACATAACCTTTGATTTATTAAGATTCATCTTAAGTCCAGCTTCTCGGCTTGCCTGCTTAAGCTCATCAGTTCTTTTAAGGAGCTCTTCTGGACTCCCTGCGAACAGTATGATATCATCTGCAAAGCGCAGGTGACTCAGATGTTCTCCATTTACCTTTATGCTTTTTCCTCCCAGTCTAGCCTTTTGAATACTTCCTCTAGTGCTGCTGTAAATAACTTAAGAGGACATAGTATCTCCTTGTCTCACTCCCCTTTCGGCCTTAAAGGTACTCGTTTCTTCATGCAGCTGGACAGATTTTGTCGCATTTTCGTAGATATTCTTGATCAAGGTTATGTACGTTTCTTCTACTCCTTGTTTCTTTAGTGCACGTAACACCGACGAAGTTCGGACAGAGTCGAATGCTTTCTCGTAGTCGATAAAGCACATGCACAGAGGTTATTCGTACTAGTTAGTCCGACTGATTACATCTCTCACGACTTGGATGTGGTCCATCGTGCTATACTCGCTGCGAAATCCAGCTTGCTCTCTGGGTTGGGCAGAATCAAGATGGTTTAGAAAGCGCATAGTGAGTATTTTGGTGAATATTTTGTAGACTTTTGGGAGTAGGTTGATTGGTCTGTAGTTATTCAAGTCTTCTTTGGAACCTTTCTTGTGCAGAACGATAATACATGCGTGGTTCCATGTTTCTGGTATCTTCTTCTTCCTCAGACAGGAATTAAAAATCTTAGCGAGAATTGTTTCCGTATGATTACCCATTGCTTTGAATACTTCTGCTGTGATACCATCCATTCCAGATGCTTTTCCATTCTTCATACTTCTGATTGCGTGTCTCACCTCTTCCGGAAGGATATCTGGGACCTCTTCAGTGGGCATGTTTCCATCATCATTTACTTCATCATTTCCTAGAGGATCCTCATACAGCTTGGTGTAAAATTCTTGTACTCGTTTCAGGATTAGTTTCCTACTATGGGTTATGGAGCCGTCTTCTAATATCGAGGCCACCAGCTGTCTCTTTCCGATCGAGAGATGTTCCTTCATTTTCTTGTAACTTCTATTGTTTTCTTTGGTATTCTCGAGTAACTCATAATTATATTTCTTCACCTCTTCCTTGATGCACTTCCTTATAGTTTTGTCTAGTTCTGCAAAAATGGATCATTTCTTTAGGATCATTAGTAATTATCATTTTCCTTCTTTTTTCCATCAACAGTCTTGTTTTTTCGGTCAACTTTTTCTCTGGCTTTGTTTTAACTGTTCCGCCTATTTCTTCAGCGGTTTCCTTGAGTATCTCTATAAATTTGGATTCAACTTCTTGGTCTTCCAATGTACTGAATCGATTTTTCAGTTGGAGCTGAAATTCTTCTTTTCGTTCTTTTAGCACCTGCATGTTGATAATAGACTTAGGCTTCTTCTTTATAAGCTTCTGTCTTTCTAACTTTGAGTTGAATTTTATTCTGCATCTAACCAAGCGATGGTCACTTCCAGTTTTAAACTGGTTGAGGACGGAACGGTCTTCAGCCAATTGCTTCTTATTGACTAGTATGTAGTCAATTTCGTTTTTGGTACCATTGGGTCCTTTCCGGGTCCATTTTCTATTGGGACTCTTTTTGAAGAAAGTATTCATTATATATAGACTAGTACATTCAGCAAAGTCTACAAGTCGGTCCCCTCGATCATTTCTGTCTCCATAGCCCCATTTTCCAACTGCACTGTCGTTTTCCTTTTGTTCTCCTACCTTGGCATTTAAATCACCCATGGCCACTTTTAGATGGCAGCTTCCTTTATCGAGCAGTTCTCCAACTTCTTGGTAGAAATCTTCCACTTCCTCTTCCGAGTATGATGACGTTGGCGCATAAACTTGGACTATTTGAAGTTGATATCTTTTATTTATTTGAAGCACTAGTCTAGCTGCCCGCTCGGATGACCTTTCCATTTCCCCTGCAATAAAAAATGTCCACTCTTCAACTCCAATAGGCCTTCTTCTTCTCACCTTTTCTTCTCACCTCTCACCTCTTAGCACCCTCTGCCTTCATGCCTTGTTCCTGACCACTGCCACGGTCAGAGGCAATCCAGCCTCCGGAGAATGAGGGCCGTTTTTTGGGTGTACATGTCATGGGGGGATTGTGGGCCTTAAAACACCACATTGGCCTAGAGCAGGTTGGTGAGTACCTCTTTCACTTTGGCCGGAGACATTGCAGAAAGACTTCACAGCATGGTTGAACCTACCGGTGTCTGAGGACACCACTGTTCTTGCCCTTTAGCCTCCATGTACACCCTTCCGCCGACGTTGAGGCAGTGAACTGAGGCAGTTGGAAGGGAGATATATATATATATGTATGATAACGTATTTCATTTCAAATTAAATTTTTTTTTTAAATACAGATATCTTATGTACATTGCGACAGGTCTAATATCTTATGATTTTTTAAAATTACGCACTAATCAAATTTCATAAAGTATCCTAAATATTGTGATATTTCATCAGTGTTGCATAATATAGCATCGTCTGGTGGCCAATTTCACTCTTTTCTCTGTAAATTTCATGGGTCTAACACGAAAAATATATCTCCTACGGCGGAAAACCTTTGAAAAACGGAAATAGAAATATGATTCATGCTTCATGTTTCTCTGGCATCATTGGATCGTAAGGAATGTTTTTGATGCTTTATATTTTTTAAATCTATAATTTTCGACAATTACTTTATTACAATTTTAATTTACCGTATTAACATGTCATTATAAACAATAATAAAACAATAACGCTAAACATCAAAAAATTATATAATTTTGATCTATATATGAAAAACATGTGGTATGCGTGGAGGGATCTTAACGTTTGAATGCATATAATGTATAATTTTATATAATAACAGTCGTCGTCCCTTGATTGGTTGGTCATGCTATGTAAACGCTAATAACTCGAGAAATAATAATGATAGAAACTCGAAATTTGGTAGAGATGCTTGACTAACACTTTTCCAGGTGATGACGAATTTAAATCGCGAAAAAATACCTTGGTTCGTCTCCAAGAGAGGCATTTCCTTTTCCCATTACTTAACATGTAAAATGCGATTTTTCGACGTGCAGGCTTTTATTCATTTGGAAATTAAAATTAGAAGACATTAACAGACGACCTTCGGATTTGAACCATTTTGAAGAAAAAGTTATAAAGTTTCTTATTCCGTTCGTCTTTCTTCGCCCACAGTTCGAAATATTCCATGTTAAACGTTTAATTTGCATATTTTGTGGAAATCTCGCCATTTTAACGTGATGTTGCTATGTCGACCATTATCATTGTTAGCTTCAATACGAGAGAGAGGAAGGAAGGGGAGAGATTGGCGTGTTTTGTGGAAAATAAGTATATTAACGTAAATATAAAAAATTTTAAGTAACAACAGTGTCATTTTAGAAAAATTGGAAATAAAAACCATTCTTAAATTAAATTCTTTGTAAACCATACGTGCTTACGAATTTATATTGTTATTCCTCGAATTAATTTCGTAACATTGACCAAAGTTTGGAAAAGAATATAAATTAAAATTCAATTAAAATTAAAAGGACATTTAAAACTGTTAACAGGCAATTTTCGAAGAAGCAACAGTGGATCTTTTACTGAATTGAATTTTTTTTATAAAAGGAATTTTGGTGCTTATTTAATACAGAGTAAGTTCTAAGGCTTATAATCCATTTAAATCTAATAACAGTGGCTATTATAGTTTAAAGAAAGAACTTTATTTATTCACTTTACAGAATGAATTAATTTTAGGCTAGCGTTGTCTATTATAAAAGGAGTTACTTTGGAATTTACAGTATGTAAAGTGGAAGTTGTACTGAATTGACTCAAGTATATTTCAAAGCAAAAATCAATTTAAAACTATTGAAAGTTGTTGTTTAGGAAACTGAGAAGTCCAGAGTGGTGAGCGGATGCTAAACGATGTTAAGGTACATTTTATTCCAAAATATATTTAAAGTATTATCAGAGGCAATTGAAGATTGAACAAATTTTTTTGTTACCGGAATTCTGCTTATTTCATGAAATTGAAATGCTAATGCATTAAGCCATTAAAATCTGTTAAGAGTGGCTATTTTAGGTGAAAGAAATAAATGTACATGGTACTTTTATTCACTTTTCAGAATGAATGAATTCTAGGTTAAAATTCCATGTTTTAAAAGGATTTTCTTTGGAATAAGAAGTTTGTTATGTGGTTATTTTAACTGAATTGAATCAAGTTCTCTTCTAAGTTTGAAATCCATTTAAAACTGGTGAAAGTGGTTGTTTCGGAAAATGAGAAGATAAATGATATTGAGGTACGTTATATTCCAAAATCTATTTAAAGTATTATCAGAGGCAATTGAAGATTGAACAAATTTTTTTGTTACCGGAATTCTGCTTATTTCATGAAATTGAAATGCTAATGCATTAAGCCATTAAAATCTGTTAAGAGTGGCTATTTTAGTTGAAAGAAATATTTGTACATGGTACTTTTATTCACTTTTCAGAATGAATGAATTCTAGGTTAACATTGCATGTTTTAAAAGGATTTTCTTTGGAATAAGAAGTTTGTTATGTGGTTATTTTAACTGAATTGAATCAAGTTCTCTTCTAAGTTTGAAATCCATTTAAAACTGGTGAAAGTGGTTGTTTCGGAAAATGAGAAGATAAATGATATTGAGGTACGTTATATTCCAAAATCTATTTAAAGTATTATCAGAGGCAATTGAAGATTGAACAAATTTTTTTGTTACCGGAATTCTGCTTATTTAATAAAATTGAAATCCTAATACTATAATCAATTTAAAACTAATAACAATGGCTATTTTAGTAGAAAGAAAGGTACTATTTTATTCACAGGGAATTTCTGTGAGATTTTAGTTAATTAATTAAAAAACTTATAATATAGAAATATTCGATGGTTAAAACAGTGCACAATTTTATTCTTGCGATTTTTACATGGTGCATAGACGAAAATTTAGATTCATTAAACCCGTTGAAATTCAATGGGCACTTATGCTAGTAATACATAATCAGTGATGAGCTGGAAAAAATTTAGAACTGGCTCTCTAATAAAAAGGGGGTTAGGAAATTTGGCAAACGGTGGCACGAGTCCTTTATGCCAGGGGCACCGTATCGCTCTAGTTCAGGGGTGGGGAACCTTTTTCAATCGGAAGGCCAAAATTCATCCTTGGGAGATCTCATCAGGCCACACTCTGCATTGTGGGTCACATACATACAGGCACTTCTTCTAGTACATTTGTAAGGTTTGTTGTCAGTGCTTATATACGTTTCCACGAATAAAATTCAATGGGTACGGTCCTCGCAAATAGAATACCCATATGCAACTTTTTAAATCACGCTTTAGAGCACATAGTACCCACTATCTTTGTCACAATGTAGATATCTCTTCTTGAAGCTCACCAAATATTAATACACATTGATTTACTTAAGACTGATCATCACATATAATAATTATTTCAAAAAATAAGCTTGTATTTGTGACATTTATTACTTAATCTTTCTGAGAACTTTTTGAGTCACCCTAGTATATGAAAGGCATCATATCTGATCTTGCTATCAGTATGCTATGAGTCAATCTAGGCGAGATAATAATGAGGATCCCGAGTACGACAATGCTATTGGTAGTAAATCGAACGTTTAAATAAAAAAGTGGTTTTTTGATTAAATACTGAATTAAGCAAACTTTGGGTGATTTCAAATCTAAAGTTATATTCAACGGTAAATATCCTTTGATATTTTCTTTTAAAATGGTTTTCATCCATAATGTTATTCTTATGGGAAAATTGGCATATTTACAAATTTCTGGAGTCGAACCCGTGGCACTTAGGAGAAAGATGACAATTTTTCTGGTGGTATATCATATAGGACTAAAATTCCTGAAAATCTTATATAAATCGGCTAAGTAGATTTGGCTGGACATGCTTTCTTATGGGAAATAATGAAAAAGTGATATCGTCAACTGATAGATTTGGTGCTCTACTAACGTTACACCAAAATTGATTTCAATGCGATAACGGGAAGTCCCCTAAAATGATTTTCAATGTGCCCTCAGCATTATTCTTATGGGAAAGTAGGCATCTTTGGGAATTTTTGGGGTCGAGCCCGGGGCACTTAGAAGTGATCTGACAATTTTTCTGGTGACCTCTTCGTTGAAGAACGAAGTATACAAGATGTTCAACTTTAACTCCTTTTCTTTTTAAAATGAAGTGAGCAGCAGCGATCCTTCCCCAACAAGAACCCAGGGAGATTTAAGAGCGAATGTATTTGCACAAAGGAGAACAATTTTAAAGAAATAAATAGAACAAGTTTCTGGCAAAGCTATACCGAGAGATTAGGTTTTCCAAACTCGATAAATAAAAGAAAAGAGGTAAGAATTTAGTATTCTTCCAGAGAAAGGATTCGTGGAGAAGGTCAACAGCACCTAGTTCAAGGATTGCCACCCCAGAAGGGTCGTCTCATTTCGTACCGGATTAGCAGTGGCTGCACTAAGTGCCCGTCTCTTCGCTACTCCTATGATGAATTGACCTTTTGCCGCTAATGTTTGTATTCCATCAACCCTGGGCCATAAAAGAGGAAATTTTTCCTGGGATGTTGACCAATGTTAGGGTTTCGGATTTTCCCATTTCCTTCAGAGTAACAGAAAAAGCAGACCTTAGTCGACTACTGATTCAACTACCTCAAAGGGTAGGTGGCTCCCTGCTGGATCGTCCACCCGGATCGCACGGCAACACTGCATAAGGCCGCACTGCATACCACAAAAGGCCGCATGTGGACAAATCAATAAATTTTCATATATTCTAAAAATTTAACAACCGGCTCACAAATTCTAAGAAAATTAACAACAGGCTTGCGTGAGCCGGCTTCAGCTCATCACTGTATATAATGATACATAAATTTCAGAAACCCAACATGCACTACTATGGGTTTGATCTATAATCAGAGCTGCAAGAGCATCGTCTATCAGTGCATGACTTTGTTGAAGGGGCACAATGACTTCACGCGAGTGAGTGCAGTGAAACGACCTTTATTATAACCTATCATTTTCCTTAAGCATTTATATATATACTAGCGTAAGTGCCCGTTGAATTTCAACGGGTTTAATGAATCTAAATTTTCGTCAATGCAACATGTAAAAATCGCAAGAATAAAATTGTGCACTGTTTTAACCATCGAGTATTTCTATATTATGTTTTTTAATTAATTAACTAAAATCTCACAGAAATTCCCTGTGAATAAAATAGTACCTTTCTTTCTACTAAAATAGCCATTGTTATTAGTTTTAAATTGATTATAGCATTAGGATTTCACTTTTATTAAATAAGCAGAATTCCGGTAACAAAAAAATTTGTTCAATCTTCAATTGCCTCTGATAATACTTTAAATAGATTTTGGAATATAATGTACCTCAATATCGTTTATCGTCTGTTCAGCACTCTTGCCTTCTCATTTTCCGAAACAACCCGTTATCGCATTGAAATCAATTTTGGTGTAACGTTAGTAGAGCACCAAATCTATCAGTTGACGATATCACTTTTTCATTATTTCCCATAAGAAAGCATGTCCAGCCAAATCTACTTAGCCGATTTATATAAGATTTTCAGGAATTTTAGTCCTATATGATATACCACCAGAAAAATTGTCATCTTTCTCCTAAGTGCCACGGGTTCGACTCCAGAAATTTGTAAATATGCCAATTTTCCCATAAGAATAACATTATGGATGAAAACCATTTTAAAAGAAAATATCAAAGGATATTTACCGTTGAATATAACTTTAGATTTGAAATCACCCAAAGTTTGCTTAATTCAGTATTTAATCAAAAAACCACTTTTTTATTTAAACGTTCGATTTACTACCAATAGCATTGTCGTACTCGGGATCCTCATTATTATCTCGCCTAGATTGACTCATAGCATACTGATAGCAAGATCAGATATGGTGCCTTTCATATACTAGGGTGACTCAAAAAGTTCTCAGAAAGATTAAGTAATAAATGTCACAAATACAAGCTTATTTTTTGAAATAATTATTATATGTGATGATCAGTCTTAAGTAAATCAATGTGTATTAATATTTGGTGAGCTTCAAGAAGAGATATCTACATTGTGACAAAGATAGTGGGTACTATGTGCTCTAAAGCGTGATTTAAAAAGTTGCATATGGGTATTCTATTTGCGAGGACCGTACCCATTGAATTTTATTCGTGGAAACGTATATAAGCACTGACAACAAACCTTACAAATGTACTAGAAGAAGTGCCTGTATGTATGTGACCCACAATGCAGAGTGTGGCCTGATGAGATCTCCCAAGGATGAATTTTGGCCTTCCGATTGAAAAAGGTTCCCCACCCCTGAACTAGAGCGATACGGTGCCCCTGGCATAAAGGACTCGTGCCACCGTTTGCCAAATTTCCTAACCCCCTTTTTATTAGAGAGCCAGTTCTAAATTTTTTCCAGCTCATCACTGATTATGTATTACTAGCATAAGTGCCCGTTGAATTTCAACGGGTTTAATGAATCTAAATTTTCGTCTATGCACCATGTAAAAATCGCAAGAATAAAATTGTGCACTGTTTTAACCATCGAATATTTCTATATTATAAGTTTTTTAATTAATTAACTAAAATCTCACAGAAATTCCCTGTGAATAAAATAGTACCTTTCTTTCTACTAAAATAGCCATTGTTATTAGTTTTAAATTGATTATAGTATTAGGATTTCAATTTTATTAAATAAGCAGAATTCCGGTAACAAAAAAATTTGTTCAATCTTCAATTGCCTCTGATAATACTTTAAATAGATTTTGGAATATAACGTACCTCAATATCATTTATCTTCTCATTTTCCGAAACAACCACTTTCACCAGTTTTAAATGGATTTCAAACTTAGAAGAGAACTTGATTCAATTCAGTTAAAATAACCACATAACAAACTTCTTATTCCAAAGAAAATCCTTTTAAAACATGCAATGTTAACCTAGAATTCATTCATTCTGAAAAGTGAATAAAAGTACCATGTACAAATATTTCTTTCAACTAAAATAGCCACTCTTAACAGATTTTAATGGCTTAATGCATTAGCATTTCAATTTCATGAAATAAGCAGAATTCCGGTAACAAAAAAATTTGTTCAATCTTCAATTGCCTCTGATAATACTTTAAATAGATTTTGGAATATAACGTACCTCAATATCATTTATCTTCTCATTTTCCGAAACAACCACTTTCACCAGTTTTAAATGGATTTCAAACTTAGAAGAGAACTTGATTCAATTCAGTTAAAATAACCACATAACAAACTTCTTATTCCAAAGAAAATCCTTTTAAAACATGGAATTTTAACCTAGAATTCATTCATTCTGAAAAGTGAATAAAAGTACCATGTACATTTATTTCTTTCACCTAAAATAGCCACTCTTAACAGATTTTAATGGCTTAATGCATTAGCATTTCAATTTCATGAAATAAGCAGAATTCCGGTAACAAAAAAATTTGTTCAATCTTCAATTGCCTCTGATAATACTTTAAATAGATTTTGGAATAAAATGTACCTTAACATCGTTTAGCATCCGCTCACCACTCTGGACTTCTCAGTTTCCTAAACAACAACTTTCAATAGTTTTAAATTGATTTTTGCTTTGAAATATACTTGAGTCAATTCAGTACAACTTCCACTTTACATACTGTAAATTCCAAAGTAACTCCTTTTATAATAGACAACGCTAGCCTAAAATTAATTCATTCTGTAAAGTGAATAAATAAAGTTCTTTCTTTAAACTATAATAGCCACTGTTATTAGATTTAAATGGATTATAAGCCTTAGAACTTACTCTGTATTAAATAAGCACCAAAATTCCTTTTATAAAAAAAATTCAATTCAGTAAAAGATCCACTGTTGCTTCTTCGAAAATTGCCTGTTAACAGTTTTAAATGTCCTTTTAATTTTAATTGAATTTTAATTTATATTCTTTTCCAAACTTTGGTCAATGTTACGAAATTAATTCGAGGAATAACAATATAAATTCGTAAGCACGTATGGTTTACAAAGAATTTAATTTAAGAATGGTTTTTATTTCCAATTTTTCTAAAATGACACTGTTGTTACTTAAAATTTTTTATATTTACGTTAATATACTTATTTTCCACAAAACACGCCAATCTCTCCCCTTCCTTCCTCTCTCTCGTATTGAAGCTAACAATGATAATGGTCGACATAGCAACATCACGTTAAAATGGCGAGATTTCCACAAAATATGCAAATTAAACGTTTAACATGGAATATTTCGAACTGTGGGCGAAGAAAGACGAACGGAATAAGAAACTTTATAACTTTTTCTTCAAAATGGTTCAAATCCGAAGGTCGTCTGTTAATGTCTTCTAATTTTAATTTCCAAATGAATAAAAGCCTGCACGTCGAAAAATCGCATTTTACATGTTAAGTAATGGGAAAAGGAAATGCCTCTCTTGGAGACGAACCAAGGTATTTTTTCGCGATTTAAATTCGTCATCACCTGGAAAAGTGTTAGTCAAGCATCTCTACCAAATTTCGAGTTTCTATCATTATTATTTCTCGAGTTATTAGCGTTTGCATAGCGTGACCAACCAACGAACGGATGAAGGCTATTATTATATATATATATGTGTTATTTTTCCTTTGTTTACTTGGTACAATGCTTTAGTCAGGTGAATGAAATATTCTAATTTGAACACCCTGGTTGCACTGCTGAAGAAAACTGAACAATTTTCTTGTCCGAGCTCCCTATCCGCTCTTATAGCACTAACCCTTGCATACATCATGTTATACCTCCCCAGCATACGTCACTTTCTCCCTCCCTTTGCTCCCCCATCTCG
The DNA here is from genome assembly GCA_036926305.1 of Uropetala carovei. Classification (NCBI taxonomy): domain Eukaryota; kingdom Metazoa; phylum Arthropoda; class Insecta; order Odonata; family Petaluridae; genus Uropetala; species Uropetala carovei. The sequence goes on along the minus strand of JAXCHB010000147.1, from coordinate 1,409,181 downwards.
CCGCTGCTCTGAGCACGCTCCGAGAGCACTCCCTTGCCCATCCGGGGTATTCACAATAAATAACAGTAAATTTTTCAGACATTCATCATTTTAGTTTTCAATGCCTTTAACGAACAATCTGATGTGGCCAACACATGACTTGTTCCATATTTGGGGTATAGGAAAAAACCGATTATTTATAAATAATTCCTAAACAATAATTGCTATGGAAAATTCTTTCAAATGAAAGTTGTAGGAAATTACATTCTCTATAACTTTTGTATAGAATTGTATATATGATACTGATGTTTTAACAGAGAAATATCACAAAAATCAAATTGGGTTTTGAATAAACCTCGACTTCTGGTTAACCGTTATTGTCCAAAAACTAATCAGTTCTTTGTGATCATGCTAAAGTGTTATATATGAAGTTTGGTAACGATATGGCATGTACTTTTTGAGTTAGAGCGCCCACACTAACATACACACACACACACACACAGACATCATTCCGAAAATAGTCTAAACGTGTTCTAGAGACCTCAAAATGTGTATTTCCGTTGAAATCTCGAAGTCAATTTTTTTATGAACACAATACTTTCCCATTACTATGTATGGAGAAAGTAAAAAAGTTACGCAGTTGCATCCCTGGTGCCTCAGAGGTTACATGTGTATCTGCTATTTGAAAGATTTCCACAGAATGTATAGTAATATAATTCAAGTGATTTGTGTTTTTTGTACAAGTGATCATGCAGTTTTGCGTCAAATTAGAACCTAAGCATACGCATCTTTCTTAACCCTGTGTTTATCCGTATGTGCGAGAATGGATGTATCTGCGGACAGTATGTATGTAGGTGCAGAATATGGTGTCAACATGTAATGTGCGTATCAGCAGATGTACATTAAGCAGACATACATTAATCAGACGCTGCCTGTTATATTGCAGACTTAAACTCAAGTAACTGTAAGAAATTTTATCAAAATCATTGGAGTCATTTTTTTGAGAAAATCAAATTGTTGTTAAAATTGCCTCGTATAAACTGCCTTAATTACTGTACTATTTTAACCATTTCTTCATAGTTTCTATTCGGTATAACAAAATGCATAAGTACGAGATTTCATTCATTTTTGTTCTACTGTTTAGACTCTAGAGCCACGAACAGACAGACACACAGACGGCATTGTGAAAACCACTTTTTCAAACTCTGGTACACCTAAAATGTATATTTCCATCAAAATCTCGAGTTTGAATTTTCTCGCGATTTTCTCAGTGTACTATGTGGTACAGGCAGTCCCCTACTTTCGTACATAATGCGTTCCTGAAAAAGTGTACGAAAGTCGACCAATACACTTACATGTTATAATGGGGGTTCCGTTCTCAGAGAACCAAAAAATATTATAAAATCTCTAATTATGGTATAAATGTTTAGTTTTTTGAGCAGGGACACAATCGTTGACTTTATAATATAGAGAGATAGCACAAAATGCAATGAAATATTTAAATAATTGCACAAATTGCTGACGTACGAAAGTCTGAATTCAGCATACGAAAGGCGGTTCAGGGGTGTCACTGTATAATATACGAAAGTGCTAGTTTTTTTCATTAAAGCATTTTGCTATTTTCATAGTTTTTTGTAATATTGCCTAATCATGGCCCCAAAGAGAGTGATGATTGAAATGAAAGAAAAGTCGGTAAAAAGGGAAGAAAATTGAAGTTTTAGACAGGCTTGCGCATAATGAATCTGCTTCATCAGTTGGTAAATTACTTGGTGTGAATAGGTCCACAATAAGATCGATAAGGAAAGTGAAGAAGCTATTACAGCTATTGTTGCAAGTGGTACTTCAACGAGTACAAAAGTGTCTTGTGTACTTAGGAATCCATATGTAGAGAAGACAGAGAATGCTTTAAACCTGTGAATCAAGACCCAAACTCACAAGAAAGTCTCACCGAGTTCACTTGTCATTCATGAGAAAGCCAAGCAACTGCACAATCATTGTCTCAAATTGTTTCGCGGTCTGCTAACGGGATATCGCCAACATCATTGAAGCATACATACATTGATTCCTTGCTCTTTAAAAAGATTTAAATCTGCTAGGTCACTTTCTAGAAACTCATCGAGTAGAACGATTTAGATTTCAGCCAAGAAGCCATTACAATTTTTAATTTTATTATATTTATGCATTTTGTTTCATTTGGTAATTTATTAAAAGTGTTGGCTTGGCTGAAAGACAGCGTCACTATGTGATAGCTCAAAATGTTTGTTCGTCAGCTGACGTACGAAAGTCCAAATTCGGCATACGAAAGGCGGTTTAGGGGTGTGAATGTATAATGTACGAAAGTGCAAATTGTATGAAAGTCCAACGTACGAAAGTCGAGGACTGCCTGTATATAAGAAAGTAAAAGGCTCGGAAATTTTTACTGCAATTCTCAACTACATACCTTTGTGAATTAGGATTTAGTGCTCTTACCAACATCAAAATTAAGAGAATGACTTTTACCTGTCAAAGAGGAACTGCGAGTGCAGTTATTGACAATCAGACCAAGAATCAAAGAAATATGCAAAAACCACCAAGATCAAATTTCACATCGAGTGGTTAAATATGTTAAATATATTACTCTTCTTAGTAATCCTTTGATTATTGAATTGTCTTGCATATTACCAAAGACCTGTAAAGAATATGATAAATTTATTCTTGTACAAATTGTTGATATGATAAAAATAATGAATAAATAAATGAAGGCTTTACCTTAGAACTTCAAAATTGTTTTAAATATTCATTAGTAGACTTTGATTTGATTATGCTTCATGTATATGTAGGAGAGGGAGTTCCTCAAGATGTTGCAACATGTTACAGGGGTTCCACAACCAAAGAAAGGTTGGGAGCCACTGTGCTAACCATAGGAGGTTAATCAGTTTTGAATTTTGTTATAACAATAAAATTATTGCAAAAAATATTCTTTATTTGATGAGGAAGCTAAGACTTGATAACTTAGACATGAAAAAATAATTATAAAAAGTGAATAACCTATAAATAATAATGGCAGTTGGAAAGATTTCAATCATCATCCATGCTCCACATGTACTTTGATAACAATCATGTCATTTACAAGGTAACCTCCAACTTCCAAGTCATCCAAAGCAACAAATTCCATGTAACCAAATCCTCTTGGGTTGATGGAGCGTGGTCCATCTAACGGAGGACGGGAGAAAGCACGTGGACAACCTTCTCCTCCAACAGAAACAGTCTCTTGAAGGGCATCATCTTGAGTACCATCCCTCTGGTTAATCAATTCGAGTGATATTCGGCCTACCACCAAAAGAAAAAGGAATATTATGCACCTGAAACAAAGCAACTTGAAGCCATTTTGAATAGGATGAAAATATGCATACATAGCGACAAATTCTTCCGGTATATAACAATGACAAAAACACATGATATCATCCAGAATTGTTGTTTCATCATACTATAAACAAGTATATATTAAAAACAACATTTTTAATTTAAACAACTTTTAGGAAGTGTATAGAGTAAAGATGAAACACCAACTCAACCCAATGGTTTGATTATATGATTTTACTGTCAATTAAAAATTTTACGCTTTTTTTCGTCTCCAAACATTCGCATAAATTCTTTATGCAATTTGTGCCTATCGAAAAAGCATAATAGAGTGAAACCTCGATTCTGCACTCTCCGATTTTACGTTTTTTCTGATTTTGCACACTTTTTGTCTGGTCCTGGTCATAAAAACAATGTAAAATTTTATCCGATTTTACGTTTCCTGGAATTTACATTTCCCCTGAATCTGCATCTTATTTTTCAAGTCCTGACAACAGAAATTCACCAAATTTTACATTTTCAATTTTTTATTTCGGAAAATGCGAAGAAGCACCAGCGGTGTTCCACTCCTATTCAAGGATAAAATAGGCTTTATTCAATAGTTTTAGTCATAACTTTGTCAAATTCATGTTTAACATGTTCGCAGGCAGTCGATGATTGCTGTATGATTCTAGAAACGCACATGAATGTTTATATTCTCCAATAGATTTTGAAACTTTTATAAAGACAGATATATATGTTAATGCTTTACGAGTAATAATCAGTAATTATAAGACATGACTGCTATAGCTGTCTTGTCCCTGTATAAGGAATAATTTTTTGTGTGTGCAAGACGGCTATGGCCGTCCAGAATTTTTTTTTATTTTTGGTGGAGAAATAAATATTTTCTCAAGTTTTACACACATTTATTTAATTTAAACATATTAAATTTATTTGGATATATACAGAATACATTTACTGAATTTTATGATACTCCTCGAAACCTTTATCAGGACACAGTGGTGGATGTTCTGGGCACGTCTTGCACCCGAATGCTGTTTCCTTTCTTTTGTTTATTTTTGTGCGCTGTCGGCAACGTAAATAGTGTAGTTTTCTTCTATGTCCTACTGGATGAGGAATGTTTTCTTGGTAGTGCGTATTGTTGGATGTCTGAGGTCCATTGTCTTCCACACTTGTACTAGCACGGTGGCCACCATAAATAAGTCCACTTCTTACCACTTTACGCCCATCATACATGGAAGAAGGCACACCAAGATATGCCTTTACTAATTGTTCACGGAAAGCCAACAAGTTAATTTTTTCATTTACAATTTTCTTGTAAATAAAGTACGCATTCCATATTGATATATCTATCTAATAATGCAAATAAATCAAGTATAAAAAAGTATGTGAAAAAGACAAAAATAATCACAAAAAATATGCGAAAAAAACAAAAATACAATAAAAACAGAATAATAATAATTCAATTCTACCAGTTAAAATACATAGACCATTTCTGAAAATTTATGAAAAATGTGCTGGCAGCTGGGATCGAACCTCAGCCCATCTGACTACTAGACATTCATTCTAACCATTCAACTATTGCCAATCGTTGTATTGGCCTTAAGGTTAATGGTATATGATGCATCCATGCTTAAACCTGAATTTAAATTGTTAATATCTTTTAAACAAAGGCCCACTGGCAAAAACGCCAAGAGCTATATTTGATATTTTACTTCTAGTTTCACATCCTAAAAGGGTTTTATGAATTTCAATATTAACGTTATGACCTCTCCTTGTTAGTATAAATTCAGGATCATGTGATTTTCCTTCATCACTGGATGGCTCTAAGGATGATACTTCGTCCAACCATTTCCTTATTTTCTCCTCTTCTTTGGGGTTCATATTTGTTATACTTTGTTGTATTTATAAAGAAAAATTACTATAATTTAACTACCTTTAAAAATGTAATGATAATGAAAATAATATTTAGGAGTACATAGGATGAGGGATGCTACCAGTCTGTTTTGAACAAAGGTACTTCAGTTTTAAATATTTTCCTTTGCTGAAATAATGAAGTAAAAAAGTCGATGAATGTTGAAATACATAAATCTAAACATTACAATATTCAAAGCGATATCATCATTCCAGTCTTCACCTTATTTTGCTCAAGCGCAATGTTGAGGTCTCCTCTCGCAATAAGCATAAAGGCAAGGGCAAATAGGCGTGGAACATATGCTGCTGATGGTATGATTCCTAGCAGCAAAATGAAAAGACACCTTGAAAACTTGCAAAAACTTTTCCCAGTGTTTTCGTGTCCCTGTCTGCATTGCATTTGTTTGTGTTTACTCTGTGAAGTGCTCTCTCTCCCTCCCTCTTCTGAAGAAGTGCAGATGAAGGGGAGAAATGCATGGCTCATACTCATTGGGTAGGCAAGAGTGACGTCGAACCCCTCACAAGATTGACCAACACTAATGGTTACTTCATTCCGAAAAAGTTTGTCATATCATTGATTGTGCTTTGTGAAAGCCAACCATGCGGCAACACGAAAAAAATCATTTACGAAATAATAACAGGATATATGTAGTAAGAACTATACTTATAGTGAAAAAGATATATTTGAATAATTTTGATCTTATTGGGTGTGCTACTTCCATAAAAATATACTTTAAATTGATAAAAATTAGACTGCCTCGCGAGCACAGACTACGATAATAGTAGATGGAGGACGTCTAAATAACCACATATAAATACAATTATAAGGACAAATTACACAATTTTATTTTTTCTGGTGGGACAGAGGACCACACTCCATAGTTAATGGCAAAGCATAGCTACAGCCACCTTGTCTGCGAACGTGTTAAATAGGCATATGGTTACATAAGCAATGTTTGCAACCCCATATCGCAATACATTTACCGGCCAACTGAAGAAAAGAGTACCGTTACACTTGCGTAGTTGCAGCCATTTATTTTTGTAGGAAGTTTATATCAACATAATACTAGGCATTGTATATACCGTATTTACTCATGTAACCAGCACACTCCTATTTTTGGGCCGGTTTGGAGAGAAAAATTAATTTGAGCCAGAATAACATTTTTTTGTCACCGATTCCCACACCCTGAAACAAATTCTGCTTACGTTAAGCATCTTCTCCCTCCTACGTGATGCAATTTATTGGATGATCTCTTTACGATGATACTAGCAGAAATCTCCTCCTTGATAGTCCTCGTTTGTTAACCCCTTAACTGTTTTTGTTGTAATATTATGCAACTTCTTCCCCACTTCTGTTTTTGACGTAATATTACGCACTGATGCGGAGCTTCACGTACTGCCTGTTCATCTATGAACTGGAACTTCCCTACGTGGATGGGGAGTTTTTCACATATCGTAAATATTGGAAGGTTAAGAACAAATGAGTCCAAACACTTGAGATGGGGATTTCAGTCTTCCTTTCGAACTATGAAATCTTCCATTAGCAACAAAATTTCACCACTCCGAATTCCTTGAAGTGGATGAGGGAAAAGGACCAAACTTGCGCCTACCTATTCTCCAATCAGAAAACCCTCAGTAGTCACTGAACTATAGTTATCAGTTAGTCAGCATATTCTTTCTGCCTACTTTTGCAAGTTTTTGCCTGCAGCACGGGCGTACCTTACACGTTTGCTTGGTCACATAAATACACGTATACTTCGTAGAATGTGACGTCTTTTACGAATATAAACATAGACACAAGCATATTGCAGAGAATTTACTATCAATACTCACAATTTATATAACCTGTTCAGAAATCCTCAGGTAAGACGTGCACCCCCTTTTTTTCCCCAGGCGTTTTGGAGAAAAATGTGCACGGGGTACATCAGTAAATACGGTTAATGCAGTAATCCATTTATGTATCGGTCATTTTAGTAGGAAGTTGACAACATCTACATGATGTTTGGCATTGTTTATAAACGTGGCAATCCATTAGTTAATTTTTGGCCTGAAATATGGATAAAAAAGCAAAACAGAAAGTATTTATGATGTGATAAAATTAACATCTGAGCTCAACTTGATGAGCATGTTGGAACACGTATCAAACTTTTTGACTGGTTAAAGAAATAAAATGTTATGTAAGTTAGTTTATTTACAATTTCATTGTTATTGTGTTCAAACGTATATTTTATCAAAGTTATTATATAAAGCAACCCACATTTTACTTTATGTTACACAATCTTCATTTCCCCGATTTTACACTTTCCTCAATTTTTATATTTTAGGTGGTTCCTTCAATGGTGTAAAATCGAGGTTTCACTGTATTGTGTGGCAACAGCGTTTAACCGCCTCACGAGTTGGCCGACTTGAAGTTGCCACGAATGATTACTGTCATAATCCTGTATCTAATTGTTAAAATATTATTGTTTTATGTTAAGCTGAGAAGTGTTAGCAAGGTAAGTTGGTACAAAAATATGCCTAATTCTGAAAAATGACTAGTTTCCAATTATTCTAATCTTGTGTTTGGTTGATCTCATTAAAAAAAAACTAATGAAACAAAAATTACAAATATTTTTTTGATAAAACCTTTAAAAACATTCAAGAAAAATTTCTGGGGTCGTGGGGATATTAGAAGATCAGAAGGGCGGCAGGAGACGAAGAAGGTTGAGAACCACTGTAGTAACTAGATTTCAATATTAAAATTTGCCTTAAATTTTGATGAATCTGTGTAAACTAGGTAATAGCCCATCAATATAATTGATAGAAATGATGTATCAAATATGGAAATTTCAAAAAATGAATTTTATTCTGTTCAAAAATGCGTTTTAAGTTGTCTTTCTAAAGTGGTGCTTCAACTTACAAGATTAATTGGTTCCAGAAAAATATCTCTTAACTTTAAACTCTCTTAAATCGAATAATTGGGGGTCCTTCGTACATACTGAGGGTCATGGAAACTCAAAAATAAAAAAACAGGTTTTGTAGTGAAAAGTAATGACATTTATTTGTTTAAGATAATAGATTAGATCATTTTTGATGTTGAAGGCTGAGGCTGTTGCTCCTCTGTGGCTGAAGTAGTGGTGTTTTTGAAATAGGAATCCAACTTGGTCTGCCTGGGTTTTAGAAACTCATGCAAAATAGTCCTGTAAGGTTCCAATGCAGCATCCACAAAATTAGTTGACTTGAAAACCCTATCCAGGAGTAAATCTATTTCTCCAAGCATTGTCTTTAACTGCTCTGCTACTGTAATGACCTTTCTAATATTTTCTGCTGTTAATCTTGACTCTGGCTGAGGAACTTCTTCTGATTCAGACACAACAGCTTTATCAATGGCTTCTATTTCTTCCTCAGACAGGTCGGAAGAATGGGATCCCACAAGCTCATCCACATCTTCAGCTGTTATCCTCAGACCAAGATTTTCACCAATCTGCAGAATTTCTTCTTGCTCCTGTCTCTTCTCTTCCTCTGGCTGAAATCCCTCGAAATCTGCAGAAATATCAGGCCACAAATTTTTTCATCCTTATGCCAGACATTTAGTGCTCATATCCTCCCAAGCTTTCGCAATATTATTTATGGCCTCTTTGATGTTATAAGATTTCCAGAATTCTTTGAGGGTGGGTTTGTCATCACCATCAGTAGCATGAAAGCATTGCCTAAAAGTTAGCTTGTGGTATTTTTGCTTGAAGTTGGCGATGACATTTTGATCCATAGGTTGGATCAGAGAGGTAGTATTTGCTGGAAGGAACTTAATTTTGATAAAACCAGGAAGAGTGAGAAGATGTGCGCCATGAGCAGGAGCATTGTCCAAAACTAAGATGGCTTTTTGTGCTAAGTTTTTGCTCTTAAGATATCTTTCCACAGCTGGAGTAAAGTAATTTTTAAACCAGTCATCAAAAATATAACTGGTGACCCATGCTTTTCGACTGCTCTTAAAAATTACAGGGAGAGGTGCCTTATTGAAGTTCTTTAATGCTCTGAGAATGAATGTATATTCAAATATAATAATTTAAGAATGTTGTTTACTTTGGTTGCTATGAAAATCATTTCTCTCTCCTTTCTTCTCTCTCTCTCTCTCTTGCGTATTAAAAGCATTCAATGCACACTTATACACCCATAATGATTGAAATAACAATAGTATTTCGAGGTATAACAAATTTAATTGGTAGGCAAGGCAAATCCCGTTAAAAGGGCAAGATTTCCCCAAATTATGTGAAATATAAATGTTTAAAATGAGCGATTTTGAAATGTAGGCAGAAAAAGATGATCAGTATAAGGAAAAATCATAATTTTTTCTTCAAAATGGTTCAGAATCAAAGATCGTAGGTTAATTCTTTCTAATTTGTAAAAGAGAATGAAAGCCTGCACGTTGAAAAGTCGATTTTTACGTTATTTTATGGGAAATGGAAATGTCTTCCTTGGAGTCGAACCCAGGACTTTCTTCAAGATTTTTTTCGTCATTACCTTAAAATATGTGAATCAAGCATTCCTGCCAAATTGACAGTCTCTATCTCAATTCTTTTCCAAGTTATTAGAAGAGGGATGGTTAGTGTGTCTAGCTCTCGATGCTAGGGTCACAGGTTCGAATCCTGCGGAGGGCATGTAAAAATAAATATAATTATTCACATTTTTTCTAGCAAGCGGGTGTAGCGTTACATCAGACAAACCAACCAACAGATCATGGAAACTTTATATAGATTTGGTACTAATCTTTGTGTTGTAACTCACCAATATGACAAAAGTTAATTTTTCTTGGGTTTATCTAATTTGGTTTACCTTATTTATCATATTTCATAAAACCAGTAAAAGCTGTAAAATAGCAAAACCATAAAACGGTAGAAACTATAAAAACAATGGGTAAAAGTTCCACAAAGTATAAAAGTAAAAATTACGACGTTTCAACTAGTCATAGTCATCATCAGGTGAGGGAAGTGGGTGAAGCAGCGAAATATATAGACAAGCGAAAAGGGGGGAGGGGAAGCGGAGTAAGAGGGGGAAGGTAGAAGGTAAGAGATGAATGTGGTAACAAGGAAGAGGGGGAGAGAATGTTAGGAATTAGAGGTTAAGAATTTGAGGTGGCCGCAAGAAAGATAGAGGCTAGTAAAGGAGAGTGGCTTAAAAACAAATGGCCATTAGTGAGAGTACATTAGTTGTTTTTCAAATGTAAAAGAATTTCCAACTGTTCAAGATGATTAAGCATAAAATCTTTCCATTCGACATGGATAACTTCTGGAGTGAAGTCAGAGGAGTGGTTATTTTCAAACAGATGTTTAGCAAAATGAGAAGAGTCAGATTTGATGAAGAAAGCATGCTTGTGTTCGTTGGCCCTAGTAATAAAATTTCTCCCTGTCTGGCCGATGTAGATAGCATCACAATCTGCACAACAAAGTTTATAAACACCACTTTTAGAAAAAAGGTCAATTTTATCTTTACCGTTTAATAAATAAGTCATAGATAAGTGAATCCATGTAGAAACGTACGTAAGGCAGCACAGCTGCCTATACTTGCTAGCTTCCCTGCCAAACCTCCAGGGTTTAGCTGTGGGGCGGCCAGGTGCAGAGTCCCTAGTTGCTATTATATTAGGATGAGAGGTTAGGTTCCCATGCATGATTAGGCAATGTTACAAAAAAACTATGAAAATAGCAAAATGCTTTAATGAAAAAAGAGAGGGATTGCACATGTGCACTATAGTTGTTATCACGAGACTGTTATAGAAAAAGTGCTAGTAGCGCTGCGTGGCATTTGGAAAAATTAGCTGAGAAGTCTCAAAAAAATGATGAAGAGTGAGCGATACTTAAGTGATCATTCGCGGATACAAGAATTTCGGCTTCAGAAGAAAAAACAGGTACTCAGAAAGAAAATTGCCGATACACAAATTTTGCGAATGGCAAACTCGCAAATGACGAGGGATTATTGTACGTATATACAGGTGAACCTCTACTTAGGAACATTCAAGAAACAAACAATTCGTATTTACAAACATTCCACATACCAATGAATTGCACCTCTCACTTCATTTACGAACACACTCTCATGCACTTACAAACATCAGTTGCAGTAAGAACACACAAACTTTTCAACACTTGTCATTTGCCATTAGTATTTGAAACCGTACGGGTGCATGTTTATGTACATATTGTTTTTTATTACCCTTGAAATATGGAAAACAATCGTAAACGTTATGTTTATGAAGGTGCTTAGATAGGTAAAAACTGTCAAGTGCTTTCGATGGAAATTAAAATGGATGTAATACACAGATCAGAAAAAGGTGAGTTAGCTTGCTTCATTTCATCGTGTTTATGATATCAATCGTTCAACAATTGCAACCATTTTAAAAGACAAAGGAAAACTTCGCAATGCAGGCTCTGTTCAGTCCATGATTATAAGAAAAAAACTAAATGCCATCGTTGAAGAAATGGAATGCTGTTTATCAATTTGAATTCAGGATCAAAATAAAAAAACCAACGCCTGAGTACTGAATTGATTCTTCTCTTCAATCCACTCATTTGGGCAAGTCTTTTAAAGATAAAATATAAATTTTAAGTTTTACTTTCAAACTACTTAAGTGCGGCGATGCTGTATTATTTTATCATTAGCCTTCGCATTTTCCACTGATTACAGTGAAGTTTTCATTCTGATGCTCTTCAAGTCAGTCAAATGTTGTTTTTCGCCAGTCATGTTTAATTATTGACTCAGAAAAATGTCCAGCTAGTTTGCGACTCAAATATATGTCTAAAGTAGGGTTTGATAAGCCTAAAAAAGGAAGAAATTTCTTGACTTATACTCTAAGATATACTGTAAATGAGAAAGGGGCCATATGTTACTTTTTTAAAACATTACATGGTTATCTTCTCATCATTGATAATCTACATAAACGGTTGTATTGATTGTTATATAAAAAAATCTGATGTGGCCAACACATGACTTTCTCCATATTTGGGGTATAGATATTTAAATTATTATGAATAGCATTATAAGGCAAAATTATTATTTCATATCGTAAAAGAATACAGTAGTCCTTTTTGCCATAAATTATATTTTGAATATGATTACAGAATTCACCGCCAGATTTACGAAAAAAATTAGTTATCTACTAAATGGAAGGTTCTAAGAAAATTTGTTTCAAACAAAAGTTGGAAGGAATATTATTCTATACAAATTTGGTCCTCACGAAGAATACCAATAATGACGTTTTTAAGGAGATATTTGAGGGAAACCGAAAAAACCGATTATTTATAAATAATTCCTAAACAATAACTGCTATGGAAAACTGTTTCAAATGAAAGTTGTAGGAAATAACATTCTCTATAACCTTTGTATTGAATTGTATATACTATAATGACGTTTTAAAGGAGATATTTTGCCAAAAACTGAATCGGGTTACGAATAAATCTCAACTTCCGGTTAACCTGTATTGTCTAGAAACTAATCAGCTCTTTGTGCTTATACCAAAGTGTTATATATGAAATTTGGTAATGATACGGCAAGTACTTTTTGAGTTAGAGCGCCCACAATCACATATAAACACACACACATCATTTCGAAAATAGTCTAAACGTGTTATAGGGATTAAAATATCTAACAAACTATCGGCTTTTCGAAAATTCCTATCAAGAGAAAATAGCCAAAACATTTTATAGAGACCTCAAATCGTGTATTTCCATTGAAATCTCAAACTCAATTTTTTTCATGAATACAATACTTTCTCTATACTACGTATATGGAGAAAGTAAAAAGGACATATATTTGAATAAAAAGAAACAAAGAAAATTAAAAACAAAAGTTTGTGATCAATTAGTGTATAGCACTAATTTCCTCTCCAACATAACTTTTAAAATGCAGATTTCTGACTTTGCATAATAAATTCTCAATACGCACACACAGCGAGACTCAAACCCACAAACCTTACATTGGGAGCCAAATACATTAAAATCCTATACCGGGGAAATGAATTATTAGAGTTAAATGTGAAATAATAAGATCAACTATTTACACACTTCTTAATTTTTACTTTCTCCATATACATAGTACAGAGAAAGTATTGTATTCATGAAAAAAATCGAATTCGAGATTTCAACGGATATACATGTTTTGAGGTCCCTAGAACACGTTTTAACTATTTTCTCGATGTTGTCTGTATGTATGTAATACGAATTTTTTGAAAAACCAATAGTTTATTAGATATTTTGATCCCTACAACACGTTTAGACTATTTTCGGAATGATGTTTGTGTGTGTATGTGATTGTGGGCGCTCTAACTCGAAAAGTACTTGCCATATCATTACCAAATTTCATGTATAACACTTTAACATGAGCACAAAGAACTGATTAAGTTTGGAAAATACCGCTTAACTGGAAGTCGAGGTTTATTCAAAACCCGATTCGGTTTTTGCGATATTTCCCCATTAAAACATCATTATTGTATATACAATTCTATGCAAAGGTTATAGTGAATGTTATTTCCTACAACTTTCATTTGAAACAATTTTCTATAGCAGTTATTGTTTAGGAATTATTTATAAATAATGTTTTTTCGGTTTCCATCAAATATCTCCTTTAAAATGTCATTATTGGTATTCTTCGTGAGGACTAAATTTGTATAGAATAATATTTCTTCCAACATTTGTTTGAAACAAATTTTCTTAGAACCTTCCATTTAGTAGATAATTAATTTTTTTCGTAAATTTCCAGTATACAGCGCCACCATCCAGCGGTGAATTCTGCAAACATATTCAAAATATACCTAATTTACGGCAATAAGGATGACTGTATTCTTTTATGATAAGAAATATTAATTTTGCCTTGTAATGCTATTCATAATAATTTAAATATCTATACCCCAAATATGGAGAAAGTCATGTGCTGGCCACATCAGATTTTTTATAAATTAATTGAAAATAAACTGTGCAAACATTGTGCTGGTTCAGCTAGTTTCTTTAAATCTTTCATCTTCTACAATGGAATAGTGTTGATATTCCATAGCTATCATCTTCCTAATCCTTGAAGTTATCATTTTCACTCGAGGGTCACAGTCATTTTCACCTGATTTAAAAACGTGGTCACTAATGTTTGTTGCCTTGGTGATGACTTTTTCCTATTTTGTTCTGTATAATTTCTTTTCCCCTTCTCTTATAAATATTCTGCATTCTTACATGGATGTTTCTGTAAATGGTGAATTAGGGTAGTTGATATTCTAACTTTTTCCTATATGTTTACACACTGCTTCATTGTTCGGTGAAGTTTTCATGAAATATTTTCATATTGGGGAACTTTTTCCACTTACTTCAGTTGGTATATTTATGATGAAAAAATATTAATACTAAATGATTAACAAGGGGAAGGCACTACTGATCCCCAACCGATTTGGCTGAAACTTCATAGAGATAATGTCCATGACATCCGATTAACAAAAATATATACATATCAGGGCCAATACCCAGCCATTTTTATTCTATTAATAAAAATAAGTTATTATTTCCCTAGTCACTGCTTAACTGCCATACACGGTAATGGATCTCATAAGAAGCGGCGCTGGCGTAGCGGTTAACATGCTTGGCTGTAAATGTCAAGGTCTGTTGCTCAAGTCCTTATTCCGAAACTTTTTTCATTTTTTCCCACATTTTCACTTTCCTCATTTAAAGTATTTATTACCTAAATTCCTAATATTGCTTTAAGTTTAAATATCCATTTATTTCTAAATAAAATTCCTAATCACAATGGTAGTATATATAACTATAAGCTAACTCGACTTCATCGGGCCCCACCAGATCGTAATCTTCATGGAAGTTCATCTCACCAAGCATATCCACAACATGTGTATAAATTTCTTGGGCCATTAAAACACTACGGCCATATTCACTTTCGGTAACTTCTTTATCCGACATCAATCCATTTTTTCGGAGGAGCTTCATGCAGTAATGCATGGCGGTGTTCAACACATCTTTTGCTGTTTCGTCGTCCAAAGGAGGAGACGTAAAAGATGTAACATTTTTGCTCGTTACAGAACTCCCTGCTGAAGATGTTGAAGCAGTATATTCCAATTTTGAAACAGCAAAAACTGCAGTATGTTAAAAATACACTTTGAAACACACTAGTTAAAATGCTCACAATGCTCTGACGAAAGAAGCAATACTGATCTTGTAGCACTTGAAATCGCTCCTCTCCGATCCTTTTCCAAATGCTTTCAAAGTATTTTTCGACAATGTCATGATTGTGAAACAATACGTGCAAGACAATAAGTTTCTTTTCATTGTTTAATCATGGGGAGGACAAACTAATAAATTGCTTTACAATGAAAAATTTATTGACGAGGAAAACCAACCGCTATGTACGCTACAAATAATTCTTCAAAACTGCACATCAATATATTTAAAATATTAACTACTAGCTGAAAGTACCCAGCGATGGCCGGGTTATGGCAGACGTCTTTGGTGAATAAAATTATGTATTATATGGTAATACAATCATTTCACCTTTTGCGCATTTTTTACCAAAGGATGAAGGCATTATAAATTAGAAAAATATGTTTTAATACTTATTTCAAAGCTTGCTTGTAAACAATATTTTTTGACGCGGGCCACAATGTCGTGCCTATCTACCACCTTCTGTCCCGGCAGCAACTCCGCTATTATTTCTTGCCACTTCGGGTTGCACGTCAATGTGATGAAGAGGTCGAGGCGGCCGTAGTGCCTCACGTAGGTGAGTGCGTCCTACGCGTGCTCGTGCATGTTGCGCAGGCAGGATGACCATTTGGCCCAGATCGTTTGCATTGACGGCACTGGCCACCGTGTCCATCAAGTACTCTCGTGCCCCATCCACTGGCTCACCCACCATCGGCAATAGGATCGGACTAAACCTTTCTAAAATGGCACGCCGCCATTTTGTTTCAAGATGGCAGATGAAATTCAGAATATACTTTTTACTATTTAGATAGGCCCACAGACCATCTCATCAAATTTGGTTAGAATTGGACTAACTGTTTCTGAGATAGCAGGCCGCCATTTTTTTCAAGATGGCAAACAAATTTTGTTTAAAGTCTATGTGTTAAGTGGGTGTCCCAGCTATGTCAATGTAAAATTTCAGCTCTATCGGTGCAGTAATTTTTGCATGATTGAGTAGCAGACAGACACCACTTCATTTTTATAATAGTAAGAGATTAAAAAATAAAATATATAGCGTTATTAAGAAATAAGCATTTAAAATGAGGAAAGTGAAAATGTGGGAAAAAATTTTTAAAAGTTTCGGAACAAGGACTTGAACAACAGATCTTGACATTTACAGCCAAGCGCACTAACCGCTCTACCAGCACAGCTTCTTACAAGATCCGTTACCGTGTATGGTAGTTAAGCAGTGACTCAGGAAATATTAACTTATTTTTATTAATAAAATAAAAACGGCTGGGTATTGGCCCTGATATGTATACATTTTTGTTAATCGGACATCATGGACATTATATCTACGAAGTTTCAGCCAAATCGGTTGGGGGTCAGTAGTGCCTTCCCCTTGTATGTAAGTCATCAAACTCCTCACTTGACAATTTTCAAGTAATAATGCCATAAACAATGAGATAACATAAAGCAAATGGGTAAACAAACTTAAGTTTCAATGCTGATAAGTTTACCAAGCATATTTACTTCTATAGCACCGACCAGTGGTAAGAAATTCCTATATAAGAAAGAATTACGTGTTACTTGTTGCAGAGCTGTTAGGGAATGTAACACCGCATAGTTTTTCTTATTATCTACTATATATTTTAAAGAATTTCTTTGTATGTATATTTTTTCATGGAACTCCTTCTAAACGATAAAAGCTAGAACATCCAAATTTGGTACATTTCATCCTCACCCCCTAATTAGTGAATGGTCAAGGTTTGGTGAACCGGGATTAGTCAGTGCTGCTAATATAGAGGATTAACATTTCTCCATTAGAAAGCATGTAAAATTTGAATGCAGGCATTTATTCTTTTGCAAATTTAAATTATTTTTTAAAAAATATACAAACTCGGGACAAAAACATGTATTTAGCTGAAAGGATCAACTGTATATTCTTTAAAGACAGAATTCGAATCTAAGCCAATTTAGCATAATATTTAATGTTTTAATCACGACAAAAGGAATTTTTGTTTGTAACAATGGAAAATGCTAAACACCATAACAACGCGATCGATGTTTTTATATGGGAACTAATCTCACATGCTATACCGAGCAATGCCGGGAAATTTTGTTATATATTTATCTATCTATAGTCCATAGATATCTATAAAGCAAAGTGTACGTCTGTATGTTTTTCTATAACTCAGTAACTACAGCATGTGGAAACAAAAGGAATGTGTAATTTTAACCAGAATAAACACTTAAGATGTGTAGTCAGGTTTTTAAACCAATTTCATTGACCTTTCTAATTTGAAAAGATATTTTCTTTTTCATTTTCTCCATTTGAATAACGTAGGGATGAGTGCTGATTGTTTTTCATTTGAATTTTAAAATTACTTCGAAACATGGTATGAAATTGAGACTTGGGATGGTTCTATGCAGGAAAGAACAAAGTTTATTTTTATTGAAGACAGAATCCAAATCCTGGTTGAATTAGCATAAAAATGCAGTTAGAATCAAAAAAGACGTTATTTATCACTTTTATTACAACACCAAATATAAATTACCATGACAACTCCCATTGTCGCCGAGCTTGAGAGTTCAATGCATTTACATATAAAAATTAACGTAATATCGTTTTTCAATTTCTGTGTGATTTTGCTTTGTTTACATGACAAACAAATATTTGTTGATTTTAATTGCAACTAGCTGCCAGTTTACCTCAGAATTTGTAACTGTTGCAGAGTTATGGTAAGCAGGCTCTCCACTGCCCTACCCACGCACCCTGAGTTCTACATTATGGAACTAATTATGCGTGCCTTTGTGCCCCCAAAGAACAATTTTGACCAATGAGTCTATTTCCGGTAATAAACAGAAAAATGTAACAAATATATATCATTTCAGTTTACAGAAGATCCTCTGGATAAATATGTTATTAAGGTGCTACAATAATAATTTTGTTGCTTAAACAAAATTACGAAATGAATAACGCTATGCTTCCGTCTATTTTAAGGTTAATTGATGCTAATTTCATTGGAAAATGTACATAGGCTCAGAGACATGATCGCAAACTTCAGTAAGCATAGGATACACATTGAGCAAAGGTACCCAATGAATACTATGGTACTTGGCACGTTTAATCCAGAGACCCAGATGAGCCAATACTCTGTAGCTTGGCTGCCTAAGGCCAGGTTACTTCAATGGCACCAAAGATAGCCAAAAAGAAATGATTTCTGGAGGAATAATTAGGCAAGCAAAGAAGTTATCGTTTATAACTAATCCATAATCTCCTTATGATATTATACAACAGGCATTTGGAATTGGTAAATTTAAGCCAGATTCGTGGGCCTATTTTAGTTAATAAACACAAAAAATCAGTGCTCGAAGTGGGGGGAAAAAAGTAGTGGGATGGTTGCAAGTCAGCGCAAGAATTAAGGTAAAAGGATTATCAGCATTTACATATAAATAAATTATCATTTCTTTTACTTGTTATGACATATCAATCCATACGACATGTACCTTTAAAAGAGTTTCCAAATTTTATCCGTGTTATTGCTGTTTGCAAACCTATTAACAGGTGCTTGACAGTTACTGTGGTCTGCATCTCGACGACCTTTTTTTAGCCATAATTTAACATAGTCTTTGGGGTCAAAACTATTAACTGGTGGTCCATTCATTGAGACAAACATCAGACTAGTTACCGTTTTGAATAGCAATGAATTTTGCGTTGAAAAAATAATAATGTTCATTTTGCTAAATGATCGCTCACATTCTGCTGTTGATACTATTAAAGTGTTTATTGCAGCTTTTAGTGGCTCCAGATTGTTTGGTATATTATTAAAATTACCACTGAATACAAGTTCTAGGAATCCCTGGACTGAATTAATTTCACAGACTGAATACTTTTGAAAGCTCTTGCACTTACTTGTCTCCAAAACAGGGATCGCAGCCTTTGTTGAGCCATTTGGATTAATCAAAAATTTCCAAACTGTTGATTAATTCATCATATTTAGCTCTGTTCATTTGTTTATCAATTTCATTTGAAGAAGAGATGCACAAAGCTCTTGTTGTAAACATTCGATTACTTATTTTATCATTTAGCTTCTGAAAAAACTGCTGTTGATTGATTTCCAGTACTTTTTCATTCTCTAACTTGATTCCATGGAATTCCAATTCTTTACATGCATTTTGTGCCGCTTCATAAAATTCATCTGAATTATATGCCATTGACCGGAAAACATGGAACTTTAAGTTGATAAGATGATGAGCTTCTGGTAACGTAACTCGTCTATCTTGTAATTTTTTGGAAGATGCTCAAGCTCGATTAATGCATCAAGCATTAGTTCCATGTTAAGAACAAAACTTTTAATTTAATTTAAGTTTTTCTTAAGTCCTGCATATTGACATTGATCCCCTTCTGCATGCTCGTGATCTATAGAGGCTTCATGAAAGTGTTGGTTCAGAGCTTTATAATTATTCCAAACAGCTTTCATTGACCTTGTACTTGAAGATACCCATCTTGTTCCAAGAATACGTCCTATTGAGCTCAAAGAAACATCCAGCTCTTGTGTAACAGACGTAAGCTCAACTCTATTTTTTGGAGATGCACTGTATATGGCATAAAGTTTGTCAAGAAACATTCACATATGACAAACTGCTGAAATTTCATACACGACATCATTAACAGCTAATTCTAATCAATGATTGCTGCAATGCCAAACTATAAGGTCCGGAAACTGGTCTAAAAGCTTATTAGCTACCCCAGCATGTTTACCAAGCATATTTGAAGTGCCATCACAGGCAAATGCTAAAGAATTTCTCATCAAAAAATTGTTATTACACCTGCGTGTATGAAGAATATCCAGAAATGTTTCCACAATGGCAGCTGCATCCTTCTTCTGCAGTTCTACTATGTCTAAGAAGTAACTTGCATCTGTTGATTCAGGCAATTTTACGCGCAAGCATATAACTAACGCAATCTTTTTACTTAAAGTGGTAGAGTCATCAATCATAAAGCCTACTTTTAGATCATTGTGCAAAATATATTTCACCAGCTTTTTGCACATTTCACTCGCAATGTGATGTACAATATCTGTGCAAGAATGATCACATTGTAGTATTCGTCCCATGTGTAAACCATTACCAACTTGAAGATCAATTATTGCTGGGAAATCGGAAAAAGGGCGATTTGTCTTAGCAATGTGATAGGCTGTTCTAAAAATTTTGCATGTTGTTTCATTCTGTTCTGACTGGGATTTAGCATTCAAGTTTTCTATGGTTTTCTTTTCTGTTAGGGAAGTTATTTCACAGGCTTTTAAATGAGCATTTGAAAGTTTATGGCTTGAAAGTTTTTTTCTCACTGATTGTTGTTTCTTCTCCTTTGTATCACCATACTCTTTAATTGCACCGTTAACCCATTCACTTGATAATGTTATGCCTTGCGCCGCCATTGGTCCTAGTTTAACTACAGACTTGCATACACTACATCCTAGGCCATTTTTAGTACTTTCCAACAAGTCATATATTTTTAATTTTTCATACCACTGAATCTTGGTCAAGGAACTAGGAAAATGCTCTTCAGCCTCTTCCATTTCATTGATATTATTTTCAGTTTCCACTGGAAGACACTTTACAATGCTAGAACTTGTAGCTAGGCCTACATCTCCTACACTGTCTTCACTGCTTACTTTTTCTTTTTCTGCATCAGAATCACTATTTTTTCTTTTTGTTATTTTCACAAGCCACATCCATATTTAATAAGGTAATTTAGTATATTAAAATATAACTTGATAACTCAGAGAAACGTTTAGCAACACCTTGTTAATAGCACTAGAGTTCCCTGACGTGCCCACTAATAGAGTACACCACTGTAGATAAGTTTGCATTTGCAATACAAGATATTAGATTGCAGTTAACTGAATGCGATTTCTCATTTTATTATAAATAAATAAAATAATTAAACAGTAAAATAAAGAAAAGAGTAAAAATAAATGATTCGTTGCATTACAAGAAGTACCGGGATGGTTTAGAGTTTGTAGAAAAGAAGTGGGATGGTTTGAAATTTATAAAAAGGAAGCAGGATGGCATCCCACCGCATCCCGCCTCACTTCGAGCACTGCAAAAAATGTACAATAGCATTATTTTACTTACAAAATAGGTATGGTTTCAATATTCAACTGCTTTGGCCAATACTTTTACTCATATAATAATCATTTAACTTGCTGCTGTCGCTGTGCACTGAGCCTCGGAGCCCTATTCAAACTACCTGCAGACAGACCCTCAATGCACCCCATGCATTACCTTCTACTCCACTTCCACTCAAGCGTGGGTGAGTGAAGGGAAAGCTTCACTTTGGGTTGTGACAGACATGACCTTCCCTTACTCAATTAATATATACGTTGATATTACTAGTAAATGGTTTTAATGATATTTTCGTGTGGCGTCAAATTCTCCAAAGCAAACTTTTTAAAACTACGGAAGGACTGTGATAGTGGAAATGTCAAATTACATCAGAATATGAAAACTAACTTTCAATGATGTTAGGATTACTAAACATATGCTTCCATCTAAAGCAACCAGAGGGCCCCATGCAGCTCGCTCACGGCCATAATTTAAATATAGAAAATGCTGAGAGATTTAAACAAGTTAGGAAAGTGTACAACGTATCACAAATGGGTGCGTTTCATGTAATGGAGTATTAGAAAGAAATTATATACCTGTACGTAAGGGAAATTGCGTTTTAAAGTTCTTTCCCTCATCATAAATAATCCATTTTCTTCCTATTTAATAATATTACATGCACACGTAAGGAAATAAAATGTTTGTTTGGGAGATTGTTTATGTTAGCAACAATGAAGTAACCATGCAAGAAATTTTGTTCAACTCGAATTTAGACATTCTTGTTTGATTTTATCGATAACGGCTACTCCTACGATAAAAATGTTCTACATCTTTTATTTGAAAAATATTTTGATATGAGCAATACTTTACGAGATATGACAAAAATTTAATTTTTTGTCCCCAGTAAAGTAGTATCCCTGATTGGCGTACGTGATTCATTTGTGCGATTTTCTTATTATATTTGATTGAAAGTCCTTAATATCAAATTTTATGAAAATCCGTTCTGTAGAAGCCAAGAACAAACATGCGGACGGACGGACAGACAGACGGACGGACGGACTGACTGACGATAATAGGTGTTCATGCTGTAATCGAAACGCGCCTAAAAAAGATTTTGGTTAAGTATGGTTCTGTTGCTGGAGCTGGAGATTTCAGTTCCCATTAAAATTCATTCTTAATAAAAATTCATTTTTTCATAATTTACGTATTTTAAGTTTACGTAATGTCCGGTGAACTTGGTGAATACATATTGGTGAAGCAGCCTGGAGATTTGGAAAAATTAACACTGTGGACCCTTTATGGAAAAAGGCTTTACACCACTGATTTGAAGTGTCTAATGATAAAGGATTAAATTTTAAAGGAACTTCGGCAGATGTAGCTTTAATAAATCTTGTGAAATAATTATTTAACTTCCATATTGCCCTTATATCTTTAAATACTTAATTTTTTAGTTAGAATATTTTTGAACTTTTATTTCAGATTGAACCAAGTCAAGTTTTATTTTAAAACGACTCGGTTCAAAATTTCAAACAGTTTGCACATCTTTGCTTAAAATTAATTAAATAGATCTAAATTACCAGTGAATGGCCATGGTAAGAGAGCATCAAATTCTCCTCTCACGACATGGACAACCAAAGACAGATGAGAAGGATTCCTGGGTGAGAGATTGAGCCGCATGCAGAACCTATAACCACATGTGGGACGCGTATAGAAGCGAGGACTGTAGAGCATTTGCGGAGGTGCACCTCTTTCAACTTGGTCCTCCTGCATCAAGAGCAGCTGCGCTGAGAAACCTTTGATTTTCCACACATAAAGGCCATTGCAACAGCGCAAAGACACTTCTTCCTCTAAGTTTGCCCAAGGTCCTTCTCTCGTCTCTAGTGCTGCAACTTTCTTCTGAAGAAAAAACATCTCATCAAATGGATTGGAATTTAATGATCAAAAACATTAGAGATAATCATTATGATATGACAAAAAAATACTTGCCTCAGGCATCTCCAATAGACAATACAAAGTTAGAACGTATTTCAACTGCAAAGCAGCTGTCTTCAGTGGTTATTCACCGAAAAAAGATTCTAAAAGAGATACTTGAGGCAAGTTTTTTTAAGCGCGTGTTCTTGAATTTTTTTGTCATAAGATGAGCTCATGTACTACAGTAAAACCTCTACCTTACGAACTCCCTTAGAACCAGAGCTGCAAACCACTTCCAAATTTGGAAGTGGTTCGGTTCGCGGTTCGGTTCTAAATTTTTGGAAGTGGTTCGGTTCATGGTTCGGTTTAGACGATAATTTTGACAAATGGTTCGGTTTGCGGTTCGGTTCAACTAAATTAATCATTTGAAATACTATTCAGAAATAATTTATCCAATATAAACATGCAAATTCAGTATCAATCTGAAAGTAAATCAATCAGCAGTCATTATTATTTTAAATGAATGAATAATTTATTTAAAGAAAGGAAAAATTTATATTTTAAATATATTGCAATCCCATCATCACCTTCATTTATTTATATTTAAAAAATGGTATTTTTGATCCTAACATGATTTTTATGTTCATTGTTGTTTACATATAAATTAAGAATTCTCTCAAATTCATTTACCAACATACAATATCATACATAATCAGAAAGAAAATGCACCTCTAGCTTAAACCGCTTTTGAGATTATCCCTGGATGGACGGACAAACCGAAAACATAAAAGTGTTTTAAAGAAATCATTAAAAAACAAAGAAAATTAGTTCCTCAGGCATTTTATTTCTTTTTCTTACCTGTAATACACATCATTTAGAGGAAAAAAGATTTATAACAAGGGCCTTACCACCCGTCTCCCAATATTTAACCTCTTTAGTTCTACCACTCGCACTTGCCTTTATTTTCCTTATTCCCACACACATACCATTGCCGCATTGATAATTTCCTCCCTCCTCTCTCTGGGGTTCACCCTCTCTCCGTCTTCCACAAGACCTTTCCTTTTAGTCCTTCCCGTCTTTCCCCAAACCCTCCCGAGATGGTCTCCCCCCTCCAGCCTTTCCCCTCCCCCTTTATCCCTTTACAACCTACCCCCCGCAGTAACCCTCTGAGATAGGTTCCTCCTTTCCCTCCCCTCCATTCCTTTCCGTCTTACAAACTACCCTCCCTCCCCCCCCTCCCTCTACCCATTTCTCTGTATATACTTTCTATTCTCACCATATCTGCACCTGACAATAGCATTGTAACATCGAAACCCGGGTCGTAAGAGAAATAAAAACAATGGAAGTTACAAAGCGTTATTCCTTTGGTTCATTTATAACAAATAAAAAAAAATGTTTGCTATATTTATCAAGGGTCTAAGAAAATTCTTTTCCGTAAGCCCTTATTAAGATTTCCCTGATTGAACGACAGATTTAAATATTGAAGTAGACAGTTTCTTGCTTTCCAATGGCGATGATGCACGGCATCTCGATTTTTCCAACTTTCAATAATAAATTTATGTAAATAAAATATTTTAATTAGTTAATTGGTCAAATAATATGGAATAAAATATTACTCTGAATAAATTTATGATATGTAAAACTCTAATAAATTTGATTATTAATTCTTATTATTATATAATAAATTCAAAAAGACACTTTTAGCTAGATTCCAAACATATTACATATTGCTAATTTTTTTCTTTTGCCACCTTATAAAAGTAACCAAAAAATTAATATGATAGTAAAATTACGTTACAAGAATAATTTTAAATTAATCGACAGTTCGGGGCAGATTATTCAATATACGAAGTGCAGACACTTATGGCTCAAAACAAATGATTATAAAATGTAGAGTGACCCTCTTTAAATAACACTAACATGTTAATTAATTTTATTTGTCTCAAATAAAGTTTACTAAAATATTATTAAAAATACACACTTTAGATAATTCAAGGAATTCTGCAGGAAATGAATGCCTCCGATCCAAGGGATCCACCGAAGTCTTCGCCTGTTTTTGCTGGAATATAAACCACCAAGTAATGGAAATACTTATCATAGAAGAACACCACACGAGAGTTGGAAAAGGAATGATGTCGTTGAAAGCTCAAGCCATTGAGAGCAACAATTTGAATTTTTCTGAAGAAAAAGATATGAGGAGAGTTGATGTTCTTCTAAGAAAGACACAGCGGGGCATATTTTCTCAGGTCTGCTAATTACAATGCTGAAGGGGATGATGGTGATGGTAAGGGCATGGATTTTTCTCTTGGCACGAAAGCGGGTTACGACTCCTTTCTAGGTCATTGTAAAATGACCATTTTGCCTGCGTTCAGATAAAGATCTTTCTATATTCTGTTGGTCGGTTTCTGCCTACAGTGGTTCACCCGGATATTGTCACAGTTGGTGTCCCCATAACCCTCACCATAAATGTCGTCTGTGGATAACAATAGTAGCAGAGAGGAAAGAGATAGGCACTCTTTCCTTTGAAGCAAACCCGCTGGTTTTTCCAATGGAAATTCCTGGTCTTTTCCTTGGTCCATACTTTGTGGATAGAGATCGAACCAAAACCGAACCACTTTTGGAAAAAATTACGGTTCGGTTTTCGGTTCATTGAAAAATTAATCAGTGGTTTCGGTTCAATTCGTGGTTAAGCAAAATGACTGCGGTTCAGTTCAGTGGTTCGGTTCGGTTTGCAGCTCTGCTTAGAACAAAGAACTCCATACACTGAAAATTAACGCTGGTCCCAAAAAATTCACTAATAAAACTATATTGAAAACCTCTACATTAAAACCTCCGATAATTACAAAACCTCCCTATTACAAAATAAAAATCGCACCCGTTCCACTAAAAACAAATCTCCATATAGCAAAATTTAAAAAAATATTGTACTCGCTGTTTTAAAGCAGAAATCAATGCCATTTATGCAGGTGTTAACGCTCTTATTACGACCTCACATTAATGATTCAAAGCATAGTATTTGCTGTAATTTCAAGCATTTCGAGTGATAAGATAGACAGGTAGACCTCGTCCTTCGTGGCTTTATCTTTCGCATATTTTGATATTTTGCGATTCCACATTTGTGACCAGTTTTGTCTTTCGTGGTGCGATTTTCCCCCGCAACTCCTCACTTTACAAAGCACTTAACGAAAAGCCATGATGAATAACGTCTGCCCATCGAATAATGCCCGCCCATTGAATATCGCCCCCCCTTTGTTATCGCCGCCATTCGTAATCGCCAAAGAGAATGGCAAAAGGCTGTCCTCACTAAGGCTCGGCCCTATAGCTACTCGCCTTATATAGAGTGAATTTCACCCCTATTTCCCATTCCTCCCTTTCCCCTATGGTTATATAATCTACACAAGAAATTAACCAATATGGAATCAAGGAGAAGCCCGTTCAAACTAACTGCCAAACCTCCTCTCACCTGCTGACGTCACGTGACCGTCGCCAGCAGAACGGTATTCCCCCGAGAGCGAGGGAGCTGACGGGTCGCTGTAAGAGAGCTTCAACGCGGTTCCTGTTCGACGCAGAGACAAGATGAGTCAGAGTTCGTAAGACAGCAGAAAGAAGACGAAGAGAGATCTTCTTGAAGACAGTGTGTGCTGAAATTTTCCTGTGGACACCAGTTGTAATTATAAACAATACTACTGAAGTGTTTTAAGTTACGAGACAAGTTTGCATCTCAAGTCTGTTTCCCTTGTTTGTTATAATTTGGTATTAAATATAGCAATTAGTTAGAAATTGATGTGGCGTTCTAATTGGGTCGCCACAGTGGTCTCATATTTCGCTCTTTCACAGAGAAAAATCACGGAAAAGGGTAGGCGAAATTTTTTATGTGAGGAATGAATTGCCCTTTCCTCACATTTTCTCTCATAGTCAGGCCTGAAAAAATATTGTTGCATTATTCTAATATGTAAAAATATTTAGCTATGTAAGTGCATTAATGTAATATATGTTTAAAAAAGAAACTCCTTAACTGTAAAAATTTGAATATTTAGGGACAATAACGACAAGGAAAATAAAAGGAAAACAAATGAAGAAGGAAAAAAGAAACGTTAAACTTACAGGTTTACCGGAAGGCACCTTACCAGAGACTTGATGTTAAGACCGCAAACTCTGCCACTCACCGAAATGGTGAAATGCAGGGCACTAGTAGGTAACCAATCACTCATACAAGAAACAAAACTGTCAGACAAACAATCACTCACACACATGCTCAAGAAACAAACAGGAAACACTAAACTCACTCACTCATACAGGATCAAATTTTTCAGACAAACAATCACATACATGCACTCGAGAAGAAAAAAGAAAACAGGAATCTCTAAATATTCAAAGACCACTAGATGCGCATTTCGAGAGCTAAGCTCTCATCTTCAGCAGCTAATGTAGAATGAAAGTATGGTATGTGGTTAAGGGTAGTGATGGGCATAATCGAGAGATCATAATCGATTCATTCGATTATGACATATCATTCGATTATACCAAATTAGTAGTTAGTATTACTAATTTGGTTAGTACGCAATGGGCATAATCGAGAGATCATAATCGATTCGTTCAAATTATTAGTTATAGTCATTCGAAAGATTTTAGTAATTAGGAATCTTCCGAATGATATTAGTAGTTGGAATCATTCAAATGATTTTAGTAGGTGGTTTATTTATTTATTTAGTAGTAGTTTATTAGCACCTAGTTTGAAATTTTACAAAATAATTTCAACAAAAGAGAATTTTTAGTTGCATATGGTTGTAAAGGTTTTGTTTCGTTTAACATGTATATTTCTGTAAGTATATTTGCTATTTGTTACATGTAATTTATGCAATTTATAAATGTACCTAATATACATGTTTATTTTAAAATTATTATATTTTTTTATGATGAAAAGTGTCTGTGATGAAATGTTTATTATAGCTTCTGTACATTAATCCTTTACTTAGGTACATTTTTTGACATTCACATTGTTTTACATTATTAGTATTCTTTCATTTTTTCATAATTTGCTGTGATTAAACGAAATAAAACAGAGATATAACGAGAAAATGGAAAATTTACTATAAATCATGACCAACTGAGTGCTGTTGAAAATGTAAAAAGCAAACAATACATTTTATTTTCAAACTTTGCTCTCATCATTTTTCTCCCAATTGAATATTTTGTGAAAATTAATTCTAAATACATTTACACAACAATTATTTAACTTCACATTTACACAAAATAGTCGTGAATAGTTAACTAGTCTCAACTAATCTTAACAAATGATCTTAACGAATGAATATCTCGATTATGGAAATCATTCAATTATGCCCATCACTAGTTAAGGGTATTTAAATGGCATCGTGTTTGCGTGAAAGTGAAAGGAAGGGGAGGGGTGACTGTTAAACAGTAAAGAGGGAATGGGGAAGAGGGCCGAGATCATTATTCATTACACTGTATTTATGTTTTTTATTGAGCATATTACATAGTTTAGTTTAACGTTTCTTATTTCCTTCTTCATTTGTTTTTCTTGTCGTTATTGTCTCTAAATATTCAAATTTTCACAGTTAAGGAGTTTCTTTTTTAAACGTCCATTTCGCCGTAGTCTCCAAACCCTTTTTTAATGTAATATATATGCGTAATTTAAAAAATTAGATACACGTGTCTTATATATACTTATAAATATTTTTAGAATGCAATCCTCCCCCACTTTTGTGCCCCTTCACATGTGAAAAATAGCAAAATATAAGCTGGTATCACTGTTCAGAAGCTTTCTTTCTTTTTGACGACAGGGAAGTCTCAAGGGGAAAGACTCAACCCTCAACTCTTGATCCTTCCTATCCAGGATAATTGGGGTATTTGCTCAGGTTTGACATAGTTCAAACATTTAAGCTTTGCATTTTACATATCATTTATTATTGGTGGAGTTTCACAGAGTTTTACAGGAATGTAAAACCCC
Organism: Uropetala carovei; assembly: GCA_036926305.1. Lineage (NCBI taxonomy): Eukaryota > Metazoa > Arthropoda > Insecta > Odonata > Petaluridae > Uropetala > Uropetala carovei. Next base: position 1,379,823 of record JAXCHB010000147.1, on the reverse strand, counting down.
GAGAAAGACAAGGTCTGCCGTATTTGGAAATTAGCCCCTGTGAGTTCGGCAACCGCTGCTCATTTTTTTTCGATCCTACTGTGGAACTTAAAAAATATTTTATTTTCTGATACTTTGTGTGTGTTCTTTTATCTTGTTTAAGTCTCTCTTTAATTAAAATTTTTCCGTCTCTTAATTTTTCTGCGGTCACCAACACACAGGACAAATGGTCTGTTCTTGCTGGGATGGGAACCAAACCCTGTATTTCCCATTGCCTTAATTACTTCTCTTTCATGGTGTTTTTAGGAATGTAACCCCCGCGAAAGTCGAGGTCTGCCTGTATGTATAATTAAGTATGAAAATGTATTAAAAACACGTAATAAAATATAAATTCTTTTTTATAAATAAATTTTCTATAGACAATTTCTCGTTAGTAGCTCTTTGTAGTAAACGTTGAAGACAAACTGAATACTTAACTTTTATTTAAATAAAGGACAAAAATATTTTTTTAAGAATATTTTTTGGGTTATATTTTCATTTACTTTTATTGGGCTATTTATTGATATATTATCATAGTGTTAAAAATAGCAAAATTTGCCATTTAAATATTTTGAATACTGAAAAAGTAAATTTAGTATAAAGTAATCCAAGTTTTGATCAATAATAATGATTTAGCTCAGTAGCCCACAGATGCCCTACATCATAAATTGCAATATCATATAGATTGTTTTTACTATGAAAATTGATCAATGTCACAGGAATGAAAAATAATATATTGCTTTTTATCATAAAGTGAATTTTTTTGGAAACATTCTTTAGCTAAAGTGTTAGTGTTGAAATAAATTATAACCAACAATAACACGCTAATATGCATATATGATGAATCTGAAAAAACCTCCATACAAAGAACCTCCTTACAACAAAGTGCCAAAAATTTGGTTCCTTCAATTTCATTATAAGAGGTTTTACTCTATTTAGCAGAATAATGTCAATAATGTCACAATACAGTATCTTATATATAATTTTAGAAGCGTCCATCCATCCCCCGTATCTCAAAAATCGTTTGTGGTAGAGTAAACGGCATTTTGTTTCTATTAGCTAGGAGGTCCCTGAGAAACTATTTTAATTTTGATAAAGACTCGGGTTTGATCCCAGGCAAAGATTTCTGTTTCCCATTGCATAACATGTAAATATTGATTTTCTGATACGCATGCCTTCATTATTTCGATGGCGTTGGTAGAGGGGCGGTTACCGTTATCCCAATGCTAGGGTCGCAGGTTTGAATTCTGCCAAGGGCATGGTTGTGTTTTCAAGGACGTCTTTAAGACTTTGAACTACTCTCTGCAATTTTCTTAGGGGGTCCGTTTCTACTGATCTGCTATAAAAATTCGAATTTTCATTTTCAAAATTTTACTTTACGTTATTGATTTTATTTAACATAAAATGCCAAATGTATAAATAGAAGAAGAATAGCTTATTGAGAGTGATTCCAATGGTTATGAACACAAAGGCAAGCATCTGATCAAGAATCGAAATGCAGGTCTCACCATCCATAAATTACTTTGGGGCACACAATATGTGTTGCACTGACATTAAAAACACCCCTGCATGTGTTTAATCCATATTATTGCTGTTACTATATTCAGTGTAATTGGCCTTGGGCTGATTCAGAATTTTTGCAATTTAATAAATAAATACAAATTAAAATTTAAAAAATTGACCTATGATCTTTGGATTATAACTGTTTGGAAGGCAAATGAATAAGGTTTCTTATTCTAATCATTGATTTTTGCCTTCGGTTCGATATCGCTCAAATTTTGGCAGGTAAGTTACGTATTTGTGAAAACTCTTGGGTACATTTCTGGAGGTTGTCATGGCGACCATGCCACTGTCGACCCACAAAATCGCATTTTCTTCTCAATCTGCTTTTGCGTAATATATATGAGCGCATTGAATGCCTTAATACAAGGAAATGATAATAAATTGTCAATATGCACACACAGCCACGCCCTCGGCAAGATTTGAACCCGCAAACCTTACATTGGGAGCCAAAGACACTAATGCATTATTCGAGTTAAATGTGAATTATTGAGATCAACAACAGTTATTACAAGCATAATTACATACTTCCACACTTCTTAATTTTTTATAAATTAATTGAAAAATATCCACACAATCATTGCGCAGGAACAGCTAGTTAACCTAAATCCTACATGAATATTTTGCCTAATTTCAGATTTCAAAAATTAAGGGTCACCTTAAATTTTAATACATCTAAAACTAGTTAACGTCCCTTTGGATAGTTTGTTTTTGCTTATGGTTTTCAAATTAAGGAACTTTTTTCAGAAATTTCCATTTTTCATCTCATTCATCTAATTTATTCATACAAACTCCAGTACTTTTTTAGTCAGCATGATTTATAATAATATAAATATGGAATATTTTTAATGACATTTTAATTTCTACAAAACCTTAAATACTATTTAAATGGCAATGTTTAAGCTGTGATGCAACATTGGTACAAAAGATTGGGCCATATGGTGTAAGGTCCAAATGAGTCAGTGAGCAACAAAGGCGAGAGGTTAGGTCCATTAAGTATGTGGCTTGAAAGATCATCCAAAATGACTTTCAGAGAGTATAAGAAAACACCAACTGTATGAAAAATTATCCTTCTAAGGATTATTGCAGAAAATAATATTAGAAAGAAAACGATGTTTGTGCCCCACTGTCATCAGACCTTTAGCTTCTAAGAAAAATCTCAAATATAAAGTTTTGTGATGATCTGGTTATTAGTTTCTAAGGACACCCATAAAATTACTATCACACACAATTTGGGAAAGTGTACAGCATATCACAAATGGGCATGTAACATGAAGTTAAGTATTTGAAAGAAATGACATATGAGTACGTAAGTGAAATAGCATTTTAAATTTATATTCTTTGTCATAAATAATCCATTTTCTTCCTATTTAAAAATATTGCATGCACATCTAAACGCATTTTTGTGAGATTGTTTATGTTAGTAACAATGATGAAGTAACCATGCTAGAAATAGGTAACGGAAATATTCCAAATGACAATGGCAAAATTAAAATACCAGAAAAACTGCGTGCTGTGGTGAAATCGGTTGCTGAACTTTTAGATTAAATTCAGCATCATAGTTACGTGAAAGAGCTATTTTTTCCCCAAAAAATGAAACAATGGCTTCAATCAATGAGCATCTTTTAAATCAATTTGTCGCTGAAGAAATACTTTATAACACCGAGGATACCGTAACTAACATGGATGAAGCAGATACAGTAGACTCCCGATTATCCATTTGATATACAGTAAGTCCACGACCAACAAGGTTAATTCGTTCACAAAATTCCCATGCAAGTCAAAAATCATGCAAATCGAACAATAATTAAACCAATACCATTTTGAACGCAATGCAGTCAGCTGTGTGGTACTTGCAAAAATGTAAAGAGAGTTTTAGCGGAAACGTACGGCAAATGCAATCTTTTGAGCGTCAGTTCAAATAACCTGATTCATGCAGCAATTCAACAAATTTGTTTGAATACGGTTACGAGATAAACTTCACGCACTTGATTAAAAAAAAACTAAGTTAACAATATCACTTGTCTACTGCTTTTCCTGCGTGTAGCGCTATGCATTGAGCGACTGTCTAACACGCGGCAGTTAACCTACTGCAATTAAACGTTCTCATGAGTTACGCCGTGTTTCCGTGTAAGTATGGTTTTACTGTATTAAAACAATAAGATTATAGAAACAAATTTAAATGAAAAATATGTACTTACTTATTCCTATTTTATTTAAAATACGATAGCAAAGAAGTTTGCTTTTTCAATTCGTTAACTTTTCGGCAAATGGTGCTGTGCAGATTTCTCAGCATTAGTTTCTCAGCCAGGGTGCTGTCTTGCTGTCCCTCCAAATAATCCAGCAGAGCTTCGGTGTGAGTTAAAGTAGTGCTGTGATTGATTCTTTGCTCTGGTATTAGGTTATTCTCTTCCTGGTCCAAATCATCGACTGCCATTACATCATTGACATCGATGGTATTAATACGTTCCACAATTTCTTCGTCACTCAAAACTTCATGGCCAGCCAAATTTTGGTCTGCATTTAACCACTCGTGCACTGTTTCCTCATCAACATTCACACATCCACTAATGCTGTGTAAATTATGCAGTAGTTCAGGCACCATTTCATTGAAACTGTCTTCAAAACCAGGAAATTCCTCGTCGTTTCCCGGTAAAATTTTTTGCCATGATTTTTTTAATGTCGAACTTTTCAGTTTTCCAAGCAGCAGAAATTTCATAAATAGCATCCAATAAAGTTAGCTTTTTCCAAAACAACAGAAAATCATCACCATCTTCCTTTATGAACTTCAACAGCAAGTTTCTTCGATAAATTGTTTTCATGTTTTGTATCACTCCTTGATCCATAGACTGAATCAAAGCTGTCACATTCAGAGGTAAGTACTTCACAAATATATTTCCGTCTTCAGACTTTAAAATGTCTTCATTTGGGTGACTGAGGGCATTGTCTAAGAGTATAATCACCTTTTGTGGCAGATCTAAAGATTCTAAGTGTTGACGCACTGCTGGAATGAATTTTGTTTTAAACCAGTCTGTAAAAATTTCTGTCCATCCATGCTGACTTATTACTGTAGTAATCAACAGGTAAATTCAATAAAACTTTAACTTTTGAGAAAGCTCGAGGTTTCTTTGCATTCTCAATAACACACGGTTTCAAAAAATGAGACCTGGCGGCATTACCACAGCACAAAACTGTTAGGCGTTGTTTCTGAAGTTTATGCCCTGCAGGACTTTTTTCATTTTCATGAGCTAAAGTTTTTTGTGGTCGACACTTCCAGTATAAACCAGTATCATCAGTGTTATAAATTTGTTCTGATGTGACTCCTTCATTATCGACGAAATGTTGAAACTGAGACTTAAATTCCTCAGCTGCCAGTTCGTCACAGCTGTTTTTCTCCTTCGATAGCAATCTGACGAATCCCGTGCCTTTGCTTAAATCTTGTCAACAACCCACATGATGTGTTAAAGTCCCCTTTCAATTTCAAGTCATTGAAAAAATACTTTGCTTGCACTGCACAAACAGCTCCTGAAACCGGGATTCCCTCAGCTCTCTGTTGGATAAACCACAAAACCATTGCTTTGTCCAAATCATCATAGGTTGACGTCTTCATGGTTTTCCGCCTAGACATGCCACTTGCACTATCAGAAATTGCAGCAAACTCAATCAACTTATGTTTGTTTTTCACAATATCATGCATTGTTTGGTCACTCACACTGTACTCGTTCATTAACGACTTCATCGTCGCGCCTTTTTCAGATTTTTTAATTATGTCAAGTTTTTGTTTTATAGTAAGAACAACTCTTTTACATTTCGACATAATCACGTAAGGGCTATTCGAATTTCAAATTAATAAGAACAAAATGACATGCACCCATTATGACACATGAAAATAAAGTGAACACTCGAAATATTCTGATCCAATTCCACGCGAGCGATCAGGATCTACTTCACGGTGAACACAAGCCGTCTACGTGATGTTTTTATACATCTACATCTACATGATACCCTGCAAATCACCAGACTGGTGGGTGGCAGGGGGTGCAGCACACCAAAACCTACCTAATAACGTCTCTCGTGGGAATCACTCTCCTGTTATGATCCCGTATGGTCCTTGGGAAAAACGAGCTCCGATATCGCTCGGTCCTACAGTCGATCTCACGAATTTTATTCTCGTGATCGTGCCTGCCCATGTACGTAGGTGCCTCTAATATTCCTGAGACCTCCTCTAAGAGAACATCCGACCTAAATTTCTCCAGAAGCCTTAACCTAGCGCTAATTCTGCAATCCTCTAGCGATATCCAATTCAACTCCTTCAAGAGTGATGTGACGCTTAATTTTTGCTCATATTTTTGCTTAACGAATCTGGCTGCTCTGCGTTGGATTCTTTCTAACTCAAGTATTTGTCCCTTTTCGTACGGATCCCATATGCTGGAAGCGTATTCGACCTGAGATCTGACTAATGATAAATAACACGTTTCTCGTACCTTTTCTGTGCTACTTCTTACTATTCTGCCTACGAAACCCAATTTCTTATTAGCTGCGCCTACGATCCTTCGAATATGCATATTCCATGATAGATCACGACAAATGGTGACTCCTAAATATTTAACGTACTCTGCAGATTGGATATTCAATCTATCAATACTGTACTCCGAGTCTAATTCATTGTTCTTACTCTTCCAGAAACTCAATAGGGAACATTTGCTGTGATTAACTTCGATTTTCCAATCTTGACACCATGCTGAAAGGGCGTTTAAATCTTCCTGGAGCGATTTTTGGTCATCCGGACTCGTTATCTCCTTATATAAAACGGTGTCATCTGCGAAGTCTTATTTTGCAGCGAACTACCGAGCAGATATCATTTATATATATCAGGAATAGTAGTGGGCCTATGACACTTCCCTGTGGAACACCTGATGCGACTTTTACAGGGTATGAAGATTTCCCATCAATAACTACTATCTGTTTTCTGTCTGAGAGGAAGTCTTTTACCCAACTCACGATATGAGGGTTTATGCCGTACTTTCCTAGTTTTCCTATTAATTTATTATGGGGTACTTTGTCAAACGCTTTTTTAAAATCAATGAAAATGGCATCAACCTGAGTGTTTTTCTCTCCGCATTGTAACAAATCGTTTACGAACAGGGCGAGCTGCGTTTCGCATGACCTACCTTTCCGAAACCCGTGTTGGTTTTTGCTTAGCGAAGAAGTGAAATGCATACAATGTGATAATATGTATGTATCTCAAGCTCACATGGAGTAGCGGGAACTATGTAGGTATCTCATTACTTGCCTTTCCCCCTCCTCCCCTCTTCATTCCTTCACTCTGCACGTCATCCGTGGTTTCAGTTACGCTGTCGCATTGTTTTTCAGTGGCCGATTTCTCGTACTATGTATTCTAAATTATTTTCATATTACTTTTTTTTACATCCCGGTTAATCCGCATCCCGGTTAAGCCGATCCCGGATAATCGAGAGTCTACTGTAATTAGCTACTTGAGTTTTTAAAATCACAAAACCCACCAGGAATTCTTCCTCATAAACTGCTGTTCAAGATTGGTACACGAATTATATTGCTTCAGAATTTAATTGCTCCAAAACTTTGTAATGTTTTGCAGATTCAAACTTTATATTCCCATATTAATGAAGCTGTAATTTTGACAAGACACACAAATGGACATAATGTTTTCATGCCACATATCCTATGGTTCCTAGCAACTACCCTTTTGAATTCAAACTAATTCAATTTATGGTAAAGGTTTGTTTTGCAATGACTATTAATAAGGTCCAAGGTTAATCATAAAAATTTAGATCGACTTATGTGCTCAATGACTTTCTCATGGTCAGTGTTAGGTAGCGTGCCCAAGAGTAAGTACTGGAAATAATTTGTATATTCTTTCACAAGTGGAAATACCCTTAAAATAGTCTATAAAGAATTATTGTAAAAGTTTTTCTAATTTTCTGCCAACTTAGACGTCAACTTATTCCAGCACGAATTTATTTTTTTCCCTCCAAACTGACCCAAAAATACATGAGGGTGTGAGTTACGTACATACAGTATTAAAGTTGCCATAATTTTCTGATTATAATACATACTATATAATATGCATCCATGTTTTTATGGGTGAAATGTGAAAATTGTCTTATCACCATGTATTTATTTATTGGCAAGAATTCAGAGACAGCACAGGACCAATTATACTGAATATCGTAACAACAACAATAACAAGTAACAACAATAAGAAGGACGAACACACACGACCATGCCCTCGGCAGGATTCGAACCTGCGACCCTAGCGTTGGGACTTAGACATGCTAACCTCACATCTACCAAGGCCGGCAATAATATGTAACTCATTCTTAGGCACGTTTCGCTTACAGCGTGAGTGCCTATTATCGTCAGTCTGTCCGTCCATCCGCATGTTCGTTCTCGGCTTCTACCGAACGGATTTTCATGAAATTTTATATTAAGGACTTACAATAAAATATAATAAGAAAATCGCAAAAATAAATCACATACACCAATTAGGGGTACCACTTTACTGATGACAAAAAATGAACTTTCCGTCATATCTCGTAAAGTATTGCTCATATCAAAATATCTTTCAAAGAGAAGTTGTAGAACGATAAAGAAGAGTATTTCTTTTCCTATACATTTTTATTGTAGGAGTAGCGGTTACCGATAAAATCAAACAAGTATGTCTTAATTCGAGTTGAACTTAGAAATTTTCTTGCATGGTTACTTCTTCGTTGTTGCTAACATAAACAATCTCATAAACAAACATTTAATTCCTTTCACGTGCATGCAAAATTTTTAAATAGGAAGAAAATGGATTCTCTATGATGAAGAAAAAACTTTAAAACGTCATTTCCCTTACGTACAGGTACATTTCTTTCGAATACTCCATTGCATGAAACGTGCCCATTTGTGATACGTTGTACACTTTCCTAACTTGTTTGCAAAAAGATCGCTGTAATTTTCAGTTGGTTGTTAGCAGTATCGAGAGTTCTCGCCTTGCCGACAAGTAAGGTATGTGCGAGTGTTTACAAAAACTTTACGTCTATATAGTTTTGACTCTCACTTTAAAGATGGATACAATCTATAAAAACATGTCTCCATGTCACATTGTGTAATAATCTGGTCAGTTGAAATAACAGTTCTCACCTTTCCGCCAAGCGAGATAGTTTACGTGAATATCACGTATCGTTCTGACTCTGTCTTCATACAAGCCGGTCGAGATATGTAAAATAATATTTGTTGCTCGCAACTTGCATTCTATTATAATTAATGGTGGTGACCCTCCCCTACTGCATTGATATTTTCTTAAAAAGTGTTGCCTCACAAACCCCATGGATGGTTCTGAAGACGACATGACATGGGATAATGATTTCACCAAAGTGGATAGTGAGGATGAAGATGATGTTCTCGGCGACGCCATTTACATAGACGATGAGAGAGACCACAAAATTGCCGATGAACTATTTGAGAACAGTGAGGGCAGTAATAATGAATTCAGAGGCTATGATTTGGACAGCTAAAAGTAAATAAATAATTATTCTTATTTTTGTTTTGAAAAATGATATTTAAAGGAATGTTATTGAAATGCATTGAAATGTATGATTTATTGGTAAAAATATGTCCAAAAATATAAATTATTTCCTTACTGAAAAAAGTTGTATGCATTTGTTACCATGTGTAACATGCACCCTAACTTTTTGTCAATATTTCATGAAAAAATGCGTATTATAATCAGAAAATTACAGTAATCATTTTAAATCTTCTAAAATAAATGTCATAAAATGTAAACACTGGAGCAGCTGATTCAAAATTGCAATCACCTACATCGAAAGATCAACCGACTTCGTAAATATCAATGTCATTCACCAGTAATTCACATTTTGTATTACGCATTAAGATATAGGAAATTTTTTTAAGCTTCAAGGTCGACTTGTATGCCACGATATACGGTATATTAATTTTCATACACTAATATGCCATGGTGGTTTTTGTAAAGTGAAACTCACTTTAAACGAGCATTTCCACCAAACATTCGAAACTGAATTTTTTTCAATTAAAATACACTAGTAGGGCAGCCCCGGATCTCCGATCCTCAACGGGATTTAAATAAATTGAAAGTTTAGTGAAATAATTCTGATTGAATAATTAATGAAATAAATGAAATGCAAATGATCTAAATAGTTCGGCCTTAGGTTAGATCTTCTTTGTTCCCTATTCATTTGATGTGTTTCCCTATTTCTTTGTCTTTCTAGTACTCTCCGTTCCTCATCTACACGAGCAACCCTATGAGCTTCCGCATCTCTTTCTCTCTCTTTCCTACAATATTCTTTGTTTTATCTCTGACTCCTCTTCCTTTCTCTGGCAGCTGTAGCTGGGCTAATAGCTCTACCTTACCTTAGTTCCAATGAATATCGTTTCACCCTTATAGACGAACTCACAAACAATTGCTTTACTTCAAGTGTCTATCAACGACTGCTTTTAACTTCTTACAGGACCTACTATAAAGGCGACGTCCATGCAACCATTTATTTAGATTATGAATGAAGAGAAGATAACCATATAATGTGTTTACAAAGTAACATGCATCCCTATTCTCCTCTAATTTTTAATTGATGTGTGAATTTGTGAGCCTATTTACGTTAATAAGGATTACAGATGTGTAATATGATGGTTCTACTTACGAAAAGGTAAGATTCCAGCATTCAAACGATGAAACAAAACAAAAAACAAATTAATTGCACAATTTAAAATAAAACTCAATGTGCTGGGAGCTTGTTTGTTATACACATGTTATTGACACAGCTAGAAACGCTTCCCATATGGAGTCAACAGAATAATTATCCATAAATATTTATGTTGCTATGCTTCATTAATTTCGATGCTTATGTTAAACAAAAGTGTGAAGTGAATAACACTATTCTTTCACCTATTTGAAGGTATAATTGATAGTAATTGAATCGGAGGCAAAATGACGGTCGCCTTGGCAACGTCCGGAAAAGTTCAAAAAAGAATGCGTATTTCTGAAAACTTCGACCGTGTAACGTATAAACATGGCATGAAGAAGATAGTATAGAGCTTTAGCTGTCAAATAAAGCAAAAAAAGAAAATCGGTCCATATTTACGTATTTTAATGAACGAAGGAAGAAAACTTTCCCCTTTGGAAAATCGAAAATCCCATGTAAACTTATGGGAAAATATAATTAATTGTCTCCTGGATTCAGACCCGGGACACTTTAGCAAACAAAAATATTTTTCCAGGGACCTCATAGCCAGTAGAAACAAAACGCCGTTTACTGCATATCTTTATGACGAACAGTTCTCGAGAAATACGCCGATATAAATTGTAAACAAATGTCTAAAGACGTCAACGTAAAATTAATATATAGTTAGATAGTTTATCTATATGCTACGTACAGGTGACGCTTGTTGTATGCCAACTCCATTTATGAGCTTTCATTTTAACGCCATTTATAATGAAGATATAACATCCAATTTGCACCACTGAACTCATTGTTGCAGTCGTTCTATGTACACTGAACAACCGGAATATTGCAAGCTTTATTTGTATTTTGCATAAATAATTTTTTAATATCTGAATTCATTACGTGTTTTAATAAAATAATGTTTGGCGTTGCCTTTATTCTTACTGCGTGTTTAGCGATTTGTTTTCTTATTATCTCATTTTCTTATAGCGGCAGTAATTTTTGCTTGTATGCTTTCAATTCTCTAAATTTACCACGAGACGAACTTTCATTTCAACATGAAGACACTATGATGTGAAATTTATGAAAGTTTCATATCAGCTTTCTTTACTCTAGAAGATTCTATGGGTCCAGCGATATTCCTAAGCATGCCTTGAAAACAATGCAGTGATAGAAGAATGTTAGTTTAGGCAGTTGAAGTTAACATCTACTAGAATGAACACCAGCTAAGTTCTGTATAGAAAACTATTCATAAAAGTCTCACGATGCTCGCAATCGGAAGGAAGTCTATGTGCTCAACGAATACACTGCCATTCATACTTTTTCTTCAATTTTATGCATGTGATTCTCCTTTCCTATAATATTTCAGTGTATTTAAAACATTGCATAAAGCTACACTAAAACTAACTAAATCATTTGCCCAAGTTTGGGAATGCAACTCCCTTAATTTACATGTATGCTATTGGAAAATCACTTTCGATTAACACCAATTCGATTTACGCTATAATCCTCAGGAACGCATCTATGGCATAAATCGAGCGTCACCTGTATATGAGAACGTGAAAGAGTACACTCATTTAGTTGGTTTAAAGTTTTAATGTTTAGGATTTACTTTTATTTTAAGACCACTAATTCTATTTCTTATAATAAGAAAAATAACTGTGGTCTCATGGCAAACTGTCCTTTCCAGCAAACTTCCCATTCCATTCAGTAAGTGTTGAAAAATATTGTAGTTTCGTGCATTTGTATTTTCTCTGGAATTTTCAAAATAAACTGCACACTATGATAAAAATGCTAAATATGGCAAACAAAGAGACAACTACACACTGCAAAGGCAAACATGTTGCACTCTTCAAACAGAGTAAATCTGAAAAATCTAGCATTGCCAAAAATATCCAGTGAAATCAATCATTTTGTAATTAATAACATCCAAAAATTGAAAGATAATTGAAGGCCTACATATTTTTAAACATCAAACTATGCATCAATCGAGGCATGATCCCACAATCATCAGTATATTTCTTGGTAGATTACCCAGAATTGATTTCCTAAAAAATCTTTGGAGAATAACCCAAGTTTTTCCACTTCACAATAAACCTCGCCCAAGGTTTTAAATACAGGCACTCCCCAGGCTACGTAAGTAATGCATTCTGGCATCCATTACCTAACTCGAAATTTGCATAAGTCGAAAATTACTTTGGAAAGTACAGCAGAGGTGAGGAAACTATGGCCCGTGGGCCGAATCCAGCCCCAAAAGGCATTTTATTCATCATGCAAAGCTATTTCAAAAAACAATCTCTGAAAAGTAAAGTACGTAAGATCAAGCACCCAAGTCAATGATCAGATATGTTTGAGTTACATTTTAAATTTTAAAATCCCTTACCCTCAAATTTTCCACTAGTATGTCCTGTTCATGAGCCCGTTGGTCCAAGAGAATTATTCGCTCATACATAGCCATCACTAGCGGATTATGACTCTCACATGCTTCAACGTTGATTGATTTTGTATAAGAAAGGTTGTCTGTTTTCATACAGTTTTTGAGCTCCTCATCTGTAGTATGCAGTTGGCAACTTTCTCGACTTTGCTGGAATAACAAGTCATCTGAATATAGAATTTTTCATTTCCACATTAAGAATTAAACATGAAAAAGTATACTTCACAGGATATTTGTAAATGTGGATTTTCTTTCATATTATTAAAAATAAATGTGATATTATTAATAAATCTAAAGTTTAAATCGGCCACCATTGTTTAAAAGAGACTCACACAAACGAAAACCAAGTGTTACCCTTCCCCATGGCAGCCTCTATAAATGCGCCAAATTTGGTCAGAATCAATTGAGAAATGTTGGCATGCAAAGATGAACAGAAAGAATGACAGACAAACTTTCATCTTTATATAGTAGATTATACTATTAAAATCAAATTCCTTGGTGATGAATGTTGATTTTTCCTTACCCTTAATTTAAACAAAGGCATCACTGCTCACAGTATATTTAATCTTAAATCAGTTTTATTTCTAATTATACTATAAAATTTAAATTCTTTGACATAAGTGGTGAATTTTCCATGGCAATAAAATGCCGGCGGTAAATTTTCCTTGGCAATCAATTACTGTCGGTAAACTTTCTGGACAACCCTCGTGTGGCACTTTCCCATAAAACCCTATGTTATAATGGTTAATGTGTTCCCAGCTCAAATTTTCAACTTAGTCCTTACATATTGATAGTTCACTAAAATGTTGAAGCAATGACTTTTCTTTTCCTTAATTAAGAGTACATACTTTCTTTGAACGTGCTTATCAATTCAGATGTTAAATAATTTCCCCATCTTCACCATAATAGGAATGTTTCACATGAGTACCTTGAAAAGCATTAAAAGGGATATTATAGACCACTATGAGGACAGAGAGGGGGAAAAACTTACAATGACAAATCTTGAAGATAATTTTAACACACTTGAAGAAGTTGCTGAAAAATTAGTTAAAAAATCAGATGTAGCCAACACATGACTTTCTCTATATGAATATGATTGCTCTTGACATCATCTTCCTCAGAAATATTTATCCGCGATTACACTAGAGAAAAATTTAAAAACATTTTCAATAGTCTTTATTAAAAACAAGTGGAAAGAACAAAAAAAACACCAACCAAAAAATCTTCTCAGCTCAATGTATCACAAGGTAATTTTAAAGTAGCGACTGACGCTTTGAATTCAGTTGCTATGTAAACAAAAAAAATACGAAATTGCATGTTATAGTGAAGAGTAAACATTGACGATGTGAAACATTTATAATAGATCAATTATTTCGAAAATATATATAGTATTTCAAAGTTAACTTTTGAGCTAAAATTATTATTTTCTGTGAAATAAGAATGGGGTCATCCTCTTTAAGCACCATTATTGGGTAGATAATACTTTTCAATTTCTCTGATAGGTGGTGTCGCTGAGAACTGGAATTTTACGAATAAGTTAAATAGTTCCGAAATGGATGCTTCTATGAAAATTTGTTTCAAACAAAAGTTGGAAGGAATATTATTCTCTACAACTTTGGTCCTCACGAAGATTACCAATAATGACGTTTTAAGGAGATATTTGACGGAAACAGAAAAAACCGATTATTTATAAATAATTCCTAAACAATAACTGCTATGGAAAATTGTTTGAAATAAAAGATGTAGGAAATTATATTTTCTACATTTATTGTAATGATCAATGAATACAATAATGACATATTATCGGAGAAATATCACAAAAACCGAATCAGGTTTCGAATAAACCTCAACTTCCGGTTACTGGTATTGTCCAAAAACTAATCAGTTCTTTGTGCTCATGCTAAAGTGTTATATATGAAGTTTGGTAATGATATGGCAAGTACTTATCAAGTTAGAGCACCCATAATCACATACACATGTATACACATATGCATACACACACACACAGACATCATTCCAAAAATAGTCTAAACGTGTTCTAGAGACCTCAAAACATGTAATTCCGTTGAAATCTTGAAGTCGATTTTTTTATGAAAACAATACTTTCTCTATACTACAAATATGGAGAAAGTAAAAAGAATTATTAGGCTCACCTTATGGCTTTTGAAAATCTAAGTTTCTCCAATGGCCATAAAAAAATTATCCAAAAAAAAAATATATATATATATTTATTTATTTATTTATATATATATATAGGACAAACATTTTCACATAATAATAATAATTCGACTTTATTTTCAAGGGCGATATTTAGACTATATAGTCCACTCTTCCATACAACCCATTACGACGAACACAAACATCCATGCCCTACGGCGGGATTCGAACCCGCGACCTTAGTATTCGGCGGCAGATACTCTAACCACCCTTCTACCAAGGTCGGCACATAGGATGCATCTGAACTCACTACACTTTCCTAACTGGAAGGAACAGCCTATGTTGTACAAGTCACTCTCATGACTTGATGACTATCACTCTGGGCTCAGGATGTCTTAATCCTCCTGGCAATTTTCCTTACTGGCTGGAAGTAACAAAGGTAACTGACCAAAAATTTAATTTAATTGGTAGTATAGCTATTTATCATGGCACAAAGATTAATGTAATAATTTTGGGTTAATTCTATTAGGTATGTTAAGGCATATCCAGGATTGGATGTACCTTCTGCTGGCTTGTATTATAAAAATGCTGCAAAATTGAAGTTTTTAAGTGAAAAAAATCACTTTTTCAATGAAATCGTATAACCACAGTCAAACCTCGATTTAGGGCTACCATTTGTCCAACAGTGACATGGGCACTAAAGCAGGGGTGTTGCTAAATCGAGCCGCTCTCATGAACTATAGTTGAGAGCATGAACGAAGACGAGTGAGTCGAGATCACTGCACAGAGAGAAATACGTGTTATATTGTTGCCATACTACATGCCTGCATAAGCTTACACTTGGAAAACAACGCACGAATTTAACCAATGCCACTAGCACTTGCTGTTCACTCTTGACAGCTGACATTGTAACCAGCATTATGTGTTGCTTCATCTGCATGCCCTGACTCTTTGTTGAAGTACTAGTACACTTTATATACTATTTCTCTTGCTTGTTTGTTAAAAATCTTGTGTTTACTTCCTTCGTCCTCCATTTTTTAACACCACAAGATGGTACTATTTACATCTCAATCGTAAAACACACAAATAAACAGAAATTACGTCGCAAATGTATGTACCACAAGCCAAGAGCCACTGTAACTGACTGACGCTGATTAGTCAAGGGAAGGAACAAAAGAAAGTGTGTGACACTCCTTACCTTGAAACATTATATTGACCATTTTGTTCATCCAGAAGTACAGACTTTATATCTTTACAGTGACAACTGAGGAGGACAAAATAAAAATCTTGTTATGGTCAAGTTTTTGTCCATCCTGACTGCAAGTGGAAGATTTGGTAAAATAATACATCACTTTCCTGAACGTGGACATTCATTTCTGCTGTGTGACAGGATGTTTGGCCAAATAGAAAAACTCAAAAGAAAAAAGGAATATCTTTTCATCCCAGAGGAGTGGTATTCTCTAGTGAGGAATGCCTCAAAGAAAGTTGCAGTCATCATTGTTACTCAAGATTTGATTAAGGACTATAAAACTTATGTAACATCAGTTTTTAAGAAAAGCTTCAAGAATGAGAAGCAACAGTTTACAATATCCAAGTACAAAATGCTTGTATACTCAGGTGACACTATTACAGTATCTGAAACACACAAAATGGTCACAAATGACACCTTTGTTGGTGTGAAGAAAGGAGTACATGCAGACAAAATTGATTTGAACTTAGCCTTAACCACTGGCACTAAATCAGAAAAAAATAGATGACATTTGAAACTTGATAAGTTCATTCCTCCAGTATATAAGCAGTGGTATGATCGGATCCGACAAACAAGTGTGACTGAAAATGGAGATACAGAGAACACTATGGAAAATATGACCCGTATGTTAAATGAAAAAAGCACTATTATTTACTTGTTACTTTCTAAACACAGTTAAGTAGGATAGCATTTAGGCTTAGATTTTTCCTCATTTTGTACTAAATACTGTTTTGTTATAATATTTAGTTATTTTTGCTTGTTTTTGAATACATTAAAAAGTTTAATTTAAGCAGACACTATAATAGGCTTAGATATTTGGCATTTTATGTTAAAATACAGATGTTTTTTTAATTGAGTGTGAGAACTGGATAAATCCATGACATATTTCTTAAAATAATATAATGGAGATTGTAGTAATTTTCATAATAATGGCCTAAAATGTTAAGGGACAGCTATAACTTTCAAACGGATAAAAAAAGAGTTGCTCAAAAATAAATAAAAATGATGAAATTAGTTTTTCTCAATTATCTCAAAACTTAGGTTTTGGTCCTTATCCACTTATCATTCTCAGGTCTTCAATTGAGGGATCAAGTTTTTTTAAAAATTAGCGGAACCTGATCCCCCTACATGAAGAAGAGTTGCTCCTAAACACGTCTCATAAATTCTTATTTCTTATATATTAATAATTTTTATTCAAAGCAATTGATGATTTTAATTTTTTATAATATGGAAAAATATTTTTTCTTGAAAATTGTGTGATTACACAGATTATTTATGATTTTGTCAACTTTCTCATTATGGAGCAGTAATACATACAATAAAATTGACACGGCTTTGTATCATATTTTGAAAATTATTCCCCAATATACTTTAGTAATTTATATATCTTCATAGGCTGTGTTACTCCTCATAAGGCGAAATACAGTATTTTATGGGTGAAAGAAGAGGAAAACCAGCAGGAGCATGTCCTCACGAAAAACTTTCAAAATAAGAAATCTTGACAAGTGGGTCAAAGTATGGCACTTATATGATCTTAATTTAGAGATTATTAGTTTGGGAGGAAATTTTTGGTAATAGACAGTGGAAAAAAGCCTTAAATCTGATAAAGGAAAGAAAACCAGAGACCCCGATCAAAAGATCATCCGGATGAGCTTTTGGGTCACACAAAAAGCACGAGGAGATTGTGGACACAGGACATAAGAAACATCCAATAAAAGTGTACAGAGGACTAAGTGTAAACAAAATTGGGAAGATCACTAGACAATTTCTTTTCTGCTTAGTTCTTCTACACAAGGAGACGTACTTCTATTGATATCATATACCATAACAAAATAAGACCAATTTTAGCAAGTGAAACGCCAAAATTTCATTCCATAGATTTTAAAATGCAAAATTTGTTGTTTTTTCAAAATCCGCTGGTTCCCCATTGTAATGCAAGTCTTTAAATGCTGGATCCTCAGTTTAAACAACTTCAGAAAGAACGTGAGGAACAAGGCAAACCAATGTTGCATACAATCTTTTTTATACAGAGCCTTAATAAGATCGCCTTTAAAGGAAACTTTGGCAACCAAAGCAACATCAACAAGAAAAATCACACCAACAACTAAACCATCAGCAAAAACCAAACACAATCACAAACACATCCGCCTCTCCTTAGAAGAATACCCTAAAAGACTTGAGTTTGAAGATAGTTCCGAAATAATTAAAATCACACTTCAGAATCACCATTATCACTGTCACAATTATTTCTTCATGTTTATTTAAGTTAACTAAAAAGATATTATTCTAATGCAATGAATTTTTTGGCACCTGCTTATTATCATTTACTACTGATGTGTTGGCGAAGAAAGTAATATTACACAAATTATCGATACAAAGATTATTAAAAAATATTTTTCATGGACCATGTTGAAAGACATCAATTACGGGAATCTTCCGTTTCGGAAAAAATCCACATTAATTTATAAGATACGACAACAAAGAAATTTGCTTAACTAAATAACTTTCATATGAATGACTCCTCTTAGGGAAATATGATTTCTTACCTTGACCATGACTTGCTGCTTAGCCTGCAGTATTTCTCTTCTCGTGAAATTATCAGGAAAAATATCTTTGCTACTTAATGGACTCACATCAATCGGGCATGAGGAACCTTTTTGTCTAATAGGCAAAAAATAATTTTATGTTTTCTATATAAATCCAAAATAAACACGTTTAAGATAAAACATACTCAAGCCACATATTTATGCACTTCATGCAAAATCTATGACCACATGAAGTGAGAACAGCCTCTTCTAAATAATTCAAGCATATAGGGCATTCGTAGCGAGAATCCATGGTTGTTCCGCTTTCATTTATAACACCTAACTTCATTAGAGCAAAAAACAAAATTAACTATAACGTAACGGTACGTACATCACCAATATGAAATTTAAATTTTGTATTTACCATGATCTTTCCGTTACTGTCATTCCTTTCCATCGACATATTTATTTGAAAGAAGTACTTAAATTTCGGGAAAATTACTTCTGAAGAACTCGCATTCCTTTATATTACAATCTTAATTCATGAGCAAAGTGACCACCACCCAACTTTCATTCCAAACAACTGAAATACTTCCTCACACTACTACCAACATAAAATAATGTACACGAAATATCTATAAAACGTTTATTATGTAAGGGTTTACTTATGATCTATACACGACAAAAACATTGTAAGGAAAACTGTTGTAATTAAAAATAATAAACAAAGGAGTAGAACTGAGTAGGAGTCAGCCATTGCAATGAAACTCTTGCAATAAATGAGAGTATGCCTTACACCTTGGGCACTGCTCTTTGTCCATTAAAAATATCACCTAGAAAATAAACACTGATTATTTAGAAAATCTTTACAGACTCAAGATACATTTCAATAATCAAAGTTTTAACGATTATACGCACGTTTATAAATAATCATAATTTCAATATACTTATCCTAAATCACAAAACAATATTAACATTATTATCTGCTTAAAAAGTAACAATAATTGTACATGCAATATTAATCAGTGCAATCTTGCAAGGTTATGGAGGTGTATTTATTATGATTCTCAAGCTGTCGTGCGTAGAAGTGACTTCACTATAATGATTGTTAATTACATTAAAGTTAGTTTAACGTAAAAATGTTTACTTTGGGATGGATGGGACAAGGGCGTCTGACACGGCCATCCAAGATATGGCCACATGATTTACACAATATTTTCCCTCGAGGTCGATTACAGCAACAGGTTAAAGAAATATTCTGTAGTGGGTGTTCCATAATTGCAGGACTTCCTATAATGTCGTGAAAAAGTGAATGGTCTTATGAGATATCCTTGCAATGTATTTATTTACATGCAAAGAAAGGAATGCTCCAGGAAATTCGTGATGAATTACTGCATGGCATGAATCATTCATTCAAATGTTAACCTATTTCGAATAAATGAATGAATGCTTTATTTAGCTACTTACACTAACTATATCACATACAAAGATCAAACTCACTAAAAATCTTTTCACAATACTCAACTCTTGCATCTCAATTAAATAAGTAAACAGGTTTTCTTTAAAAAAATTTAAACTATCACTACATCTAATATTATTTGTTAACTTAAAATATTCATTAAAACCATTTACAAAAATAGATTTCTGTCTTGTAATACGAAATATTCTCCAACTCTTGGTCACTCATAATATCATAAGGGTTTCTCTCGTACTTAAACTTAATAAATCTATTAAGATACTTTGGAAACATTCCTTTCAACAATTTAATGATACGATATGCTTTTCTATTATTTACAATTACAAATTCTCACTTATTGTTAGTGTTACTACAGGAACTTCATGCAAATATATAAAATACTTTATTAAAGGCACTATTTCTTACTTACTTATTCAAGTTACTCATAAGCGACGCAATAAACCGTTCAAAGTATAAGCTGCACAATTATTAAAGATTCCCGAGTTTGCAAGAATCGGCAATTGAATACTTGAAGAGGATTATTTAACTTAGCACATTCGACTCTATTGCCAATTGCTGACCAATAAGATAGCAGTTAAACCTTGATCTCATTTATATCGATATCGATTTCCCTGCATAGTGCTGCATAGCAACGAGTAAACAATTTGCAATATGACGTAAATTCATCAAAGTTCGTCTGAGTTATAATTTCCATTGATAACATAAAAATGAAAGTCGTGTTTTGTTCTGATTTGGATAAATCAGTCTTGGTAAGCAATTTTGAAAAAAGAGGATGGCTACAAGTTGGACCAGAAGAAGATTGGAATTTCTACTGGTAATCGTTAATTTCATGTAATTAAGTAATTGTATTATTGGAAGAATATACAAAAAAATAACCTTTTTTCAAGGGCTGGAACTCAAACGTGCCGTAACCTCTTCAGTGTCGACAGTGGGTATCGCATGCACGATCATCAGTACGTATATTAATTCTTATTATAATTTTGTATTTAAGAATATGTAATAGTACTGAACGGAATTATTTCATATGCGTTAATAAATTGACTCACGTCTGCTATATGCATTAAAAATTTCATTCTAGCGCAGGCAGGAGGGGAAAAATTTACTGAAATTCAGTTTTTTCAAACAACTATAAATTTGCGGTGTTTAGTGGTAGGTACATTGATAGTGTAGGTTTCTTAGAAGTGGAATGCCAATTAAAGCGGATGGTAAACCGTTACAAATGAGTCCCTTTTTGCAATTAATTCTAAATAAAGCAAATCACGTTATTAAGGTCAGGATTTTAACCACGTTATTTCCAATGATTACACTAAGTGAAAACAATAAAATTAGTTAGGTTTACATTTTATTTATCCTTGAAAACGAGATCTATTATATCTGATGTTGAAAGCTATTATGCAACAATATATATTTCTCCTGATGCTCACATTATATATCATAGCAGTTGTCAAGTCCAATAGAAAAAGTAATGCAAATGTATTACATATATAATAATAATACTTTATTCATCTTTAGGGTGGCATACACCACCTTAGATGTCGTCAAAAATACAAAGTCAAGGTAAATCTAGGATTACAAAAATATAAGATATAACAAACATTTTACAGGTCAAAACACTAATGTAGAAAAGTCAAGTTCATAATATTCCTCAACTGAAAATATGAAGGGTGCAAAGAAAAATTTTGCGTCCGTTTTCAAATTTGTATATTTTTACTATTTTCATTACAAAATTTGAAATACTTTTGAAAATTAAAAATACAGTAAAATTGTACATTATAAATAAATTTGGTACTTTCCTGTTAATGGGAATACCTTAAAAAATGAACATGTATTGTTATGATTGTTTGAGAGGATATAACATTGAAAGGATATTTTGACGTATTGTTGCATTTATGATATTTTATTTTAAAAACAACATTAACAGAAACTGATTGGCCGGTCTCGACATTTACAAACCCAATCTCCGGACAACGTGGAGGGTTTCTTTGGTTCTGGGTGAGGTGAAGGGCGCGGTAGCGCCTGGAGACGACTACCCATTACAACAAAACGAGCCGAAGGCTCGTCGATATATTCTCTCAATTTGCGGCACAAGAGTCAAGAGGATATAACATTGAAAGGATATATTGACGAGCCTTCGGCTCGCTTTGTTGAAATGGGTAGTGGTCTCCGGGCGCTACAGCGCCCTTCGCCTTGCCCAGAACCAAAGAAACCCTCCACACTGTTGGGTTTGTAAATGTCGAGACAGGCCAATCAGTTTCTGTTAATGTTGTACGTAAGTATGGCATGGGGATAATACGTAAGTACCAGGTCCTGTGATGAGTCCTGGAGGTATTCCCGTTAACAGGAAAGTGGTATTCCCGTTAACAGGAAAGTACCATAAATTTATTTTACAAAACTAAAATTTATAAAATGGAACTTGTCGAGATTTTAACTTGGCAGAATTTTCTCTTAATTTGTCCATATTAATTTCTTTTGCTATTTCTTTATCTATACCTATTATTTCAAGGTTGCTCAATCTATTTTGTCACGTTGTGAAGCTCAGATTTATTTTTATCAACTTTAATTATGAAAATGACCTTTTACCACTTGCCACAGTAACAGGTCAAGTTAAAAGAATTATTAAAACAATATAAATCTTTGGAAATTTTTCCTTTATTTGTTTTTCACAAATATAAAATAACACATTCAATGGAGTTGAATTTTCTTGAATTCTGTGTTAAACATGTTTAAGCTCTGAACACAAACCATCACCACAAATATCCTTTTCTTCATATGTTAATGCTTTTTCTAAATTTTTGCAGAGTTCAAGAAGTTCATTAGAATCCACATTTTTTTAGTTACTAATATGAAACAAAAAATTTATATTTTTCACATTATTTAATAAACTAAATCTTTCTTCAATTACACCTAAACCTTTTCAACCAAAAAATTATAAAAATTTTTAAATTATAGTCAAGGATTGTCGGTTGATTTACCTAATTTAATTTAATGTGTTTTCATCAAAAAATATTTTTTGTTTTCATATTCTTGTTTGACCTTTTCCAAAACCATTAGGAACATCCAATTTGTCACAAATAATTTTACGAACTAATAAAAAAACTGCAGACTTTTCATTACTTTTTAAACTAATCAAGAAATTTTTGGATGATTCAAGTGATCTGATAACAAAGCTTACATGTGTTGTGATGGTTTGCATAATTTTACTATTTATGTTTATTTCATTCAAAATATCATGCCAGATTATCAACATTGTTAAAAATTTAAAATCAGTACTGCTGCTTTCATTTTAATTATATTTGAAACATTTGCTTTTGCCGCATCTTTCAAGCTTCATAAGTTAATGCAATTCCAAATCTAAGAGATTTTGTAGAATTTGTGTGGTTTTCTCACTTTTATCACTTAAAATTTTCATTGTAAGTTTTGGACATCTTTTCTTTAAAATTTCCCATGTATTCATTCATTCATTCGTCTTTATTCTCCATGAGATCATACAGACATGTGATATTGGATTCGTCATACAAATAATATAAAAAACATCATAGGCACAATATACATCACTAATAAAAATAAAGTAAAGCAGAGCAGAAAAAAACAAATAGAGCAAGATATATCAACTGGATTCCAAGTATTCCCCCACACTATAGAAATTTGAAATGCTTCATATTGGAGATAGTTTTAATCTTATCAGGAAGATGGTTAAATAATTTAATAGCCATTGTTTTTGGAGTTTGAGGTATGTGTACCCAACATGAAGGTTTGTGCAAGTTCTTGTGTTATAGTATTGGTAAGCATTGTTTTTTGGGAAAAAAGATTCATTTGATTTAGCCAACTGGATAAGACTGTAAATGCAGGGCACAGTGAGTATTTTTAACTTACTGAAGGTTTCTCTACAAGAGGCTTTATAAGGAAAATTGGCCATACAACGAATTATTTTTTTTTTGTAATCTAAAAACTTTTATTGATCAGGTATTAGATCCCCAAAAGATGATACCATACAGTACCCTGGAATAAAAGAGACCAAAATAAGCCATCTTCAAAATAGCAGGGCTTATAGTTTTCCTTAAAACTGACATAAGATAAAAGACGGAGGAAAGTTTATTTAGTAAATAGTTGATGTGGTTGTTCCAGGTGAGAGTGGAATCAATGTACAAACCAAGACATTTGACATCATCTGTAGCTGAAATGTCATTATTGTTATATTTGAAGGAGAAGTCATTATTTGAGAGTGATGGGGAGAATATCATTATTTGTGTTTTGGCTGCATTTAAAATTTGATGATTACATTCACACCAATTGTGAATTTGGGACATTATTCATATGATCGTGGGAGTAACAGCTAAGCTACTTAAAAAGATACTAATGTCATCTGTGAACATAGTTAGTTTAAAGAGTTCGGTAAGGTTAATGGTTTGTGGAAGTTCATTGGTAAAAATAATGAATAATAGGAGACCAAGGATTGATCCTTGAGGAACTCCACAAAAGGTTTTGATGACTGAGGATGAGTAGCAGCGACCCTCATGGGAAATTAAAATAAATTGAGATCTATTAGAGAGATAGGTGGATAACCAGTTAAGGCCTACATCCCTTATTCCTAAGGTTTGGCATTTATTGAGTAAAATTTTGTGATCCACCAGGTCAAAAGCTTTACTAAGGTCGAAAAATAAAACTGTTACTTTATTATTTTTGTTAAGTTCCTCCTGAATGAAAGGAATCAATTCAAAGAGAGCTTTCTCAGTTGATTTATCAGGCCTAAAGCCAAATTGAGAGTTAGATAGAAGGTTATGTTTTTCCAGAAAGTCGGTAAGTCTTTTGCTATAGACATACTCAAAGATTTTAGAGAGTTGGGGGAGCAGTGATATAGACCTGTAATTCTCAGGATGGTTTTTATTGCCTTTGCCTTTATAGATAGGGATTACTTTTTAAACTTTCAGGGCATCAGGGAATATACCTTCTCTAAGAGATTCATTAACAAGGTAGAGAAGTGGTTCAACAATTGACATAGAACATGCTTTTAATAGGGGTCCAGTTATTCCATCACTACCAGCATAGCATTTACTACCAGCTTTTCTCAAATAGTTAAGTAATTCAAGTTGAGTACAGGGTTGGAGATAGAGTGAGTGACCCTTGTTATTATTCAAATGGTAGGTATTTGTCTTCGGTTTGGGAGGGCATTGAGATATAGAGGACAGTTTAGTGAAGTTATTGTTAAAGGTGTCAGCAATAGTGATGGGATCAGTTATAGAAGTTGAGTCGTAATAAAGGGTTATTGGTGATTGATGTATCTGTTCATCACGTGATTCATTTACAATTTTCCAAGCCATCTTTGTGGGGTTAGATGAGGTGATCAATCTTTTCTCATTGAAGGTTTTTTTTGCAGTTTTATTATGGTCTTGTAATGTCTCTTGAGTTGATTGTAATCTTGATGGGAGGTAAACCATAGTTTTTTTAGTTCAAAACTGAGTTTACGAATCTCAAGAGTGACCCAGTTTTTGGGAGGTATAATAGAAGGCTTTGTTAATACACAAGGCAATATACAATCAAAACAATATGAGTGTTTTGTAAAATAGATTAAAGGCAGTATTGAAATTTATGGCATTGTACACTTCAGTCCAATCATGATGAAGTAGGGTATTACTCCATATTTGAAATTTGGAATCAGAAATAATCCTTTTGTAGATGGGCACTGTATCTGTTTTTGGTGATTGTGGAATTTGAAATTGGGAAAGGATTGCATGATGATCTGAGATTAAAGGATTGAATACTTCAGTTTTGGTAGAAGTTATGGGGAAATCAGTGAAAATATTGTCGAGAAGTGTTGCACATTGAGAGGTTATCGGAGTTGGCTGATGCAATAAGGACTTAAGATTGTATAAAATCAATAGATTATTTAGTTTGTGTTTATCAGAACCTTCAGATAGCATGTCATAATTAAAATCACCACATAATATTTTATAATACTGATTGAAGGTATTTAACAAGTTGTAAAGCAAATTATCTACTTTGTCAAGAAAGTCATCAAAATAAGATGAGGGAGAGCGGTAAATAAAAACAATAAATATCGCTGTTCTCCTATTGTAAATTTAATGGCACAACACTTGAATATTTTTTCTTCACAGATGAGGTTATCTACCATAGACAGGCCAGTTACATTAATATTATGTTTAACAAAAATTAACACACCACCATTTTTTAAATTTTTGCGACAAAATGAAGTAACACTGTAATATCCTTTGATGGAGATGTTGGCATATTTCATCCATTGTTCACATAGACAAATAAAGTCAGGATCAATTTTTATAACAAGAGACTCAAGTTTGAGAATTTTGCTTGGTAGGTGGCGAATATTTAGTAATAGTATCTTGAATGCTATTGTTTTGAGAGTCTTGGAGTTATCCGAATCTAGTCAGATTTGTTTGGGCTTAGAGATACCAGCCTGAAGGCGGGTACTTGGTTTACACTTTGTGGATTGGTTGACAGGGGTATTATTACACTGTGGTTGAGAGAGATTATCACACGAGAGGTTTAAGCTATCATTTGATGTAGGTGATAGAGGAGTAGTTGGAAGATTAGTATCAGGTGAAATGTTGGCAAGATGGATTTTGCGATCATTTTTGGGCTTTAAAATGGGTTAACAATTACGCCACAGGGCCACAAGGAGGGATCAATAAGTTCGTCGAACAGTACAGAGTCAACACCAATTTTGAAGGCACTAAACACTTTTACCATTCACACTTTCACATGATTGACATTCAATGTTAAATTTTGATTTAACATAATTCGTGAGATCCTTGGTTGTCGTGTTAGTGTCAAGGCGACCAATGTAAATATAGGTAGTGCGTTTGGCTGGGCGAAGGCTACTTACAGTGAAATCAGGTTCTTGATTTGCAATACCAATTATGAATTTCTGCCTGCTTCTTCTATTCACGACCGTTTTGAAGCCATCAGCATCTTCGGGTATGATAGCGGTTATAGAATGGACCGCGTTATGTTTATCTGGATTTTTTGCAGGGTTTTGGGCAGAAATTGATGCACTAGGATGAACAGTAGGTGTGGATGGTATATCAACTAAGTTCAATGAGAGTTTGAAGACGTAAACTTCGTATACGTTTCTTCAAGAGCAGGAGATTCTTTGGAGTGTGGTTTATTGGAGTAGAGCACATCAGCAAAAGTAACTGTTTTTGATTGTGGAGGTCGGATAGACTCTAGATTACTTTTTAATTTTGTCATTTCTTCTTTCAAGAGTTCAATGTCTGCCGCCATCTTGGTTAAAGCGTTGCTTTTGAGATTGCGACAAGATAAACACTTCCAAAAAATGGAATTGCACTCATCGAGGGCTGTAATGGTGTTATCATTTAAGCCGGTACATTTGGAATGAAAACTATTTTCACAAAAACTACAATGTATGTTTATTGCATGAGATATATGGAGCTCCGAGATTTCTAGTATTTTCTTCTGGACTCCCTTGTTTTTCCATTTCATGTTTTATCCATGATCATAGCATTGTCCTCTGATATCTTCAACATTTAAACCATATTCTTCCAATTATTTTACAATTTCTTCACTTATTTTAGCTCCAGTAGTTTTGTTCAGCCTATATATAATTTTGGAAGTGTCCCCCCCTGTATCTCAGAAGCCGTTCGTCGTAGAGATATGCGGTAAACTGCGTTTTGTTTCTACAAGATAGGAGGTCCTAAAAAAACTATTCTCATTTTCATAAAGTCCTGGGTTCGAATCCAGGAGACAATTATATGTTCCCATAAGTTTACACAGGATTTTCGAGTTTTCAGAGTGCAAGGTTTTTTTCCTTCTTTCGTTAAAGTACGTAAATATGGACCGATTTTCTTCATTTTTACTTTATTCAATGGCTAAAACTCTATACTATCTTATTCTTGCAATGTTTACATGTTACACGATCGAGATTTTCAGAAATACACAATTGTTTTCGAATTTTTACGGATATTTCGTACTCTTTCTGGGCGTTGCCAAGGCGACCGTCATTGTTGCTTCCGATTCAATTAATACCAATTAAACCTTAAACTAGGTGAAATAAAAGCGTTATTCGCTTCGCACTTTTATTTAAGCATCGAAATTAATGATGCATAGCAACATAAATATTTATGGATAATTATTCTGTTGACTTCGTATGGGAAGCGTTTCTAACGATTTAATCAAAGCAGCTGAATCTTCCTTTCATCGTTTGAATGCTAGAATCTTATCTCTTTGTAAGTTGAGCCATTATATTATACATCTATAATGTTTATTAATGCAAATGGACTCACGCATAAATTTAAAATTAAATGAGAATAGGGACATATGTTATTTTTTAACACATTACATGGTTATCTTCTCTTCATTGATAAATTAATCAGTTGCATTGATTCTTATATAAAAAAGAAAGGACATATTATTCAATAATAATAAACAAAGAAAATTATAAACATAAATGTTCGCAATCAATTACTGTGTAGCATTAATATCCTTTCTAATCCTGTATATAATTTCTAAAGTGTCCGTCCATCTGTCTGTCCGTCCTCTCCTCTATCTCGAAAACCGTTTGCCGTAGAGATTTGCAGTAAACTGCGTTTTCTTTCTACAGGCCAGGAGGTCCCTAGAAAACTATTCTCAATTTCCTAAAGTCTCGGGTTCGATTCCAGGAGATAATTAAATGTTCCCATAAGTTTACACGGGATTTTCGAGTTTTCAGAGTGCAAGGTTTTTTCCTTCATTCGTTAAAATACGTAAATATGGACCGATTTTCTCCGTTTTTGATTTATTCGGCGGATAAAACTCTAAATTATCTTATTCTTGCAATTTTTATACCCTATGCGGTTGAAATTTTCGGAAATACACAATTGTTTTCGAAATTTTGCCGATTTTTTGTTCTCATTCGGGACATTGCCAAGTCGACCTTAATTGTTGCCTCTGATTCAATTACCATCGATTAAATGTTCATATTGATGTAAAAATGGAATCCCTAAGTTAGTAAGATCATTATACGGTACATTTTTGCTTTAATTAAAGTTTTATGAGGGCATTGAATGGGTGTGTGAGAAGCAGGGTATTTACTTTGGTTGGTTGGAGGATAATGATTTAGCCCGAGATGTACTTCACCTCAACAGAAGAGGGGTAATAAAATTCGGTAATTTAATAAACAATGTAATATAGTGTAGTAGGTATTGATATAAATATACTTTTTCCCGAACCATAATAATGCACTACATCACACTACATCAGTACTCCACAAAAAGGTCAATCGACCTAGAGTAATTATCTCCGCGGGAGACAAGGAAACAGGTCAAAGAAGACCGCCTCAATTTTATGTCACGATTAGCAGAATTTCCTGTTGAATTTCAATGGATTTAGTGAATCTAAAACTTCGCAAGAATAAGATAGTACACAGTTTTAACTGTCGAATAAAGCAAAAATGAAGAAAACCTGTTCGCAATTACCTATTTAGATGAGTGAAAGAAGAAAATCTTGCACTCTGAAAAATCGAAAATTACGTGTAAACTTTGGGAAAATAATTATTGAATTAAGCACCCCCCACCCCCAAATTTTTTATCGCCATATAGCCTATGTTATCCGCAGGTTAAAATTATTTACCTATGTGATGTTTTGTGACGAGATCTTCAAAGGTTTGAAAATCACAATTTGTGGAAAATCTACGTCTAATTATTTGTTACTTATGTAGGTATGTAGTTTTAAAAACAGTTTGCTTTGGAGAACTCTATGCCACACTTTCTTTCTGCGCTATTTTAGTTTATATTAGGTATATATTATTTCTTTTAGTTTATATTAGGTATATATTACTTCTTTTAGTTAATACTAGCAGAATTTCCCGTTGAATTTCAACTGACTTAGTGAAGCTACTACAGCATAACATACAAACTCTTTAAAATATATAGTAGATACTTTTTAAATTACAATTAGCTTTTCTTAATAATTAATCATATTTGCTTGTAACAATCCGTTTCAGAACGTATTGCATTCAAATATTGCGATAATTTTCTTTCCTATCATGTCATTTTCGCCAAATTCAGCTTCATTTCTTGTGTAATTATGCCTATGATATGTTTACATTTATGTCTTGTAAGCAAGAAACCCGTGAAAAAGCAACGTACAGTTGTCCATGATTGAACACTGACTCCGGTAAATGTACACCAGATACGTGAGCTTATTTAAGTTAATAAACATTATAATGTAGAATATAATAATTTTATTTACAAAAAATGTAAGATTCCAGTGTTCAATAGACGAAATAAGGTTCAATTACTTTCATCAATGAACGCTTCCTGAATAAAAATCAGTATCTATTTACGTTGCTATCCATAAACATCGATTGTTTCGTTGCTTAAACAAAAATGCGAAGCGAATAACGCTAAACTTTCGTCTATTTATAAGCTTCATTGAAGCTAATTGAATCGGAGGTAACAATGACGGCCGCCTTGGCAACTCCCGGAAAGAGTACGAAAAATCCACAAAATTTCTAAACAAATAGCGTATTTCTGAAACCTCGACCGTGTAACATGTAAACTTCGCAGGAATAACATGATATAGAGTTTTATTCGTCGAATAAAGTAAAAACAAAAAAAATCGATCCATATTTACATATTTTTATGCTTGAAGGAAGAATACCTTGCAAGTCAAGAAATGGTTTCATACGTGTTATCTTATGGAAAAATGTAAATCCCCTATATTGGCAGCACTGATTAATCCCAGTTGACCAAACCTTGACCATTCACTAAGTTAGGATGTAAGGAAGAATCGCTCCAAATTTGGTTATTCTAGCTTTTATCGTTTAGGAGGAGTTCCATGAACACACTCACAAGCTAACAAACACACCTTTCAAAATATATTATAGGTGATAATCAATTGAGAAACGTCTTTTTTGATGAATTATTCGTATTATGTGGTAAAAACTGCTACTAAATAGTTTTTTGATTGCGTTTCTACGGCATTTTTTAAGCAAACCGCGGGACAAACAAAAAACAAACCTTTGGAACTATTTATGACTTGACATAGTGTTTTAAACGTGTAGATCCTTGACCTACTCTGTAAATTCTTTCCTTATATGCCTATGAAATTACAGGATGAAATTAGAAATAAAGAAACAATTAAAATTTTATATTTTTATTTAAAAATATTAGGATAAGTCATAGTAATGAAAATTATTTCACATAACATTTATTTATAAAGAGAAGTTATGGCCACAAATGAAGGATATTCTGTGATACGATTATTTCTTTTGTATTCTTCGTACTCTAACGTTATTAACTGTAACTGATCACTAACTTTTTTATACTTCATCCTACACGGTTCCCTAACCAGTCTTCCAGAATCTAATTCCATCATCATTTTTTCATTGTCTATTTGCTCTTTCATAATCTCCCTTAACAAATGAAAAAAGGATGGATGGGACTTGCCAATCAAACACTGAAATCTGTTATGCCAGCCTTCTGTCAAGTTATTTGTCCTCTGTTCTCCGACCCTCGCTGCATGGAATTGATTCCAAAGTTTGGGAGGATATCTTGGAGGAACGGCCGGCCTCCTTCCTCTTGCTCTCCGTCCTTCGACATAAGTCTTCCCAAAGAAGTCTGCTAAATCAAGTAAATCTTCAGGCAGTTCATCCAATAGTATTTCAAAGCAATGAGTGACATCACTCGGAGGAACAAACGCTAAACTTAGTAACTGGTGCACAGATAATTTTAAGTCCCTATTTTCAGTATCACAATAACGTGTCTGTAAGCCACTATCCTCTAAAGCTCTGTACACATTTTGCCCAAAATGGAAGAAGCACAATCGAGGTTTGGAGGAAGGTAATATCCTGCGGTAGGAATTAATAATTGCCACTTCAAAGTCACTCACAATTGTTTCCGGATCCACCAAATTTACATGCAATTCTTGGCTCTTTAGCTTTACTTGTTGTATCACAGCATTATACGAGGCCTCCGTTTTATCACTAAGTAAGGCATATACTAAAGGAAAAGCAGAGCCTCGATAAATGCCATGTAT
The DNA here is from genome assembly GCA_036926305.1 of Uropetala carovei. Lineage (NCBI taxonomy): Eukaryota > Metazoa > Arthropoda > Insecta > Odonata > Petaluridae > Uropetala > Uropetala carovei. The sequence continues at coordinate 1,347,674 of JAXCHB010000147.1, read as the reverse complement.
CGTAAAAACTTGTGTGAAAATTTTTGATGCAACGTTAAACGTTCCATCCATAAACCATGTCTTCGATTGCCCTAATTTTGCCAAGTTACTTTTAGTGGCAAATACCAAAATTCTATTCTCACCACCAGCATTATAATTATCAAACAAAAGAAACTGCTCACAAGATGGAAGAATCTGCAGATCTTGAGGAATTTCTTTAAGTTCCCCCGTAGTTTTTGGATTTTTTGGAAGCATGGCTTGCCTCCTCCTATTCAGGCTACGCTTGATGACTGTCCTTTCTGGAAGATGCGGCAGAACTTCACTGGATGCAGAATGCAGAGCATTCCGTACAATTAGGGCCGGCAGCATTTCGGGGCGCTCCTCCACTTCTTTTTTCATGCCATTTAAAATTTCATTGGCTTGGATTTCCCCCGTATTTGGAGTGTGCGTATGCTCTCTGTTGCTGAAAACTTCTAAGGGATGATCTCGAGTTTTTGCGGTTCCACGGCACTCAGGCTTCTTTATGCAGATCCAATATGTAATACCTTTCGTTTCTGAATGTTTATGATATGTATAATCTCCGTTAACCAATACACTGCCTCCCCTCTTACTTTTTATGAAATAGGACTCCATTATTATAAGTGGTTTAAGAAAATGCTATAATAATGAATTAAAATCTCAAATTTAACAGCTTACCCGGAGAATACAAACTGTTTTATGCTCGCTTTAGGCACATATTTATATTAAATTCAAAACTAAATGTTAAAGTGTAAAGGTGAATGATTGGCTGGAGTATATGGTAGGACAAGAAAGATCCCACCAATGGTTAGAAGAGACACTGTGGTAGAGAAAGGAGGAAGGGGAGAGAAAAGATAGATGATAAGGACAATGGAAATAAAGGGCTGTACATTGATCCCAGTGAAGCATCTTTGAGACCTGTACCCGACCTGATGGACAACTCTCATCCCTTTTTCTTGACCATGGGATGGTATTCTTCTTATTAAGAGCTAAAAGAATGTGGGCTAAAGATATTGCTATTAAGATCATAAGAATAAGGAACAGCAACCACCAGGCTAAATGGGACTAGAGCCATTAAGAGATAAGCAGTAATTCTAGGAATAACTCATTCCTAACGTTAATCGCTTCCTGAGAAAAGATTAGGATGTAAAAATTATTTGAGACAAAAGTTCTGACACGTAGCAATCAGTTCAAAGATGGGGCAAAGAAAATCAATTCATTAAAGGCGTAAAAGGGTACTACATATCATATTTGGAATTGTGTTGCTTTGTTTATCGATATACTCATTTCTGTGACAATTAACTCAACTGTGTATGCTAAAAATTGAATCTGACGACGTTTAAAAGGCAAAATTTACCAAAATATATTATTTACATATTTTATTTAAGCCATTTCGAACCGAAGACAAATTGATGATAACAAAAAAAATTGTCCTTTTAGCGATATATATAACAATAACTTCTGTTAGCCCTTTCTCCATCTGTGTGTGATCAATAAATATCTAGGTAACTGTTTAAGCTATGGCAGGCATATTTACAGGGTTAACATACACAGGGGCTCGACATACACATTCCCAATTACATTTTAAAATCTATATATAGGTAATTGACAGTGTTTTGATTTTAAAATTTAATAAATGCAGATACATTTGTTTCTTTAAATCGCAATCATTACATTGGTTTTAACAATTTAGATGCGCTTATAAACAGACTTGATCCATATGTCTTAAGTTAACTTTCTAATTCTAATCAGAGAAAGAATTAAAGTTACATGTCAAAAAGTCTGTTTTTACATGCTATCTTATGTGAAAGGAGAGCGATTGTGGCAGTATTTCAAACACCTAATATGCAGTAGTTAATTTGAAATACCTTAAAAAGATATATAATTCAGAAGTTCATTATGTTGGAATATGAACATTTACTTCGTTTTCCCTTTTCCAATTCATTTATCAATTAAATAAATGGGATAAAATTTAATAACAAATATTATTTGAAAATTTTTCTCGACTTCCACTGATTTAACAGTTTTGAAGATTACGATCTGATACAGAGGGAGGTCAGATGTTTTAGAAGAACTTATGGGAGAAATATCATTGGGTGAAACAGTATGTGGGTGAACTGGATTGTGGGCGAAAAACCCTTGGGTGAAAAGACCTGGATGAAAACTCTCATGGGTGAATCGTCTTTGGGTCAAATGTCTTTGGGTGAAACGTCCCATGGGTGAATCGTCTTTGGGTGAACCGTCCCATGGGTGAATCGTCTTTGGGTGAATCGTCTTTGGGTGAAACGTCCCATGGGCGAATCGCTCTGGGTGAAACAACATGGAACCGATCACCCACCTGACTAAATCTGTCCAAGGTGCCGATGTAACTGTGGATTGATCCACAATTTGGTACCAGACACAAAAAGTTCAAAGTCATGAATGGAAGAGTATATGGAAGAGACAAAGACATTTTTCAATGAAAAAGGAATCCCGAAAATAGAAGGAATTTAATGACACAATGGGAACTGTAGCACCCTTAATACCTGAAACAACAAAATACTATTTTCGATGCAGTGCATTAAGTAACAAATTCTCTTCAAAGGCAACTGTAGGCACGATTTACATTCTATAAGAAATTGATAAAGATTTAAAATTTTTAAGTTGTGCTTTATATTGTATAATATGACTGAAGATGAAATGATAAAATCCTGTAAAAATGCTGCGTATATGTATAAAATCAATGTGGATGAACGCAAGTCAATCGAAGAAGTCCCATTTGAAACACCACCTGCCATCGTAAAAATTACACAAAGAAATATTGGAATTTCATCATGAATATGGTGTTTTTAAGTTCCTTTCTCAATGTGGAAATTTTGCTGAGAATTTCTTGACATTCGCCACGTCAATTTCAAGTGGAGAGCATTCTTTTAGTAAACTGAAATTGACCAAAAATGTCCTACGGTCATCAATGAATTAAGAAAGACTTTCTGGTGTAGCCATCTTATCTATTGTATATGACACTGCTAAAAATATAGATTCCAATGACAATATTTTTGCTGCAAATAAAGCCCAAAAAATAAATCTGTAAAGAAACGATTGTTTATTTTAGTTAAATACCCCTTTTAAAATAAGCACTTGTCATTTTATTAGACTATCTTGGGGTGACAAAATCCTCTGCCCAGGGCTCTAAAAGTGGTCACTATGGCTCTGTATATACCTATGGGGAGGGGAGGGAGGAAGGAGGGATTGTGGTTGTGGGGGGAGGTGGTATTGCTGACATGAGTAAAGGGGAATACGAAAGGAACTGGTGTTTCTTGACCAAAAGAAAATCTGGGTTGTTTCGCATGTAAAATTTCCATTTTTTCCAAAATGTTTAGCCTAAAACTTTTATCGGCTATGTGAAGAATTTTGGGGTAAAAGAGGAAGAATGGTTGCAAACTAAAAGATGTTTGGCGAATTGAGAAACAAAGCAGGATCTTTTCTTTGGTCATGTTTTTCAAAATTGTGTGGAATTTGTAAAAGTTTCATTAAAGTTGTTTTGATATATGAATCATTCATATTAATAATTCATCCCATCCTTTTATGATTGAATTCCATGAAGTCTCGACCTTGTCTATTAATTTTGAATAAAAAAGCTAAAAGCATATGTGGAAATATGCTGACTGATGCCATTTAGCATTTTTATGCCAATAGATGTGTTGGTGTACAATGATGTTGATGAAGATGAGAACATTTTATCAGAACTTGTTTGGAAGGACATTACAGAGGGCAAAGAGAGAATTTCATTGGTGGTTATGGACCTCAGAGTATTCCAAAAAATGTAAATGATATTGTAGACATTTTTGAATTATTCTTCGACTAGCAGAAACACCCAGCATTGCCCAGGGAAATTTGGTTCAAATCCGATCGGAATTCTAGATTATACATGGTATTTAAGAATTCACTCGGCCGCCATTTTGAATAAAATGGGCAGAGAGAAACAAAAACCACGTATGAATTATTTCTGGGACGCCTCCACAATCGTACCAAATTTGATTAAAATCAATAGTAGGACTTGGGAAAATACGCGTAGTTTACTCAGTCCCCACCATCCAATTATGGATAAGGAAGTAGTCGTTTCCCACCTTTCTCTGTGTATATAAGATGAGTTACCTGTTCTTTGAGAACAGGAAGTTTATGAGAACGGTTATTTTATCGAACAGTTTAGGCATCAGAACAGTTCGAAAAGAACTGTCCCGTTCTTTCTGACACTTCTCTAGATGGCAATGCATTAGCATACAAAGTTATTTTGCTTTTTGTACAATTAATATAAAACATTTGGGATTAAAGGTAGCGTACGACCTTCCTATTTATGAAGAAAGTATTTGTTGAAAGTTTGATTATTCTAGCTTTAATGGTGTGGAAATGTATAGATGCACAAACAAACAAGCTTTCATAAATATTAAGGAGATTGATCTTATACTTGTATTGAAAGTGACAAATATCAAATTTAAACTTCCTTAGTTAATTTACTCTAGAGTTACCGTCGAAAAACCAAATCGATGCCCCCCAAACCCCCACTTAATTTTTTTTTTTTTGAGATACACCACATAGCCTATATTTTAAGCTGGACCAGTCTAAAGATACGCTGCAAGTTTAATAAAAATTCGACCAGCCGTTTTTGCGTGATGCAGTAACAAACAGACAGACAGACTTTTTCCTAAAATATTTACCCAAATTGTTTTCCTGAAATATTTCTTATTTATACTTCTTCGATGTAATCAACCGTTAGCTTGAAATCAGCGATTTCTCTTACGGGTGTCCCCCACCCCCCACAATCCCACTTCCCTTTGTCTGATTTTGCTCATCTACAAACTTGATCTTATACTTGTATTGAAAGTGGCAAATATCAAATTTGAACTTCCTAAGTTAATTTACCCGAGAGTTATCATCAAAAAACCAAATCGATGACCCCTCCCCCAGAACCCTCACTTAAAATTTTTTTGAGATACACCACATCACCTATATTTTAAGCTGGACCAGTCTAAAGATAGGCTGCAAGTTTCATAAAAATCCGACCAGCCGTTTTTGCGTGATGAGGTAACAAACAAACAGACAGCCAGACAGACAATTCTGCAAACCGGTTCAAACGTCTTCTTGTGATGCAAAACACGCAAAAAAAGTAAAACCCCGACAAAAAAACAAATGTACAGGCAGAGGTTACAATTTTATTTATATATATAAGGAATTGGCAGGAAAAATTATCGAGGAAACCAATCAGTATGCAGAGCAAGTTAAAAAAGTGAGTAAGAGTATATTTTCCCTAGGATTGAGAGTTACTTCTTGGAAACCAGTTACAATAGACAATATTTATGTAGCTTTGGGATTGTTTATGTTAATGGGAAGTCCAGAAACCAATACTTTGGTCATGCTTTGCCACCAAAAGAATTATCCTCATGCCATGATTTGGAGATGTTATCATGAGAGATAGGTTACAATTTGTAAATTTCTTCACTTTGCAAATAACGAAGAAAAAGATAGTTTCCAAGGTCCTCCAAAGTAAAATGTCGATACAATGTATCTCTAGGGAGCATGAATTTTTATACTTTATACTGAAAGTACGGTATACTGAAATACCCATAAGGAGTAGGTGCAGCATTTGCTCTGAAAGCATCTCAGTGGGAGATAGGCATTCTTGCAGGTCCACTGCAAACTGAAACCGGCGAGAATGAGAGTCTAACAAGAGAGATAATTCCTAGAACTTAAGATTTTATGTCAATTTTATTGTAAAAATACGAGGGGTATGACTGATCATGTGTTCTAAATTTTTCAGTTCGGAAAATCCCATCTTTTAGGATTTTGGCAGAGTTCCGCAGATCTTTTCGTACTAAAGACAAAATATGCCTTCAAAATTAGCGTAAACGACTTGAATGAGAAGGAAATGGTTATGATTGAGCCATTTACAGATGAAAGACTACATTAAAACCACAAAAAATCTTTTTTCTGGACCACTGAATATCATACATAGTATTGAAAAGTACGTTAGGTTGAAGTGCATTACTTAGAAATATTTATTCAGTATTTATACGGAGAAATTGATGGGGATTCAATAAAAGTATGTTAATTCGAAACAAACGTAATTGTGAAGTACATTGTAACGAGATTTTACTAAAAATTTTCCGTGATTTCTCACCTACACAAGAAATTTAAGGAATTTTTTTGCCATACAGGAACATTTCCATAGACGAATCACTATCATTGTGGAAGGTATGACTCTGTTACTAATTTTTATAATTATAATTTTTTAATAATTTTTATTATTATTGTTAAACTCTTCTCCACTGCTTAGAGGTTGTCTTGTACTCCCAATCGCCACAGTTGTCGGTCCTCCCACTGGCCATCTCTCAGGTTGCGTGCTCTCATAGCTTCTTCCATCTGTCTTCGCCAAGTGATGTGCGGGCGTCCTCGCCTCCTGCATCCTGGGGATGACCAGTCGAATACTCGCTTCGGCCATCTTTCCTGCGACATTCTCCGCAAATGTCCATACCACTGAAGTGACCTGCACTCCAAACAGTCGAGGATAGTCTCTTCTGCTTCCATCTCTCGCCAAAACACGTCATTCCTTACCCATTGTAATTGGGATACACGCATGCTACACCTCAGGCCATCCATCTCTACTGCATTAATGCGTTTCGTTAACCTCTCCGTGAGAGTCCATCCCTCTCCTCCATATGTCATTATACTTTCCACATTGACCCTTAGAATAGTCTTTTTTGTTCTCTTACTAATCTCCCGACTCCACAGCACCCCATTCAACATCTTGATTGCCATCTGAGCTTGATTTACCCTGTTCTCCACATCCTTCTCACACGTCCCAGATTTGTAAATAATGGATCCTAGATACTTAAACTGGTCAACCGCTTTTACCGTCCCTGCAGTAAGGGCAATGTCCTGACTTTCCCCTCCATTCACCAGGTACTGTCTTCGAGAGATTTATCTTCATACCACCCTTCTCATATGCCTCTATTAGCTTACGGAGCATATATTCCATATCATCTTCGTCCTGTGCAATAATCACCTGGTCATCTCCAAAAATCAGAGAGTGAATAACATCCCAACCTGGACACCCATTTTACCACATGACAAGTTCCACTTCTCTAGAATTCCTTCCAAGTACACCTTGAATAAAGTAGGTGACATGGAGCATCCCCCCCCCTCAAACCGTTTGATGTTGAAAAATCCTTAGATATCCACTTTCCTTGTTTCACTACCGCTCGACCTCCCTTATACATTCTCTGTATAAGATTTATTATTGGCTCATCCACATGCACCTTCCTCATGGCATCCCACATCTGACATATTGGGACAGAGTCATATGCTTTCTTGAGATCCACAAAAATCATGAATCTCCTGACCTTTTGCCACCATCTTCTCAGCAATCTGCCATATGCTAAAAATATTATCAAAACAAGACTTGCCTACAGTGAAGCGTGCCTGCTCCTCAGATATCCACGGTTCGATACACCTTTCTAACCTCTCTTTCAATATCCTACTGAACAACCTACTCATTGAAGCCATTACACTAATTCCTCTATAGTTAGTGGGAAGCTTCTTGCTTCCTTTCTTATGTATAGCTGATATATACGATAGTAACCAATCCTCCGGGAGTTCATCTCCTTCCAACACCTGGTTAAATAGTCTGGTGATAATCCTCACAATCCCTGTTCCACCATACTTCCGCAGTTCCATAGGTACTCCACCTGGGCCAGCTGCTTTTCCATTTTTAGGCGCGTTTCTCTTCCAGCATGAGCGCCTATTATCGTCAGTCCGTCCGTCTGTTATAGGAGTAGCCGTTATCGAGAAAATCATATCATTTCTTTCTAATACCCCATAGCACGAAACGCGCCCATTTGTGATACGTTGTACACTTTCCTAACTTGTTACTTGTTCTCAAGGCAGCTCAGACTTCCTCCTCCGAAATTGGCTCCGCCATCTCACATCGACTCACTGTATCAGAGGAGAATCTGTCCTTGAACTCCTCTCTGTCCTCTGTAAGTAAGCTTTTGAAGTACTGTTTTCATAGATATGATGCTCACTGGTCCTGGGCCCTTTGTGGGAGCTCAAATTTTTTAAATCATTCTCCGTGCCTGTACTTGCCTGCCATACCCAGTAATATGTTCAATACTAGAGCACACCTTCTCCTACGCAGTTTCCTTGCATCTTCTAGTGAGACGTTTGACATGTCTCTTGCATGTCTGATAAGCGATTCTATCTTCATGTTTCCCAGAGCTGAGCCACTTGTTGTATGCCTCCTTTTTCTCCTTAATTGCCTCTGTGGCTTCCCCTGTCATCCATTCCGCCTGGCTCTTATATTTCCTCTCCAGACCAAGAGCCTCCCTAGCAGCTGTGTGTACACATTCCTTCAGATGACCGTATATCTGGATTGCATTCCAATCCTCTTGTACATCGATCTTCTGAAATAGGCGCCTCTGATACAGTCCCTGAATGCTCTCATCTTGTAAGAGGGCCAGACTGTATCGGGGTTTATCCATCTCCTTGTGCCCTCATACCTCTCCTTGTTGTCTTCTCGATCCTTCTGGAAAAGTCACCCTGGCTATTACCAAATAGTGGTCAGTGCTACACTCTGCACCCATAACGACCTTAACGTCCTGAATCAAGCACTGCCTCCTTCTCTTGGCTATAACTAACAAGGAGAGTAGGGAGGCTAGCACCCTTGGATTTTGTTCAAATTTCACATGGTGATAGCTGATGTGTTCCGATTTAACGTGTAACTTGCCGTTTGTGTGAATAGGCCTTGGTTGTCGAGATATCGCAGTTTGAATTTCGGCCGATTTCCGCATGCGCGTTAAGACTCGTGAAAGTCGTTGCTAGGACGAGCAGGCCATAGCTGGATAATAACCCAGACGTCCGGGGTTCGAGTCCCGGTTGTGGAATTTTTCTTTTTTCATTTTTATCTTTTTTAATCCTGAAAAAATGTACAATTCCCATTATTAATTTATTACGACTGTAAAAATTTAAATTGTACTATTTTTCTCGATTATAAGAATATATTTTTTATCTTATAGTTGCGATTCAGCAATCTTTTTAAATAAATTCTTACACTTTTTATTGCTACAAAATAATTTGCATCATTATTTTGTATTATACATCAATACCTTATAAATTAATTATTCAGATTCTTCTTTTGAAAAAAATCTGTTATGCGTGCCGGCAAAGTTGGGGATGAAAATTGTCATAAAAACAAACAAAGCACAAATGCTTCTGGCACCAGGAACACACAACAACGCAACATTTTCGCATTCACGTTTCCTCTTACGCATGCTATCGTGGAAACAAACTTCATTTACGTTCATAAAAAGATCCAGTAAAGATAATTCCGCTGGGTTGTATGCCTTTCTGCCAACCGCGCGACATCTATTTTTACAGGCAAATCAAAAATTTCATAAAGCGCCTGCAAAACAGTACGTATTTATTGCGAGAGAATAGTCAGATTAATACAAGAGACGACGCATTGAAAATTCACTCCATCATTCATCACCACTTGCGTGCACCTATTTTCGAAGACATGATTAAATATGCGTGGTTTGCGTCAAAATTAACGACGACAAGGAGTGTTTTTATGAACGTAAATGAAGTTTGTTTCCACGATAGCATGCGTAAGAGGAAACGTGAATGCGAAAATGTTGCGTTTGTTGTGTGTTCCTGGTGCCAGAAGCATTTGTGCTTTGTTTGTTTTTATGACAATTTTCATCCCCAACTTTGCCGGCACGCATAACAGATTTTTTTCAAAAGAAGAATCTGAATAATTAATTTATAAGGTATTGATGTATAATACAAAATAATGATGCAAATTATTTTGTAGCAATAAAAAGTGTAAGAATTTATTTAAAAAGATTGCTGAATCGCAACTATAAGATAAAAAATATATTCTTATAATCGAGAAAAATAGTACAATTTAAATTTTTACAGTCGTAATAAATTAATAATGGGAATTGTACATTTTTTCAGGATTAAAAAAGATAAAAATGAAAAAAGAAAAATTCCACAACCGGGACTCGAACCCCGGACGTCTGGGTTATTATCCAGCTACGGCCTGCTCGTCCTAGCAACGACTTTCACGAGTCTTAACGCGCATGCGGAAATCGGCCGAAATTCAAACTGCGATATCTCGACAACCAAGGCCTATTCACACAAACGGCAAGTTACACGTTAAATCGGAACACATCAGCTATCACCATGTGAAATTTGAACAAAATCCGAGTGTACTAGCCTCCCTACTCTCCTTGTAAGTCTATTACAGCTCTTAAACCTCGAGTGTGTTGTACCCAGGTGTACTTGTGGATATCTTTATGCTCAAAAAATGAGTTCATCACTACACACTCCTGGACTTGGCACAAGTTAATCAGCCTACGATCATTGTCATTCTCTACCTCTTCACCATGCGGTCCAACTACTGGGTCCCCTCTCCTTCCGACTCTGCTATTCAGGTCCCCTAGCACTAAAATTTCCTGTGTAGGCATGCATGCTTCCATTGCCGCATTTAAATCCTAAAGTCTTCTGTTGGTGCATATGTGCCAATAATCATTACTTCTCTCCCATACATCCTCACTATGAGTTTAATGATTCCTTCATTCACTTCTTACCAATTAATTACTTCTGTTTTCCATTTCATTCCAATTAATATTCTCTCTGCTTTATCCACACCACTCCACATATGAACGTAATCCCCTTTGTCTTCACAACCTTTCCCTTTCTTCTTTGTCTCAGTTAGTATAACTACATCTAATTTCCTTTTATTAATTTCTTTCAGCACCTCTTCTATCTTTCCAGACAAACCTTGTATATTCCATGTTCCGAAAGTCTAAGTTCTTTTACGTAGCCAAAGTCGTTGTCTAAAATGCTGTCCGGTTTTATTCTTATTGTGATTGGGAAACGTAGCAGGTGGAATTTTCCGAGAAAGGGGTGCCGGCCCTTTGCTTAACCCCCAACCTGGAAGACCAGGGTTTGTCCTTTCCCTAGAGGGTAGCCTTCACCATGACTACGAGGGTCCCTCTCCCCGCTGCGCTGCATTTCCTCTGACCCAGAAAAGGTTATACCGCCTTTACCCGGTGGTTCAGCCACCCTTCACATAGGGAACAGATGCTGACCAGGACGCCGCCCACTACGGGTACAGATGCGCCTGGTTTTTGTGTTCCGTTTTGGTCCACGGGTGGTATTTTATTTCTCACCTACCCTGCATATCTGCTGGGCATTCCCCAATCCACCACCTGGGGATGCGCCCAGTGGGGGATGGAAAACCCCACATGGGAATAATTTTTACATTTTGCATATAATCTGTATCTCAGTAATTTAATAGAGTTTCCCTATATACAGTAAACTCAGTTATCTGGAATGCCTGGGGAATTGGGTTTTCCGGTTAAGTGAATATTCCAGGTGCTTGAGAGTTTTATCGGATAGGTTTCAACAAAGCATTTGGATACCAAAATAAGAAACAGGTGCCAAATGATACATTCACCTTGGAATTGCTAACCTTTAGCGTAGGTACTCGACTCAATTGTTCTTAAATAATTCCTTGACATTCAAGGAAGTAATGAAACTCAAATATACAAGTATTCAACACGTTTAATTGCAGTATTTTAATAACTGCATTACATCCTATGGAATTTCTCGTATGCCTATCGCTATTAACTTCTCTTTTGTTCTAATAACAATGTGAGGTAAGGGTTAACTTCGTCCAACCTTTAAAATTTTCCAACAAAAAAAATTGTTTCCTTGTTCGAGAAAAGGAGAGAAATTATCCTCACACAACACAATGTGTTAGCAGAAATTCTTGAGGCAAATTGATATTAAACAAAAGAGAAGCAAATAGTGACAATCATGACACCATTACATACAGGGCAGTTAGTAAATATTAAAGTAATGCAATACGTGTTGGATAGTTATATATACAGTAGAGCCTCCAAATTCGTGGCTTCCAAATTTGCGTGCTTTGCAGTTTCACGGTTTTTCCGACTACTGCTGCCATCTTTGAAGGGATGAGAAAAACATTAAACAAATGAATTTTCCCGTCCACGAGGTTTTTTTATCACGCTGTGGCCCCATTTTAGGAAAATGTCTACCAAGAGGAAAGCAAGTGATAATACCAAAAGCAGAAACAAAAAGAAGATGTTGACTTTAACTAGTTGAGTGGGTATGCCGTATATATTCGTCATGGCCTGTCATAATCTGTATGCGGTATATATCCGTTACGCTGTTTTTCGGGCCATCCGCTATGGGTATGCCGAAATAATCCGTCATGAAGCATCTCCGGTATCTAGCTGTCCTTCTAGTACAGGTTAGAGCCCATAGATGGTTTCCTTCCTTTTGCTAACAAGGAGAGACTATCAGAAAGATGTCGCAGACAGGGTGTAGGATTTTTCTGCTGAAAATAGACCCAAAATAGGGAGACATGTGTCTCAGCATTCTCTCCCATAGACCCGGGTTCAGGAGAAAAAAAATAAAAAAGAATTTGCATCATAATATAGCCTGATGGCATACGATGTTCTTCAACCATGACTGCTGGTGGAATGGTTAGCGCGCCGTGCTACGGATGCTTCAACGTATAGGTCCTCAGTTCAATTCCAGTGGTTACCAATTTCTTTGTTAGAATTCATGTTTGAAGGTTTCAATTATTGCTATTTATTTCCTAATATTTATTGATAGTTATTTAAAGTTATTTTTATTTATTATTTTTATTTTTCTTTATTATTTTAATTATTTTTCTTTATTGTTTTTATTAATTATTTTTATTATTTTCTTTATTGTTTTTATTAATTTGTATTATTATTTTTATTTTTTCTGGTTGCATATTTATTATTTAATCCAAGTTCATACCGCTGCAGAAACTTGGATGGTAGGCATCATAGAAGCAAGGGAAGCGTAACAGTTGGCTACGCCAAGCGCATCTAATTCAGAAATGCTTCCCTTGCTATTATGATCCTTATCATCCAAGTGTCTGCAGCAGTATGCAATTGGATTAAATAATCAATATTCAATCAGAGAAAATAATAAGTATAAATGAAATAGTAAATGAAAATAATACAAAATAATAAATGATACAATAATAAAGAAAAATAATTAAAATAATAAATAAAAATAACTTTAAATAACTATCAATAAATATTAGGAAATAAATAGCAATAATTGAAACCTTCAAACATGAATTCTAACAAAGAAATTGGTAACCATTGGAATTGAACTGAGGACCTATACGTTGAAGCATCCGTAGCACGGCGTGCTAACCATTCCGCCAGTGGTCATGGTTGAAGAACGTCATATGCCATCAGGCTATATTATGATGCAAAATAGATATAAACAAAAAATTGCAAAAAAACGCCAATTTTATCGGTAACATTTCGAGCTAGATGTACAGTAAAACCCCATTATTTCGAAGTTCAAGGGACCAAAAAAATTCGACTTTGAATTATACAGGTTCGAATTAACCACACTGTAAAAAAATTGAAATATCTTACGTTCCGCGACTTAGATAGTAAAATTGCGATATAGAATCTTATCTATTCTATTCTGCTACAGTATATATTGGCTTTATGAGTTCGTATATATGGCAAATTCAAGAAGTAACCACTTAAATCATGATTCACTAAAGCCACTGTGGATTCAAATAGGTTCAAGGGAACATACCTGTTTTCACAGTGTATATTTTGAGTTACTATTTTGAAAGAAAAAACTTAGCAGAAAGATTTTGAAAATGTTTGCTAAAATGACTGGGGAAAATCTTGTAAGAAAATCCATGTTATATGGAAATTTACGGTACAATTGAGCTTTTGCATTCAAAATGTTGGAGTTTTTACCCAGGTTACATAGCCGTAATAAAATATACAATCTAAAAAATAACGCTGCCATATTTATTATGAAAGCTGATGAGGAATTGAGTCACGTAGTCGGGAGGGATAAGGGTCAAACTTAAGCATTCCGATAGTAAACATAATGGCTGCAGGAGAGAATTAAAAAAAACATACAAGCACAATGTATTTTACGAGTGACCCCTTAGAATCGTAAGAAGTGATCTTAAGGAAGAAGAATAAACAAACCTTTTTTATTTATTGTAGAACTTCTACATTTAAAAACAAAAGTTGAAAAACATGCATACTATTATTGTTTATTAAAATAGGAATCCAAAGTCGTTTGTCTCATTTTTACTTTCTCCATACGTAGTAACGGGAAAGAATTGTGATCACAAAAAAAATTGACTTCGCGATTTCAACGGAAATACACGTTTTGAGGTCCCTAGAACACGTATAGACTATTTTCGGAATGATGTCTGTGTGTGTGTGTGCGTGCGTTTATGTGATTGTGGGCGCTCTAACTCAAAAAGTACTTGCCATATCATTACGAAACTTCATATATAACACTTTAGCATGAGCACAAAGAACTGATTAGGTTTTGGACAATACCGGTTAACTGGAAGTCGAGGTTTATTCAAAACCCAATTCGGTTTTTGCGATATTTCTCCGTTAAAACATCATTATTGTATATACAATTCTATACAAATGTTATAGAGAATGTAATTTCCTACAACTTTCGTTTGAAAGAATTTTCCATAGCAGTTACTGTTTAGGAATTATTTATAAATAATCGGTTTTTTCGGTTTCCGTCAAATATCTCCTTAAAAACGTCATTATAGGTAATCTTCGTGAGGACCAAAGTTGTAGAGAATAATATTTCTTCCAGGTTTTGTCTGAAAAAAATTTTTGTAGATCCATCCATTTCGGAGATATTCAACTTTTTCGTAATTTTCAGTATACAGCGCCACAACCATTTAGCGGTGAATTCTGTAAACATTCAAGATATACCTAATTTACGGCAATAAGGATGACTGAATTCTTTTACGATACAAAATGATAATTTTGCCTCATAATGCTATTCATAATAATTTAAATATCTATACCCCAAATATGGAGAAAGTCATGTGTTGGCCACATCAGATTTTTTTATCATAGAGTTCATGAACTTCTTTTGATATTTTTTGTCCATTGCCTTAGCCAGACTATCGTCGACACAAAGGTTTTCATGTAACACCATTTCTATAGTGGAAATCGCTGCAAATGCATCCTTATGGTAATAAGTGGGTGCTCTGATATCTTTTCTTCTTCATCTGATTCATCCACTGATCCCTCCTCACCATGGATGTTGATGCTCTTTTCAGCAACACGTTCTTCGGTGGAAGTGATCACATTGTCATCAAAGCTTATATATTCTGCAAAAGTGGTTGGACGCTCTAATTCACTGTTCATCTCAGGCCAGTCAAAGTCTTCTTGCATGTTAACGTCATGTGACATTGATTTTAGTGTTCCAAAACCAGCTTTTCGAAAACAGTTTTCTATCACTGAGGAAGAAATTTCCTCCCAGGAAATTACTATGTTCCTCATTGCATCCAATACACCTTCTTGTTATTTTTCTGCAGTTTCTATGTCAACTGAAGTGCCTTCCCCACTAACACAGTGCTACGATATTATGCCATTTTTTAAATCAGTCCATCCCCCCATTGGAGCATTTAAAATCCTTGCCTAACTTCAGGGCAAAGTTTTCGGCCTTTTCTTTCAACATTGGTCCCGATAATGGAATATTATTGGACCTACATTGGAAAAACCACTCCAAAAGTTCACTTTCAACATCAGTATATTTTGCACCCAATGTTCTCTTCCTCTTCCCGACGTCATTTCCACACACTGCTTGTTTTTCAATCACATCACATTTTTTCAGAAATGTTGAGGGGGTTGAAAGTGGAATACCATAGTTTTTAGCGACTTCAGCTTTGGATTTCACTCCTTTATCAACCTCATAAATCACTTCCAATTTTTTTGAAATGTTTAACTCGTTATATTTTCTCTTTGCAGTCATGTCTAACCCTACTTAATTACTGTACTAAAAAATATTTTACCTGAAGAAAAATTTATTCTGTCACATTGTAATTGCTTTGTAATACGTAGACATCTTGCGGGATGCTACTATAATAATTTGAACAGCGGAGTGCTTATATAGCTTGTTTTTATTACACACCATCTTTGTATTTTATTTTTGTTTTAATTAATTAATTAATTTTTGTGTTCTTTTATATTGTTTTTATTATATATTAAATTGTATTTTAGAATATTAATTAGTGATGGAAGGGGAATTGTTGTATTTTGATTATTCTTCCGGGATATCACTGTCAGCGAATAAATAAACAATGTGAGGAAGGATTTTTTCGGCTATCTTCCAAGAAGTAATATTTCTGGACACACAGGTATAATATTTATATTCCAAATTAGGTGTTGCCACCTTTATGTTAATAATTATGGCATAATTTGGAAAGGAAAGGTGTTCAGTGCTATATAGTACAATTTGAGTAAAGATTTGGGTAGTTTTATACTAGTATTTGGATAGAGACTTCGAATTAGACGAAATGTTTGCGAGTCACGAGACCAGATCATGACTTCAAATTTCATTATAGACATATTTTGAATTATCCATACTAAAAAGCACATAAAACCCTGTAGTGTTTGTCGGGGACTGACTGTAGCTTCGGATTACATGCTATTTCGAATTATCCGGGATCGAAATAACGGGGTTTTACTGTAATATCAAGTTGAGAGGCAGGAGATGCCGGTTGCTTGAGAATTCTGGTTGCATGAGTGCCGGATAACAGGGAGTTTACTGTACATATTATTTAATTTTTGTAACCAATTGAAAAATGGTATAGACATCACCTAGTAAACCAGTCCAAACTTTCAACTAAACTTGTATATTTTCTGAAGGAACTGAACTTGACTATGAACTGAGAATCATGGTAATCTCTAAGCTAAGCCTAAACAGGTTTCATTATCTTTTATTCAGAATTTTTATTATATACGTATCTTGCTTGAGTCTATTCCAAATTCAGTCAATGTTTCCCAGTAATAACATATATAAGTAAATAAATTAGATTGAACTATAAAACTCTGGCAAGGGAATTTTAAAAAATAATTATTTTTTTCAGAAATTCTCCTCTTATGGCTGTCTCCAGTTCCTGGTCCTTTCCAAATTAGAACTGATCTGCATTGAAATTGTCATTTGTTTTGTCTTACAATCTTTTTTTCAAGCTCCTGAGAATGACTCAAGTTTCATGTAAACTTAAGCTATTCTCAAACAGTCTAAAAATAAACAAAAGAAAGAAAGAACTGCAAGAGAATCAGTAAAAGTAACACGTAATTTTAAGGGTGATTTTAAGTTGATCAACTTATATCTTTTGGATTCCCCTTGCTTTTATAGTGACCGTTCATCCAATCCACTCAATTAGTCTAATTAATAAGAGTTTACTGTAATTTAATATTTCCATTCCAGTAAAAATGATTCTTTCTTGAATATAGGACCATCAACCACTTCCCTAATCATTATGAATTAACTCGCAAGGACTTACTAGTTAAAAACATTAAGAGATATCGCAAGGAGTTAGAAAAAGAGGGAAGCCCTCTTGCTGAGAGATCCTCAATTGCATCTGGTGAAGGGAATGATGGAGGAGCAGGTTTTCATATCATTGGTGGTGAGTACTAATGTCTGCCTTTAAGTATAACTGTCATCAACCTGACATTTTTTCTAATTTTCACCCTACTTAAACATTGATGGGTGTAATTTAGATACCTTTCTCAAGGTTATTTAACATTTATTTTTTGGCATTTAAATATCTGAAGGGCCTTACTATTGTTATTTCATTATGAATTTGCCCTGAAATTAAGATAGATGAAATATAAATATATTTTGCTAAAAAATAAATGTATAGTTTATAAATATATCCTTAAAATTTTTTCCTTGTATGTGGGGTTTATTATTCTCAACTGAAAACCTCAAAAGCAAGTTAATTTTAATGATACCTGGAAACAGTCTCATACACAAGAGTAATATTCCTCATCACTCTTTTGGTATATGTCATGGATCATCTCATATTTTAGTTACCATATATACTCGCGTATAACGCACTCTTGTGTGTAATGCACACCTGTACTTTTTGTCAAAAAGTTCTGAATTTTTCTTATACCCCATGTATAACATGTATAAGAACAAAATTATATCGTCATGTTAAGGATTAACTAGAGAACCTAAATAAATACATTAAAGCATTAAATTATTGCCAGCTAACAATTTTTAAATGCTTAGAATTGCTCAGAAGTATTATGTTCGATATGCTCCACATTATGTCTTACAGAGACACCATCAATAATGAACATGATTGAGTTGAGATAGCAACAACTTCATACAGTAATTTGGCCAAACTGATGCAGCATAGAAAACCGCAGCGCACTGCTGCCAATTCTTTTAAATTAGACCAAAAGGGATTTATAAAATAGTTGAGTTTTGATTTATAGTGGATTTTTGTTCTCTCTTTCCTATCTCATTCTAAACCCTTTTAATAGAAGGAATAACATGAAAATTTAACAAACAAATCTGGAAACAGGAAATGCGACATGTAAGATTAAGTTCATACATGTCATTCTACATTCTATGGGTTTTAAATTACTTACATTGTTAATTGCACATACTATAATCATTAACTAAATAAAATTATTTCAGTTTGCGTATTCTGTTTTTTGTTTTCAATGCATGTTTTGCGGGAAGTCTACCAGGTGATTTTGCAAATACTAGAGCAATCAACTGATGAGCTAGTAAAATGCAGAATGTTTGGAAAGGATGGAATTATAATTATGTATATAGAAGTAATTAGGTGTTCTACATGTACAACCTGGATTATCGATAATTATTGTGGTTTTCCCTTTAATTCATCGAAAAAGCAAGAATCTGATGTGAAGTAGGTACACTGTAATTTCCGATTTTATGCGCACATAAGTGTTATCCATGTATAACGTGCATCCCTACTTTATGACCTAAAAATTTGGTCTTCAAACTGCACGTTATACACGAGTATATATGGTATCTCTCTTTCTCTCTTCAAGGGCATACCATAAATTGGCTTACCAACAATACATATTACAAGTCAAGAGAAGTTCATTTCCAAGAGATTTCACTATGAGAGAATGCAATATCTGGTAAAATTCAAGGAGATGGACATATGCGAGCATAGAAACAGTTGTGGGACAACGTTTACTATTTTTTTATTTATGCAAATTTAGAAAAATGACAAGTCATATTTAGCATAAATGACTTTTTTCTTAAAGATGGATGAGAAGATGCTCCTTCATCGATCTGTAAATGCTCATGTGGGTAAATTGAATTTCTCTGAAAGAAATAAATTAAAATTTAATAACATTCTCTTTTGATAAATGAGTGCATGCGTTAGGGATGAACAAAAAATACTTTTTTTCAAAATTCAATATACAACTATGCGGAAAATTTGTCGGTTGCAATCAAAAGTGCGCATAAAAAATTATCATCAAATAGGTCAATATCTTGAGATGCCCCAAGTACCCCAAAATTTTAGAAAATATCCCATTTCTTAGAAATTATCGAAAAACACATTTTTTAAAATTCAATATCCGACTGTGCAGGGAAGATGCTAGTTGTGACCAGGAGCATGCATAAAAAATTCTTTTCAAATAGGTCAATATCTTGAGGTGTCACAAGCACCCCAAAGTTTTTGAAAATTGCCCATTTCTAGCTTTATTCAGAAAAGAGCATAATTGAATATAAAATGTGTAGCTCTTCACTTGTCTAGCCATTTCTCAGTTGAAACCAACAAAACTACATTGTAAGCGGCCTGCAGCATGATTGTTGTGCTTTGTTTTGTGTGACTGCCGCTCCATTTTCGGCATCTGTTAAAAGGGATGGATGGATGGGATCTTGGCAGGTTCTTATTCCTACTGAGGCGGGATAGGGCAGGCACTTGAAAAATGTGATGAACGTCCACTGGTGAAGTTTGCGAAGATCCAAACAAATTTTACTGACATATCTGTGAGTGACCTCATCACAGACCAACAATATTTGCCAGAAATTTGGCAGGCTGTGACATCGGGGAAGTGCTCAGATGATTTGTCTCGGCGAAATCCAGGGCGACACTCCCAATCAAGGTCGCTCACTATGGCGAAGAGAGTAGTCCACTTATACATATGTATCAACTCACAACCCCACAGATAAACTTAAAATATTGGTAGAGTACATCATTAAAGTATATGCCTCAGTATGGTTCACTGTGAAATCAGGCCCATCTTGCCAGGATGGAGCCAAACATCTCTGGCAGCTGGTGAATTGCTTAAGATTTCTCAAGAAGGAGCTTAGGCTGCTTGTGGAGAAATACATATAGCTGAAAACCCACCATGAAAACATACTTTTCAGCATGGTATAAACAAATGTCCACACATCAGGCACCTGGGTCTTTGACGCATATTGAAAGCCAGAGAAGAGAAGCCGAAAGGTATTTGACTCTTCAAAGCTCCACCCTTGAATTTTTCTGCTGGAGACTACATTGATTTCATTTAGTGCAGTGAGTGTCATATGACAGAGCCTCCTCTAACTTCACACTTCATGGATCAGGAGCTGTAAGAATTCCTGGCAGTCGCTGATACTCCTGTGATAGAGGTACCAAAATTTCCATGCCACATACATAGAGTGTAGAGAGGTATGTAAAGCTGGTAATTGCGTGTGTGCATGTGTGTGTGTGTGTGATAGAATTTTGCAGACATTCTAACTCCAGAACTAATAACACTGTTCGACAGCATTTTTGTTTCCTGAACTTTGAAGGGTGATTCTTTATGATTTCGGCACGCTGAAAACAAATCCGCAATCCGTTTTTTTCCATCACCCTCCATTTTTTTAAAAACTGCAAAAATCTATTTTTTCAGTCGATTTTTTCTCGAAAATTCTCAGATGGCAACAAAAAATGATAACGCAATCTGATTTGTGACTTATTACTCCAAAAGGTTGCTACTATGTATTTAAAAAATGCATCAGTTCAAAAATAAATTACTGTAGAAGCCACAAGCACAAAACTCTGACATTTTTGTAAAAAAACGGGAAAAAACGGAAATTTTTTAAATTGAAAATGACATAACTCTCCGAAAATAAATCGTAAAAAATTTTGGTAAGCGTAAATTTGAAGCTTACTTTCCCTACTTTAAAGTATTTTTTCAAGAACTGAATTACGATTATTTTTTAAAAAGTTATTAGCATTTGAAGCACCGAGATGCGCATGACTCGAAGAGTCCACGGTTAGATTCGTCGCCGCTATTGCGACGCAATCTATCCGTAGTCTTCTCAGCTCACACATTGTGTCGCATCAAATGCAATAACTTTTCAACAAATAATCAAAAATAAGTGTTTTTCTGTTGTCCAGTGAATTATTCTTCATCAAATATTCTTTTAAGTATTAAAATTATTTTTGCACATTGGAAACAAAAGTAGATTTTTATTCCTCAAAGAAATGTAATAGGTATAGACGATATTTATTGCCAGGATAATTATATAAACTGCATCATTGAGTTCGATAACGACAATTCTATAAAATATAATAAAGGTTAATATTCTAACATCGAAAATATTTCAATATTATAACGTAGAATAAAATAAGGTAAATCTCTCTAGTAGGATCATAATCTTACACCGATATATCTTACTTTGATTAAAAGAGCGATGTCGCATTCGCGACTGTTTCTTTGCTTTCTTAATCGAAAAATATTTCCATGTCATACGCGTAAAAATAACACTGTTAAACACAATTTTTGTTCCCTTAAAAATCTTAGGTGATTCTGAGCTTTTTTATGCTGAATCCGAATCTACTTTAAAAATTTTTGTATCACGTATAGATTTCAAGAAATGAGAGTAGTTGTATTTACTCCGTGATGACGGTGAAATTGTGCCTAATCTCGCATCAGCTATTCGACCAGTTCCACATTCTGTTGACTTACCAGTGCCAAGACCACCAACAAATTCAGATTTGGAGAGCAGAGATGAAGAGCTGATGTTTGTAGAAAAAAATAGTTATGATACAGATTTGATGATTCAAAAAGCCCCCATTTAGTTACTCAATCAGAGTTAAACGATCTTGTCAGAGATCTCAATCTATCAAAAATTCAGGCAGAGCTTTTAGCCTCTCGCCTTCAAGGATGGAATCTTCTTGAAAAGGAAACCAAAATAACTGCTTTTCGGAACCGCCAAAAAGACCAAATTAACGTTTTCTCAGAATGCTGGGAACTAACTTTCTGTAACGATGTAAATGGATTAATGAAATGCCTGGGTCAAGATCATAAACCAGGAGAATGGCGACTTTTTATTGACTCATCAAAAATAAGTTTGAAAGCTGGTCTTCTTCACAATGGTAACACTAAGCCATCCATCCCACTTGCATATTCAGTCAATATGAAAGAAACTTATAAAGATATGAAGTCCCTCTTAGAAAAAATTAATTATGATAAGTATAAATGGAATATATGTGGTGACCTTAAGGTAATAGGAATTCTTCTTGGATTACAAAGTGGATATACAAAATACTGTTGTTTTCTCTGTGAATGGGATAGTAGAGCGAAAAAGGATCATTACGTGAATGACTAACGCCAGGAGAAAAAAATATTAAAAATAAACCATTGGTGAACCCACAAAAAGTATACTTGCCACCATTACACATAAAGCTTGGACTTATGAAAAACTTCGTGAAGGCAATGAATCGTCATGGTCCAGGTTTTCAGTACCTCCATAGTAAATTTCCAAAGATTAGCGAGTCCAAACTGAAAGAAGGCATTTTTATTGGCCCTCAAATTAGGCAACTACTTTCAGACACAAAATTTGAGGAATCTTTAAACCAGAAGGAACGTGCTCCCTGGACTGGATTTAAGCAGGTTACAGAAATTTTTTTGGGAAAAGTGAAGTCTTCAAATTACGAAAATATTGTGGCAGTAATGCTACAGGCATATCATAATTTAGGTTGTAATATGTACCTTAAATTACATTTTCTGGATTCCCATCTGCATTTTTTTCCTGCCAATTTGGGCGAGGTCAGTGATGAACATGGAGAAAGGTTCTACCAAGATATTTCCACCATGGAACAATGATATAAAGGAAAGTGGAGTTCTTCCATGTTAGCTGATTATTGTTGGTGTCTCATCCGAGAAATTCCACAGTCATCCTACAAGACGAAGTGATCAGCCAAAATATTTTAGGTAAGAGAAGGCATATTTCACTTTTCTTATCGTAAACACAACTATGTTCATTTCTCAAAAAGTATACTTGATACAAAACTTTTAAAAACAGATTAGTATTCAGCACAAAAATGTCTATAAGAAACACCTATTTTAGCAAAGGAAACAAAAAAAACTTTTCATTTGTTGGACTGTGTAATCAGATCAGCACAAAACTTTATACTTAACCCTTTAAATCCCAAGCGGCCGATATATCGGCCGCTGCATTTCATCCTGAAACTCCCAAGCGGCCAATATATCGGCTGCAGGTTTAAAATCAAATTGCAAATGAATGAAAACATGTATTGCTTTGAAATTTTTTCTATACGAAAGCCTATATAATATAGCATCGATTACTAATAATTTTATAATTTTTCTTTTGTTTTTAATATTTTTAAAATGTGACAATACTTCGGTCATGCGCATGAAGACAATTAAATGGCTATTGATGTTATTTGAAAAATAATACAACTTCCAAATACTGAAGTATTATAAAGGAGTTTGCATCTCAAAGCGCTAAGTACAATATTTCGTTGATAATATTATTTGGTTTGTTCCTCCTTATCAAAATTTCCGACCCTCATAAATGTTTGTGTCTTGCGAAACTTTTTTTCCTTCTAGCGTATGCAGCTGACTAATACGCCGACGATAAGTCTCTGCAAGCATGACGCGTTTGCAGTTTTGTTTATCTGAATGATACTTTGTAGTCACATTGAATCATACTTGCTTCGGTTGCTTCTCTTGAGGGTATTGTTGGCGTTTTCAGATCCGAGTTTGCACCACGCAGTAGTGCGGTAGAGTACGTATCCCTCTCTTTGTCACACATTTTATTTTATTTAGCACTAACTAAACTTTCATTAGTGCATTTCTACCAGTAAATATAAAAGTTTGGTGTCTGTGTTGTAGTGAGTACACTGTACATTTCATTGAAAAATTACCCTCTCATAATGGCTGGACCGTCACACATAAAGGATCACGAAATTATGGACTATTTAGACAATTCATCCAATGAGAGTGGAACAGATTTCCATGAAAGTGACATTGAAACTGAGAGTGATAGTGATGACGTTCAACATCCTTTATGGTCATCGCATGCTGTGTTGGACAGTGACAGTGATGAAGAAGCAGATTATGGCGATTGGAGAGAGATACTATCCCCTGAGGAACCACTGCACACACCGGAAAATTTCCAAGAATTGGCAGGCCCTAAGCATTTTCCTCCCTCTGACTCTCCTCCAATTTCATATGTTACACTTTTTTTCACAGATCCCCTTCTAACTCTCTTTGTTACTGAAACTAATCGGTATGCCCAACAGCACATCTCCACCCAACATGAAGATCTTCGCCATCACTAAGGTGGGAAAAAGTGACTGTGGCAGAAATGAAAGGATTCATGGCCTGCATTTTGAACATGGGGATTATCAGGAAACCTACTATATCCTCGTATTGGTCGACTGTATCATCTCAAAGTACTCCTTGGTTTGGAAAGATGTTTCCAAGGAATCGCTTCCAACAGATTTTGAGGTTTTTTCACTTGGTTGACAGTCAAAAATGCTTGGGGCCTAAGGATATGGAATATAATCCCTGTGTCAGGTACCAACCACTTGTTGACCATGCAAACTCTATATTCAGACACCATTATACCCCTCATGAACAACCTAGCATAGATGAAAGCCTAGTAGGAACAAAGAACAGGATGAGTTTGTTGCAGTACCTCCCAAATAAGCACCATCACCGTTGGGGTATCAAGTTTTGGATGCTCTGTGATTCTGTGACGAATTATTGTTTAGGTTTCTTTATTTACAAGGGTAGTGCTTGCAAAGAAGAAAGGGCAGAGATGAAAGAACATGGATTGGGATATACTGTGGTAATGAAACTTCTGCAGTTAGGCAATTATTTTCACAAAGGATACCATATTTTTGTGGACAATTTTCTTATGTCAGTTCCGCTAGTGCGTCAACTTTATAAAATGGGTACATATATTATGGGTACAGTCAGAAAAAACCAAAAGTATCTGCCTGAAAAATTCAAGCAGAGATTTTCGGTAGGGAAAAAAATGTACTGTCGTTCTGGGCATGTACTTGCATGTGCATACAGAGAAAAAAGTTCTCAAAAACGACCCGTTATGCTTCTTTCAAGCAAGGCAACATCAAAGGAGGTAGAAGTAACAAAAGTGAAACAGGGCTATGAGAAACGTTCAGTGAAACCAGAAATAATTGTGAACTACAACAAGTTTATGGGAGGGATAGACACATCTGACATGATGTTGTATACCTATTTAGATGAAAGAAAAACAGTAAAATATTGGAAGAAAGTAGCATTCAACATAATTGGAAGGATGATACTAAATAGTTACATTATCTACAAAGAGAATTTCAGAGGACCAGGTAAACTGCAGTCCAGACTTTTGTATACAGTGAATATTATTGAGGAGTTAGGAGTTGTGTGGTTGACCAGCAAAGAAGAAAATAGAAATAATGAACGTGGTCCAACAGGAATAAGAAAATTGGGAGGCAGAAAAGAAGCAAGGTGTTGTGTTTGCAATTCAAAGGAGCAAAGAAGGAGATCAAGGACAGTATGCGTCAAATGTAATAAGGGTTTGCATGGCGAGTGTTTATCTAAGCATAAGTGCTAATCAAAATGTGACAGAGTTACCCTATTTTGTGTATGTAATATATATGTAAATAATGTATATTAGGCATTTTCTAACTAATACCATAGGAAACATAACTAACAGTTTTGGTAAATTTTTCATTTGCTGACAAAAATAAACATTTTTATGATTTTTATTTTTAGTAACATAACAATTTATAACAAATAATATTTCCAGACATTGTGAGTTATTCTACATAATGCTGATTATTTACAAGTCTCTAACTAATAAATTGAATCTATGGTGATTTTATGAAAATTTATTAGAAATTCCATAAAAAATGCGAGTTCCAAAGTTAAAAATTTTTATTCCATGTAATATATATGTCATGTATTTAATACTTAGGAATATTCTAACTGTTATTATAGAAAACACAACTGCACAATAAAAATTCATATTAGACAAAAACAAATTTTGTTATAATAACTTAAATTTCAATTATTGATAAAAAATTTTAAAATAATTTTGGTTTATATTTTTTTGTTAAACAACTATAAAATGTACAACAAAATAAATGCCATTTCTAAAATCTTCGAGGTATTCTACATATTATTGAATATTTACAAGCTCCTAACTAATAAATTGTAGCCATGGTGATTCTTCAAAAATAAATCAGAAATTTCATAAAATTGTACATGGTTCTTTTGGGCCAAAATATCAAAATGAGCTTGGGAGTGAAAGGGTTAAGCTTGTATAACGACTACAGATTCACAGTCGAAAATAATAATGCTTAGCCATTTTCTGTATTTAAATTTGTGCTGAAAAATAACTAATGAAACTGCCAATTTTATCGCATCAGTATTTAACCGCCATTTAGCTAAAAACTCCATCTGACGAAAAAATTACTTTCTCATAATGTCTATGTACGAGGGTTGTATCATGTGTCTTAAATGCAAAGCAAAGGTATTTAGTCTGTTATCAATGTTGATGTATATATCTTATCCAACTTAGGAAGTGGAAGACCATATTTATACTTAGATCTTGTTCCGGTGACATTTGTTCTCCCAGCTGATTACAACATGTTTGTAGAGGAATACAGAAAAACTCCTCAAAGTACATGGATTATGAAGCCATGTGGAAAATCTCAAGGAGCAGGAATATTTTTAATAAATAAACTTTCTAAGCTCAAGAAATGGTCGAGAGAAAGTAAGAGTCCATCAGCCTTCAACCCATGCCTTGCTAGAGAATCATATGTTATATCCAGGTATTTATATTTAAAAATTGTAATTTTTTTACCTTGGTTGTTATTGTTTCATTTCATTTTATTCAGTGAAATTGAACGTACATTCCACTAATTTCAAACATCTCGAAAGAAGACTGCAGCGCAGGAATCAGTTTTTATTAACTAATTGTAGCTTCTATCAGTGTAATATAGAGTGGGGCAAAAGTAGATATACGGCTGCCTATTTTCTTTTTATTATTACTAGCTGCCCGTACAGCTCCAGAATCGGAGCTCTGTTGGAGCGTTATGGTAAGAAGGCCCTTCACTGCGCAACCCGCATGCCCCCGACACCCGCTACCCTGCGTTGCCACCCCTCGCACTGAGGCTCGAAGCCTGGTGTATCTCCTTCCCCTCCACTTCCTCTCAAGCATGGCTGAGTGAAAGTGGAGGGGAAGCTTTGCTTTGGGTTGTGACAGGCATGACCTTCCCTTACTCAATTAATACAGTAAAACTCGTTTATAACGATCACGCCTAAAAGAAAATCTCGGCTATAACGAAGAAATGTCTCAGTCCCTTGAACTTCTCCATAAGGGCATTGGTTAAATTTCTCGGATGTAACGAACACGCATTTTATGAATTCTCAGCTGTAACGAACAAATGTTTGGTCCAGTGACAAAAAATGCCCCATATATAACGAATTTTAGCGAGCAGAGCGATAAGTAATGAATAGCTTCGGACCGTTTACCGCGCACTTGTTCGTAGAGGTCCCCTTCCTCCATCTACCCCTTCCATACGAATTTCCACACTCCCTTTGTTTTGAAATTGATATTAAAAATGTGAAATGTTTATCTAAATTAGTGACCATAATAATAATATTAATTGACCATTTAAAAAATCATATGTAATAGCAATCGAACATTTTACATGCCGCGAAGTTGATAAGCATCTCTTTGCATATGTAAGTATGGCATTAAAGTCGACTCACTGCGAATACAGTAAAAGCTGTGTTATCTGGCTATCTTGGGGATTGTGGAAAGCCAATTAGGAGAAATAGCCGGTTAGGGGAGCGATTTTCGATTTTGACATCGTAAATTTAGCAATAACCAACAAAATTGGGCTTAGGTTCACTATCGTACTCCTCAAACATAACTATGCATGGGGTTTGCATTTTCCATTTTAATTCTTCCACACGTAGTTAGATATAGACACTATTTACCCATTCTTATTTAATACGTTGCTATGCTTACATGCAAAACAAAAAGACTATTGAAAAGTTTAGGGCATACAGGAAGTTTGGGGATTACGGCAGTGAACCTGTTCCCAAAATTGAATTTATTGGATTATATCTTTCTTATTTATTTTTATTTACTCTATTATTAAAGGACGAAATTATTTAATTATTCTGAACATTTCTGTGAAAACCAGTCATATAATATTTTATCCAGTTCCTCCATTTTTGGCTTATGAAGCGTATGATGTTTATTAATTGATTTACTCATCTCAGAAGATGACAAAAATTTCATTAATTTAGCCTTATGAACCTTGATATCGTAGAGCGTGGAATATCCAATGTTGAATTCTTTTGCTATTGCTGCTCTATTTTTTCCTGTTTCAATTCGTTTGATCATCTCCAGCTTTTGTGTTAGCGTTAAAACAACCTTTTCTCTCCTGTTCCTTGCTTTTAGGTATTTATTTTGATGCCATATTCAATGGATGGGTAATTTTTTAAATAATAAAAAGCGATAAAACTGGAAATTGTAGAAGTACACCAAAACATCTAGACAATGCGAATGGCTTACGTAAACAAAAACTCCATGCTTACTTGGCAGCCACAGAAGTATACGGAGTAACTATGTAATATATACATCTTATATTTTAAGAAATTTTAAAGTGGAAGTTGTGGTATTACATAAATACAATTCACACAAAAATTCATAAAAAAAGAAAAAGAGATACAGAATGAATTGTATTTGTGTAATTGCCGGTATCTAAGGGTGGCCGGTTCTAAATAGCCGGATAGCACAGCTTTTACTGTATGTGTACAATTTTCTCGTTAATTGAATAAGCCCTTAATTTTTGAACTATTTTCACGTGAGAAATGGTGTCGAAGGCTTTCCTAAAGTCTAAAAATACTGCATCAACTCATATTCCTTTATCCGCTGCTTTCACAATATCATGTGAGTCTCACATGACCTGCCTCTCCGGAAACCATGCTGGTTTCTATTAAGCGCATCTTTGCTTTCGAGAAATCGCATTATTGAGCTACCGATAACGTGCTCAAAAACCTTACAGAGGATTGACGTCAACAATATAGGGCGGTAGTTCTCCACTTTTAATTTACTTCCCGTTTTATGTATGGTGTAACGTGGGCTGTTTTCCATATCAAAGGAACTACACCCTCATCTAAAGATTTTCTGAATATAATCTTAAGGTACGGAGCTAATTTGTTTGCTAACGAGTTTATAATGAATGCTGGTATGGCTTCAGGCCCTGGCGATTTTCTTTTATGGACCTGACTTAGTAATTTAACGATACCGCTTTCGGATATTTCTATGTCGTTTCTCGTATATAACAAAGTCACGCTTATAATGAAGCAATGAGTCGGTCCCCTCAAATACGTATTAAACGAGTTTTACTGTATATACATTGATTTTTATTTGCAGGTATACAGTTATTATATATGAACTGTGTAAGAGAGAAAAAACATAGAAATATTAATTAATCAGGTTCTCAAAATGTTTGTCCTCATTGCTCACACATTCCTGGAGTCTGTCTGCCACACTGCGACACACTTTGTCATGAAGATCTTTGTTTTCATCAACTTTCTGAAATGCATCAGTGATGAAGTGTTTGAGATCGTCAATAGTATGAGGTTTCCGCCCATACACTTTGTCCTTAATGGCTCCCAAAAAGAAAAAGTCCATGGGCTTAAGGTCTGGTGACTGTGGTGGCCATTTGATTCATCCTCGCCGACCTATCCACTTTTTGGAAGAACAATTCTGCGTTATTCGGTTGCTGGTGCAGTTATGCTATGATGATGTCCTTCAACATGTTCAGATACATGTCTCCTGTGACTGTGTTATCGAAGAACACAGGTCCAATGATTGCAAAACATAAATTCCACCCCAAACTAATACCTGGTTGGTTTAGCTGTTCTTCTGTCGTGACGTGAGGGTTTTTGGATGACCAGTAAATGCAGTTGTGCCTGTTGTCATGGCCTGACAATTTGAAATAAGCTTCATCGGACCAGATAATCTTCTGAAGGAGTACACTGTCCTGTCTTACCTCATTCAGTATGATTTCGCAGAATTGCAAGGGTCGATCTGGGTCATCTTCTAACAAACCGTGTATCAGCCTCAGTCGGTATGGCTTCAAATGTAAACGCTCCAACCGATGCAAAGATCTGCATGAAATTTCTAGCTCTTTAGAAGCTCTCCAGGTTGACTTCTTTGGACTTTGCACGAATGCTTGTGCCACTAACATTTCATTTTCAGGGGTGGTAACAGTTTTTGGTCGACCACTCTTTGGTACATTAGCGATGGACCCTGTCCGGTTGAATTTGTCAGAAAGTCTGTAAATCAGAGGTGCCCAAACTTTTTTATGTCATGGGCAACTTTCATCCTGGTAAATGTCTTGCGAGCTACTTATTTTTTCAATATATAACAAGGGATTTTAAGAATGAATTAGACTACAAATTTACTGCAAAATGCATTTATTATACATTATACAGGGTGTAACAAAATTCCAGAATAATAGGCTTTTATTGTAGCAAATGTTCAAATTGCTTTGCAGTTATAAACTCGGCGTTTTGTAGTTTCAACGACTGCATGCCGTAACTGGTAAATTCATCTAAAGACAATTCGTCTAACGGAAAAATCGTCTAAACACAATTCCTCTAACGGAAAATTCGTCTAAGGAAAATTCATCTAACCAACAATTCGTCTAACGGAAAATTCATCTAAAGAATTTCTGTCGCATTTCTAGTACATATTGCACCTTTGCTTCGAAAGTAGCACAACTCGAAAACGTAAATTTTAAAATGAATAAAAATTCCTCGAACACAGATTTTTAAATTGAAGTAATTAATTAAAAATAATAAATAATTAAAATTAAATTAATTAATTAATAAATCTACTATAATATATTTTGAAAGGTTTGTTTGTGTGTTTGCGTGTTTCTCCTCCTAAACGATAAAAGCTAGAATAACCAAATTTTGTATGATTCTTCTTTACATCCTAACTTAGTGAATTGTCAAGGTTTGGTCAACCGGGATTAATCAGTGCTGCCAATATAGGGGATAAACATTTTTCCATAAGATAACACGTATGAATCCATTTCTTGACTTGCAAGGTTTTCTTCCTTCAAGCATCAAAATAAGTAAATATGGACCGATTTTTTTACTTTATCCGTACGTAGTAATGGGAAAGTGTTGTGATAATGAAAAAAATCGACTTCGAGATTTCAATGAAATACACGTTTTGAGATCCTTAGAACACATTTAGACTATTTTCGGAATTATGTCTGTGTGTGTGTGGATGTGTGAGAGTGCGTGCGTGTGTATGTGATTGTGGGCGCTCTAACTCAAAAAGTACTTGCCATATCGTTACCAAATTTCATATATAACACTTTGGTATGGGCAGAGAGAACTGATTAGTTTTTGGACAATAAAGGTTAACCGAAAGTCGAGGTTTATTCAAAACCCGATTCGGTTTTTGCAATATTTCTCCATTAAAACATCATTATTGTATATACAATTCTATACAAATGTTATAGAGAATGTAATTTCCTACAACTTTCATTTGAAACAATTTTCCATAGCAGTTGTTTGGAAATTATTTATAGAAATAATCGGTTTTTTCGGTTTTCGTCAGATATCTCCTTAAAAACGTCGTAATTGGTCATCTTCGTAAGAACCAAAGTTGTAGAGAATAATATTTATTCCAAGTTTTGTTTGAAACAAATTTTCGTAGAACCATCCATTTCGGAGATATTTTGCCTATTCGTGAATTTTTAGTATACAGCGCTATCACCATCTAGCGGTGAATTCTGTAAAAATATTCAAACTATACCTAATTTACGGCAGTAAGGACGACTGTATTCTCTTACGATAGGAAATAATAATTTTGCCTTATAATGCTATTCATAATAATTTAAATAACTATACCCCAAATATGGAGAAAGTCATGTGTTGGCCACATCAGATTTTTTCGTTTTTGCTTTGTTCGACGAAACGATCGATGTTTATGGATAGCAACGTAAATAGATACTGATTATTATTCAGGAAGCGTTTATTGATGAAAGTAATTGAACCTTCTTTCGTCTATTGAATACTGGAATCTCACATTTTTACTTTCTCCATACGTAGTAATGGGAAAGTATTCTATTCATGAAAAGGAACGTACTTCGAGATTACAACGGAAATACATGTTTTGAGGTCCCTAGAACACGTTTAGACTATTTTCGGAATGATGTCTGTGTGTGTGTGTATGTTAGTGTGGGCGCTCTAACTCAAAAAGTACGTGCCATATCGTTACCAAACATCATTTATAACACATTAACATTAGCATAAAGAACTGATTAGTTTTTCGACAATAACGGCTAACCGAAACCTGATTCGGTTTTTGCGATATTTCTTCGTTAAAATATCATTATTGTATTTACAATTGTATACAAAAGTTATAGAGAATGTAATTTCCTACAACTTTCATTTGTAACAATTTTCTATTGTAGTTACTGTTTAGGAGGTATTTATAAATAACCGGTTTTCCGGTTTTCTCCTTAAAAACATCGTTATTGGTAATCTTCTTGAGAACCAAAGTTGTAGAGAATAATATTTCTTCCAAGTTTTGTTTGAAACAAATTTTCGTAGAACCATCCTTTTCGGAGATATTTTGCTTTTTACTTTTTACTTTCTCCATACGTAGTAATGGGAAAGTATTGTATTCATGAAAAAAATCGACTTCGAGATTTCAACGGAAATACATGTTTTGAGGTCCCTAGAACACGTTTAGACTGTTTTCGGAATGTCTGTGTGTGTGTGTGTTAGTATGGGCGCTCTAACTCAAAAAGTACTTGCCATATCGTTACCAAACTTCATTTGTAACACTTTAACATTAGCATAAAGACCTGATTAGTTTTTCGACAATAACGGGTAACCGGAAGTCGAGGTTTATTCGAAACCCGATTCGGTTTTTGCGAAATTTTTCGTTAAAATATCATTATTGTATTTTCAATTCTATACAAAAGTTATAGAGAAATTAATTTCCTACAACTTTCATTTGAAACAATTTTCTATTGTAGTTATTGTTTAGGAGGTATTTATAAATAACCGGTTTTTCGGTTTTCTCCTTAAAAACATCATTATGGGTATTCTTCTTGAGAGCCAAAGTTGTAGAGAATAGTATTTCTTCCAAGTTTTGTTTGTAACAAATTTTCTTAGAACCATCCATTTCGGAAATATTTTGCCTTTTACTTTCTCCATACGTAGTAATGGGAAAGCATTCTATTCATGAAAAAAACGACTTCGAGATTACAACGGAAATACATGTTTTGAGGTCCATAGAACACGTTTAGACTATTTTCGGAATGATGTCTGTGTGCGTGTGTATGTTAGTGTGGGCGCTCTAACTCAAAAAGTACGTGCCATATCGTTACCAAACTTCATTTATAACACATTAACATTAGCATAAAGAACTGATTAGTTTTTGAACAATAATGGTTAATCAGAAGTCGAGGTTTATTTGAAACCCGATTCGGTTTTTGCGATATTTCTCCGTTAAAACCTCATTATTTTATATACAATTCTATACAAATGTTATAGAGAATGTAATTTCCTACAGTTTTTATTTGAAACAATTTTCTATTGGAGTTGTTTAGGAGTTATTTATAAATAATCGGTTTTTCGGTTACCGTCAAATATCTTAAAAAACATCGTTATTGGTAATCTTCGTAAAGACCAAAGTTGTAGAGAATAATATTTCTTCCAAGTTTGGTTTGAAACAAATTTTCGTAGTTATTTTCGGTGATATTTTGTTTTATCTTAATACCAGCATACAGCGCCAGCACCATGTAGTGGTGAATTCTGTGAACGTATTCAAAATATACGTAATTTATGGCAATATGGACGAATGTATTCTTTTACGATATGAGATAATAATTTTGCCTAATAATGCTGTTCATAATAATTTAAATATCTATACCCCAAATATGGAGAAAGTCATGTTTTGGCCACATCAGATTTTCTTTAATATATGCATGCCCCTCTATTCATCGAAGTAGTTCCGAGAGCTCCGAAAGACCTTTGAAGGTAGTTCTAGCCGTCTAAAAAAGTTGTGGTAGCTTTTGAATCGCTGTGAATGACTCAGGAATAGTCTACAAGTGTATGCCCGCTTTTGACTCTTTAACCGAGGACAGGACCGTTCCAAGGTATTAGCCTCCTCAGGCGAACCTCTAACCTTCCCCCTCATCCTGCTCTCACTACCAACCCTCGTCCCCCTCCCCTTCTCATTACCAACTTTCGAAAACGAATGACGCGCATTAGCAAGAATAAATTTCTACATTCAAAAGTTATGTACTTTAACAGTGGATCTATGTCAGTGGTGTCCAGTACGGTCGCCACATGTGGCCAGTTTTGTTATATGGAGGTTTTACTGTATAATTATACTAGCGACCTATGGGCACCATGTGCCCAGCTTTATAATACACTCTCAATCTAATGTTTAGACAAAATAAAAATCAGATTAAAAGTAGGTAAATAAATATTTCATTTTAAAAAAATCATGAAATTACATCTATAATAACAATGTTTTTCATTTTGTCTTTGCTGGATGGTATTCTTAGGCGATCCTGTCATCGTACTCTTGATAATCCAACGTAAAGTTGCCCATGGGCAAATATTTGATTTTTGAGCAACAGTCTTACATATTCAAAAGTTTGCCTCTGGCTCTTATTTATTGTCATTGCAAACGACAGTATTATTGGAAATTGTATTCGTTTCATTTTGAATGGTAATTCGCATTCTGTCATTGTAACGTCAATTTTTGGTAGCAACACTGAATTTCCTTTGTTAGTACCAGTCGCAATTTTACATTTAATTTTTTTTTCCCAACTTTTTAACTATTAGGCAGGTTCCGTTACAAAGTTCTCTTTTTACATTGATATTTCTTAGTAGCATTACCATAACTCCAACTCTTAATCTTAATTTATGCGGTGGCATTCCTTGTGGTGTGAGTGCATTTAAAAACTCAACCGGAAAATTTGCCTTTTCTTCATTACAATTAACTAACTCGTCCGCACTTGTATATTCTACTTTGCTTTCATCCACATCAATGACCACTCGATTTAATATTTCATTATTTATTTCTAAACAATCAGCATTTGTAGGTGCTAATATAACTTTTCCGTATAGTTCTTCTTCTTTGCCTTTTTCGTTTTTCTTTCCAAATATTTCATCTATTAAATTACCCCTGTTTTTGCATTCCATTGGTAACTCTTTTTTTAACTATCAGAATCTGTTTGAATACTTCCATTTCCTATTTTTAACAAATAATCACTCCAATGCTACTATTATTACTGTCAGTTTCAACTCTCATATTTTCAGTCAATGTAAAGTTTTTAAATTCTTTCCATAATTTAGACTTATTTATGCAAGCATCATAGCATTCGTTGCAGGCATTACTCAGCTAAATTAACTTTTGTTTATTTACTGGTTGTGGATAGCAACGTAGTAATGTTAACATACATACATATAAAAATATATACATATATCATAAGCACTTTATATAATAGATGGAATAAAGTAATTTATTAAACAATTATTTTTTAAGTTCCCCCTTCCACCCACCGATTTTTCAAAAACATTTCTCCTGCAGTTTTGTAGTGCTTACAAATAGTGAAAATTTTATCTTTCTATCCAAAGCCATTTGCTTGGGATCTTAATTTGAAGACACTCCATGCATTGACAAAGGGATCCATTTCAGTGGTTAAAATTAATCAAAAAGTTATTCAGAAAACAAAGAAAAAGAAAAGCAGGCTAGCTATTAATGATGGATGTTGAACATAGATTTTCATGTTATAGGGGAGGTTCCATTCCCAGAGAGCCAAAAAATATTATAAAATCTCTAATTATGGTATAAATGTTTAGTTTTTTGAGCAGGGGCCTTTTAGACACAATTGTCGATTTTATAATATAGAGACCTATGGCAAAATTCAATAAAATATTTAAATAATTGCACAAATAAACACTGCTATACAGACAAAGATGGCGATGTGGCAGAAACTGGTGGCTGTCTGCCAGCACCACCACCACTCGAAATGTTCGTTCGTCATTTCGCTGACGTACGAAAGTTTGAATTCAGCATATGAAAGGCGGTTCAGGGGTCTCACTGTATAATATACGAAAGTGCTAGTTTTTTTCATTAACGCATTTTGCTATTTTCATAGTTTCTTTGTAATATTGCCTATACTTGGCCCCAAAGAGAGTGATGATTGAAATGAAAGAAAAGTCGGTAAAAAGGGTGAAAAAAGTGATGAGTTTGGAGGAGAAAATTGAAGTTTTAGATAGGCTTGCGCATAAAGAATTTGCTTAATCACTTGGTAAATTACTTGGTGTGACCAAGTCCACAATAAAATTGATAAGGAAAGTGAAGAAGTGATTAGAGCTAGTGTTGCTAGTGATACTTAAACGAATACAAAAGTGTCTTTTGTACCTAGGAATCCATATGTAAAGAAGACAGAGAAGGCTTTAGACCTGTGAATCGAGACCGAAACTCGCAAGAAAATCTCGCCGAGTTCACTTGTCACTCGTGAGAAAGCCAGGCAACTACACAATCCTTATGTCTCAAATTGTTTCGCGGTCTGCTAACGGGATATCGCCAACGTCATCAAAGCATGTGTAGATCGGTTCCTTACTCTTTAAAAATTTAATCAGATCGCCACAGTACGTATTGTATTATTATCATATATTCCGGCATATAAGTCGACCCAGCGTATAAGTCAATCCCTGCTTTTTTGGATGAAAATACACGATTAGGCATATGTTTACCATATAAGTCGACCCCCACTTTTTACTTTCTCCATACATAGTAATGGGAAAGTATTGTGATCACAAAAAAAATCGACTTCGAGATTTCAACGGAAATACACGTTTTGAGGTTCCTAGAAAACGTTTAGACTTTTCGGAGTGATGTCTGTGTGTGTGTGTATGTGATTGTGGGCGCTCTAACTCAAAAAGTACTTGCCATATCGTTACCAAACTTCATATATAACACTTTAGCATGAGCACAAAGAACTAATTAGTTTTTGGACAATACCGGTTAACCGGAAGTCGAGGTTTATTGGGAACCCGATTCGGTTTTTGCGATATTTCTCCGATAATACGTCATTATTGTATACATTGACCATTACGGCAATAAGGACGACTGTATTCTTTTAGGGTAGGAAATAATAATTTAGCCTTATAATGCTATTCATAATAATTTAAATAACTATATCCCAAATATGGAGAAAGTCATGTGTTGGCCACACATTTTTCATTTAAAAATACTTCTCATGAAACCGTTTTCAGACAAAATCAAAGTCATATACAATCCAAGTTTTAATAAAACAGAAATAAACAATAATAAAAAATATATAAATATTGTTTCGAGTCTGTGCTATTCTTCTTGAGCATTCGATGTGACAGATGTTTTAATTTCGACCATTAAGAAACTTATTTTTGGAAACTTGACCCACTAAATAAAGTTTCCTATAATTCGATTGATTTCATCTGCTAATGATACTATCGAAATGAACTATACCTAGTGATCGCGATCGATCTCTACGGTGGCGAAATTCAGTAAAATATTGCAAATGTGTAACCCGTGCACTTTTTTCCCTAAATGTTGGTCATGCATGAAGATTTCTGACTCAAGTTTTAAAAATTACGAGTTTCAATAGTAAATTTACTGAAACACGCTTGCATCTACGTTTATACTCGCAAAAGACGAAGAATTCTACGAAGTTTACGCGTCTCTACACGACCAAGAAACGTTTAGGGTTTAAATGCTCTGTTTATACTGCCATTTGTGCATCTTCAGCATTGAGATGACGTAATATTTTTATAATATTAAAGCTGTACTTTTTAATTGAGTTTTAAGTTTATTATTGTTACTCAAGAAAAGCAGTTCTGTCATTAAAAATTTACTATCAGTTTCTACCTACACTTTTTGCCGGAATAAGTTGGCATCTGGTATCTCTATTAGCCGTATTCATCGTGAGCTGCTGATGCCCCTTTAACCCTGGAGAGAACCATAGTTCCTTCTAATTTTTTTCATCCATGGGTGGAATGAATATCGCTATGCACGCCTACATGACGATAGTGCACGGATATGCACCGGGGTTGATGCAGTCCTGTTCCGATATATTCAAAAATACACGCAATCGTGTGCGCTTGAAAAATTTAGTGCGTGGCACTTCAAAAACTGCTGCGTGGCCACACAGTCGCGCAGCTTACAGGGAACCATGGAGAGAACACACCTACGGGGTATCCCCACATTTTTTGATTTTTTCTAATTTCCCGCCGCCATAGACATCAACTTATTAAAGCACGAATTTATTTTTTTCTCCGCAAACGTCCAAAAATAGGGGTTCACGTGGTACATGAAGACGCTGATTACGTGAGTAAATACAGTATTAAAATTAATTATTATAAATCTTCTAAAATACCGTATTTACTCATATAACCCGCGCACTCCTATTTTTGGGCCGGTTCGGAGGGAAAAAATTAATTTGAGCCAGAATAAGTTTTTTGTAAGTCACCGATTCCCACTCCCTGAAACAAGTTCCGCTCAAGTTTTTGCTTGCAGCGCGGGTGTAACTTACACGTTTGCTTGGTCGCATAAATACGTGTATACTTCGTAGAATTTGACGTCTTTTACGAATATAAATGTAGACGCAAGCATATTGCAGAGAATTTACTATCGATACAATTTATCTAACCTGTTCAGAAATCCTCGTGTAAGACATGCACCCCCTTTTTTCCTCGGCGTTTTGGGAAAAAATGTGAGCGGAGTACACGAGTAAATATGGTAAATGTCATAAAATGTAAATACTGGAACAGCTGATTCAAAATAGCGATCACCTCCACCGAAAGATCAACGGTCTTCTTAAATATCGATGTTATTCATTTTTAATTTAAGGTTCACATTTTTATGTTCGGTGTATAAGTCGACCCAAGTTTTAGGAAAATTTTTTTAGACTTCAAAGGTTGACTTATATGCCTGAATATATGGTATATTTGTTCTTCTCCTTCACAATTGAACACACACTCGATAAGCTTAAGTCCAATGACCGTCTGATTGAAGTTAAAAATTCACCACTTTCGGCACGCCTAATTATTTCCATCTTTGTCTCAATTGTGTTCAGTTTATGAGTGCTACGTTTCTTTTCACTTGTATTAGCACTTTCAGTTTTCTGTTTCTCACTCATGTTTATAAAATAATACATGTGAAATGCACAAACAAAGAAACACTGCTGTACATACAAACAAAGATGGTAAAGTTGCCGAGACTGAATAATAATAATAATAATTTATTGATTATTAACCGACTTTACAGTGGTATTAATCTTGTCAAATTTCAGTACAATATTAAAAAACATTACACAAATCTTAAATTACATACAATACGTATATTATTACATAGCATAGTTTAATTTGGTAATTTATTAAAAGTGTTCACTTAGCTGACAGACAGCGCCATTACACGATAGCTCGAAATGTTTGTTCGTCAGCTGATGTACGAAAGTCCGAATTCGGAGTACAAAAGGCGGTTATGGGGCGAGAATTTATTATGTACGAAAGAGCAAATTGTACGGATGTCGAGGACTGCCTGTATATCAAAATTTTAAGTGAAATATCTGTCTTTCCCCTTCTGTTAAGTATTATTAAGCTTCATTTACATGATATCTAATAGCAAAAGTTCTGTTTAGCACACATTCTTCATGTAAATTGGTGTTTGCCTGTATTGTTCTCCATTATTTGCTCAGAATTCAAGGTTTGCATATTATGCTTTGTGTATATGTTGACCCTTATCATGATGCTTAGGTATATAAGAAAGTTTGTTAAATGTATATTACTCCAATTTTGTTTCTCTGAATTTACAAATTAGAGCTATGGAGAAAAATTTTAATTGCATTAAGATACTTTTAATCTGATGGTTTTATATGATGTAATTACATTCCAGGTATATAGACAACCCATTGCTGATTGGAGGAAAGAAGTTTGATCTGCGTTTATATGTTTTGGTCACTTCCTTCCGTCCTCTCAAGGCCTATCTCTTTCGTTTGGGATTTTGTAGATTTTGCACTGTAAAATATGATACTGGGATGCAGGAATTGGACAACATGTATGTTCACCTTACCAATGTGTCTGTCCAAAAACATGGTGTAAGTCTTGGAATCATATAATTTTAGAAGCATCCATCCGTCCCCCACTCTATCTCAAAAACCATTTGTTGTAGAGATATGCAGTAAATGGCATTTCATTTCTATTAGCTAGGAGGTCCCTGGAAAACTATTTTCTTATTCATAACGACCCGGGTTCGATCTCAGGGGATGAATTTTTTTCCCATTAGTCAACATGTAAAGATCGATTTTTTTACGAGCATGCCCTCATTCTTTTGATGGCATTGGTAGAGGGCTGGTTACCATTATCCCAATGCTAGGGTCACAGGTTCGAATCCTGCCAAGGGCATGGTCGCGTATTTCGTCCATGTTATTGCTGTTACTATAGTCAGTGTAATTGGCCTTGTGCTGATTCTGAATTTTTGCCATTTAATACATAAATTATAATTAGAAAAAATTGACCTACGATCTTCGGATTATAACTGTTTTGAAGTCAAATGAATAAGGTTTCTTATTCTAATCATTGATTTTCACCTTCGGTTCGATGTCACTCAAATTTTGAGAGATAAGTTACGTATTTGTGAAAAATCTTGGGTTCATTTCTGGAGGTTGTCATGGTGACCATGCCATTGTCGACCTATGAGATTGCATTATTTTCTCAATCAGCATTTGCATAATATATATGAGCACATTGAATGCTTTAATGCAAGGAAATGATAATAAATTGCCAATACACAAACCCAGCCATGCCCTCGGTGAGATTCGAACCCACAAACTTTACATTTGGAAGCCAAAGACACTAAAATCCTATACAGGCAGTCCTCGACTTTCGTACATTCGACTTTCATGCAATTCGCTCTTTCGTACATTGTAAATTCTCACCCCTAAACCGCCTTTTGTATGCCGAAAAATGCCGAATTCTAACTTTCGTTCATCAGCTGACGATCAAACATTTCGAGCTATCCCATAATGGCGTTGTCTGTCAGGCAAGCCAACACTTTTAATAAATTAAAATATGCTACGTAATAATATACGTATTGTATGTAATGTAAGATTTGTGTGTAATGTTTTTACTTTCTCCATACGATGTAATGGGAAAGTATTGTGATCATGAAAAAAATCGACTTCGAGATTTCAATGGAAATACACATTTTGAGATCCCTAGAACACGTTTAGACTATTTTCGGAATGATGTCTGTGTGTGTGTGCGTGCGTGCGTGTGTGTGATTGTGGGCGCTCTAACTCAAAAAGTACTTGTTTAATATTGTACTGAAATTTGACAAGATTACTACCACTGTGAAGTCAGTTAATAGTCAATAAATTATTATTATTATTACTCAGTCTCGGCAACGTTACCGTCTTTGTTTGTACGTACAGCAGTTTCTTTGTTTGTGCATTTTACACGTATTATTTTATAAACATGAGTGATAAACGGAAAACTGAAAGTGCTAATACTAGTGGAAAGAAACGTAGGACTCATAAACTTACCACGATTGAGACAAAGATGGAAATAATTAGGAGTGCCAAATGCGGTGAATCTTTAGCTTCAATCGGACGCTCATTGGACTTAAGCTGATCGAGTGTGTGTTCAATTGTGAAGGAGAAGAACAAATATAATAGTACAATACGTACTGTGGCGTTCTGAATAAACGCCACATTTTATTAAAGAGCAAGGAACCGATCTACACAAGCTTTGATGGCGTTGGCGATATCCCGTTAGCAGACTGTGAAACAATTTGAGACATAATGATTGTGCAGTAGCTTGGCTTTGTCGTGAATAACAATTGAACTCAGAGGGACTTTCTTGATCGCTTCTTTACTTTTCTTAATTGATCTTATTGTGGGCTCGTTCACACCAAGTAATTTACTAACTGATTAAGCAAATTCATTATGCGCAAACCTATCTAAAACTTCATTTTTCTTCTCCAAACTCGTCACTTTTTTTCCCCTTTTTACCAACTTGTCTTTCATTTCAATCATCACTCTCATTGGGGCCAAGTATAGGCAATATTACAAAAAACTATGAAAATAGCAAATGCTGTAATGAAAAAAGAGGGATTTCATATGTGCACTTCAGGCGGTCCTCGACTTTCTTGCGTTCGATATTCGTACAACTCACATATTAATAATAATAATGATATTTATTTACAGCCGGTAATCACATTGTAGTCACAAATCACAGAATAAGTTTCATTAATCACAAAGTAATTTATTATCCAACTCATAGCCTGTAAACCGGTATTAGGGATTCAGCTGATCTTCCATCTCTTCCAGAAAAGACACTGCCATAAACAAAGATAATTTCACCAAAAATACAAAAAATAAATAGACATAAACAAGAAAAAGGGAACTTAATACCAAGATATAATAACTATAGTCAACGACTAGATTATGGTAAGGATGGAAGCACTGTGTTACAAACAGTACAAATAAATGTAACTCTTACAGTAATAAAAATTTCTTGAGAAAAAAGAATAATGAAAAACAAATAACGATAAATTATAAAAAGATAATAATCAATTACACTATGTTTGTGATAACCTTAGGATAATACAAGGGAACAAGAACCCAAGATAGCATAGATTGACATCCCTGAACCGCCTTTTGTGTGCCGATCAGACTTTCGCACGTCAGCTAAATGACGAACAAATATTTCAAGTGGTGCTGGTTGCCGGCCACCAATTTCCACCGCGTCACCATCTTTGTCCGTACATCAGTGTTTATTTGTGCAATTATTTAAATATTTTATTGCATTTTGCCCTATCTCTCTAAAAGGCCCCTGCTCAAAAAACTAAACATACCATAATTAGAGATTTTATAATATTTTTTGGCTCTCTGGGAACTGAACTCTCCTATAACATGTAAATCGATGTTTGACTTTCGGACATTTTCAGGAACGCATTATGTACGAAAGTCGAGGACTGCCTGCACAGAGAAAATGCATTATTAGAATTAAATGTGAATTATTGAGATCAACGACAGTAATCACTTGCATAATTACTTACTTCACACACTTCTTAATTTTTTTATAAATTAATTGAAAAATATCCACGTAATGATTGCGCAGGATACAGCCAGTAGAATTGAAATTTTTGAGTGTTTCACTTAAAGATGCATGCACATTTTTTTCGCTTTTTGTTTTACTGATAACAGAGATAGAATGAAATTCATGATTTAAAATCACATTTGTTTTTTAGGGTGAATACAATGGTATACATGGTGGAAAGCTGAGTGTGCAGAATTTGCGCATGTACTTGGAAGGTACACGAGGCAAAGTTGTGACTGAGAGGCTCTTCTCGTCCATCTCTTGGCTTATTGTTCACTCGCTGAAAGCAGTGGCTCCTGTAATGGCCAATGACAGGCACTGCTTTGAATGTTATGGTTATGACATTATTGTGGACAATCGCTTGAAGCCTTGGCTAATTGAGGTAGGTGTCAGGTAATTAAAATTCAGGATCATTTTTTACTTTCTCCATACGTAGTAATGGGAAGGTATTGTTATCACGAAAAAATCAACTTCGAGATTTTAACGGAAATACACGTTTTGAGGTCCCTAGAACACGTTTAGACTATTTTCGGAATGATGTCTGTGTGTGTGTGTGTGCATGCATGTATGTGTGTATGTTATTGTGGGTGCTCTTAACTCAAAAAGTACTTGCCATATCATTACTAAACATCATATATAACACTTTAGCATGAGCACAAAGAACTGATTACTTTTTGGACAATACCGGTTAACTGGAAGTCGAGGTTTATTCAAAACCCGATTCGGTTTTTGCGATATTTCTCTGTTAAAACATCATTATTGTATATACAATTCTATTCAAATTCTGTTCAAATGTTCCTACAACTTTCATTTGAAACAATTTTCCATAGCAGTTATTGTTTAGGCATTATTTATAAAAAATAATCGTTTTTTTTGGTTTTCGTCAAATATCTCCTTAAAAACATCGTAATTGGTCATCTTCGTAAGGACCAAAGTTGTAGAGAATAATATTTCTTCCAAGTTTTGTTTGAAACAAATTTTCGTAGAACCATCCATTTTGGAGATATTTTGCTTTCTCTAGTATACAGCGCCACCACCATTTAGCGATGAATTCTGTAATCATTCAAAATATACGTAATTTACAGCAATAAGGACGACTGTATTGTTTTACGATACGAAATAATAATTTTGCCTTATAATGCTATTCATAATAATTAAAATATCTATACCCCAAATATGGAGAAAGTCATGTGTTGGCCACATCAGATTTTTACTTTCTCCATACGTAGTAATGGGAAAGTATTGTGTTCATGAAAAAACTCGACTTCGAGATTTCAACGATAATACACATTTTGAGGTCCCTAGAGCACTTTTAGAGTATTTTAGGAATGATGTATGTGTGTGTGTGGTTTTGTATGATTGTGGGTGCTCTAACTCAAAAAGTACTTGTCATATTAACCCCAAATTACATATATAACACTTTGGTATGAGTACAAAGAACTGATTATTTTTTGGACAATAACGGTTAACCTGAATTTCAGGTTTA
This sequence comes from Uropetala carovei, assembly GCA_036926305.1. Taxonomy (NCBI): domain Eukaryota; kingdom Metazoa; phylum Arthropoda; class Insecta; order Odonata; family Petaluridae; genus Uropetala; species Uropetala carovei. Next base: position 1,302,833 of record JAXCHB010000147.1, on the reverse strand, counting down.
TTTGAAACCCGATTCGGTTTTGGCAAAATATCTCCGTTAAAACAACATTATGATATACATTAACCATTACAAATTCTAAATAATCGGTGTTTTCGGTTTCTATCAAAAATACTCTTTAAAAAGCTGTTAATTACAATCTTTAGAAATACTAATGTTATAGAGAATATTGTTCCTTCCAAATTTGGTTTGAAACAATTTTTCATAGAACCATCTATTTCGGAGATATTTAACTTATTCGTCAAATTCCAGTTATCTAACCAATAATGGTGCTTAAAAAGGTCACTGTATTCTTATTTCACAAAAAATAATAATTTTAGATAAAAGTTTACTTTAAAATATATTTATTATCGAAATAATTGTATTATTATAAATATTTCGCGTCGTCATTGTTTACTCTTCACTGAAACGCAATTTTGTACTTGTTACTTTCTCCATACGTAGTAATGGGAAAGTATTGTGATCATGACAAAAATCGACTTCGAGATAACAACAGAAATACACGTTTTTGGTCCTTAGAACACGTTTAGACTATTTTCGGAATGATGTGTTTGTGTGTGTGTATGTGATTGTGGGCAGTCCAACTCAAAAAGTACTTGCCATATCTTTACCAAACTTCATATATAACACTTTAGCATGATCGCAAAGAACTGATTAGTTTTTGGACATTACCGGTTAACCGGAAGTCGAGGTTTATTCGAAACCCGATTTGGTATATGCGATATTTCTCCATTAAAACATCATTATTGTATATATAATTCTATACAAAGGTTATAGAGAATGTAATTTCCTACAACTTTCATTTGAAACAATTTTCCATAGCAGTTATTGTTTAGGAATTATTTATAAATAACCAGTTTTTCAGTTTTCATCAAATATTTTCTTAAAAACATCTTTATTGGTAATCTTCATGAGGATGAAAGTTGTAGAGAATAATATTTCTTCCAAATTTTGTTTGAAGCATATTTTCGTAGAACCATCCATTTCGGAGATATTTTGCTTTTTCTTAATACCAGTATACACCGCCAGCACCATGTAACGGTGAATTCTGTAAACATATTCAAAATATACGTAATTTACGTCAATAAGAATGAGTCTATTCTTTTACACTACGAAATAATAATTTTGTCTCATAATGTTATTCCTTATGATTTAAATATCTATACGCCAAATATGGAGAAAGTCATGTGTTGGCCACATCAGATTTTTTTCCTCTTGAACAATAGGATAAGGGATTTCATATATATATATCAGGGGAGACCAAACCGACACTATAATCTTCGAAAGTTCAAGAGCCGCATGACACACATTCTATGCTCGTAAATCTGTAAACAGTACATAACCTGTATCCAAAGAAATTCAGATGTATTGCATGTCCCTTAGGAATCCCCAAAACTACTCAAGTCACTCTATGTTACTGTATTCTGATGCGAAAAATTTTGACTGGAAATACTGGAAAGACCCACATGGCTCACGAGCCACGGTTTCGCCACCCCTGATATATAAGGTGGTTAGCAGACTGACAAACAGAAGAGAACTTTGTATTCTTTCTCTTGAGCACTGAAGTTCCTTTCCATTTGTCAAACATACACTTCAATGCAATTCTCAAAACAAAGTTTAGAAATGCATCTTCAAAACCTATACCTTTTCCTTTGCATGGCACAGCAAATTCTTTTAACAGGATCAGTCTACATTTTTCTTTGAGCAGTGTCTGGGCAACTTTGTAAGAGAGATCACATGAAAAGATAATTTAGCTTTTACAAACAAGCATCTCATAATTCTTGCAGATGATGCTGTTTCAGTTATGAGATAACATGCAGTTTCAGGCACTTAGGACCAAAGTGGCACTTGTGCATTGAGCGGTTTCAGGTGCTTATGCAAGGAGAGGTTTAAGCTACTTACAAGGGGACCTTACGACATGTTCATCGCCGATTCGGTTGAAATTTGGTGAGCATGTAGCACACACCTATTGATAAAAAATGCCGAAGCAAGAAGATGCACCTCTCAAGCATTCGCGAGATTTTTGCAATTAAATTTAGCGAACATACTAGGGGTTCAATGTATACCCTAATATGAGTTGTTACAATCAGCTGAAGTGGTGGCTGAGTTGGTTAGGCGTGGGGTTAAAATTTTGGGCGCGAGTTCGATCCTAACACTTGCAATTTTTTTTTCAATTTTTATTATTTGATTTGTTTCTATTGTCTAGTAATTTTTGGGATATATTATTTGCTGACAGTTTACTGTATTTATAATTACATTTTCACTAATTATGTAAAGCTAAAAAATATTTTTCGCAATAAAGTTGAAAAAGAATTGGATTAGAATTATCAGCAAAAATTAAATGGGAATAGGAGCCATTTATCACACATATTCAACTCTTTTCTTTTATGGGGAGCTAATGCTTCATTGCAAATTATTATTGTACACATTTATTAATCGATTTTATTATATGACGTGCAATGTTTCGGCTGGTAGTTATCGTAGAAACATGAAAAGCAGAGCTCTAGATTACACCATGCACACGTTATTAAACCAATTGATTTACCGGCACAGTTTTTAAAAAAGATTTTGATGGAAAACACACGTCATTCAGATTCACAAAAATCCTCCTTTCGCTTGTCAGTTTTGAGGCATACCACGCGTACCTAGTCATATCGCGAGAAGTTTTTAATCTGCCTATAAATGTACACATCACAAGGTTGGCAGAGTAGAGTGCATTTTGGCGGAATAAATTTGACAGTGCACACTGATGATGGGGCTATCTCACCAAAAGCATTTCAGAGTCTTTCTTCACATTGCTTTGGAGTGAGGAGTGATTTAAAATCCATAAATCATGGCGCAAAAATGCTCCCTGTTCAAATCCGAAATTAAACAAAGAATTCCACTTACGTTGACTCTAGTGTTGTTTTGGCTCTCTGAAGGCAGGATTTCTGTGTGAAATGATGAAGGACTTAATTGCTAGTTGAGGAAGAAGGAGAGGGGACAGGCATTATGTCATCTGGGTCGATATTTCCAGCTGACAAATTCACAGCTGAGGAGGTGAAAGGCTGTGGAGATGTGGAAGGGACAGGCCGTTCAACCTTCCGAATAAACATATTGTACTGGTTAGTGGCTTTTTTCTTCTCTTCATAGATTTCTCTATAATGGGCCAGCATGTCATCCACTCCTCTATTGACTTTCAAGAATCGTGTGACATCTTCTCAAACCTTGCCATTGCTGATGCAATCTCATGGAATGCAATTGCCATCTCCTTGGTGATGAAATGTCGTGGCTCTTCATCTGGTTCGTCTTGAGCCTCAGCTGCATTTGCCTCTGCTACTATCGCTGCTTCCAGCTCCATAAGATCTTCATTCGATAATTCAGCTTCATGAGATTCTATTAGCTCTTCCACATCGTTGGCATCAACATCCAACTGAAGCAGCTCTGCAAGCTTCACAATCTTATCTGCTGCCTCTTCACATGTTTCGTCTTTCTCAAAACCTTTGAAGCCGTGTACGAACTGTGGGCATATTTTTTTTGATACCCCATTCAAACAGCTTTGAGTAACATCTGCCCAGGCCTTAGCAATGTTTAGGATGCCTTTAAATATTGTAAGATTTCCAAAAATCTTGTAAAATCATACCAGTCTCTTGATCTGTCGCAGCTAATGCCTGAGCAAATGCTGTGCATAAATAGTACGCTTTTAAATTTGAAATTACCCCCTGATCCATAGGTCGGATGCGTGAAGTCGTGTTTGGTGGTAGAAACACAGCTTTTACATTTGGATTAAAATCATCGATATATGCAGGATGTCCAGGAGCATTATCTAATAAAATCAATATCTTGAATGGAATGCCATTGTCTCTACAATATTTTTCCACCTCAGGAATGAAACAAATGATGAACCAGTATTCGAAAATAGATTGTTACCCATGCCCTCAGATTTGAGTGGAAATGCACCGGAAGGGTAGCCTTACTGATGCCCTTAAATGGACGAGGATTTGCCGAATGATACACAAGCAGTGGTTTCAGCCTGTAATCTCCCGCTGTATTAGCCCCAAGCAAAAGCATTAGCCTATCTTTCGCAGCCTTAAAACCTGGCCTTGTCTTTTCCTCTTTGGAAATATATGTACGGTCCGGCATTTTCTTCCAAAATAATGCAGTCTCATCGACATTAAAAATTTGCTGTGACATATAACCGCCTTTATCAATAATCTTTTCCAACACATCGGGACTTTTTTCTGTTGCTTCCGAATCAGCACTAGCAACTTCACCACTCACTATCACATTATAATAACGATGCTGGAATCTATTAAACCACCCATAGCTAAGGTGACCAGATTTCCGATCAGCTAAACTGGGACAAATTCTGTTTGCCCCTGGAGTATAGACAATTTACCATCGAATCACCTCCATCCGATCACGTGAGGGGTTGGACACCCTCGTCTTACAGAGTTCTACATGACTTCACTTCTCCTTTTCCTCATAGGTGCAATTTCCTGCTGCTACATACATAAGAGCTTAGGATTTAATCTCACCCTCTCCCTTCCTCTAGATTCTCCATTGATTGGAGGTGTAGTAGGGGTGTGTAGTCTAGATAGGTGGTCAATGCGCTACATTCCCTCGCGATAAATAAAGAAGCAAATATTAAATCAGTAGTAGAATAGAAGAAATTAAAGATAAAGAAGGAAAGGAATGTTTAATTAATTACAATATTTTTTAATTGCATTTTTAATTGAGATTTTATTTACTGGACATCAAAAACTTGTTACATCCAATTGAATTTCACAAAACTCATGCTTTAATTATTTTACTTTTCTGATGAAAGAATTTTTTTAAGAAAAATTTTATTTTTAGACACTATCAAAAAATGACACAACTTTCATCTTTAGAATTCACTCTTATCGAAATTATTGCTTTTACTGTATCCACTTTCATACGGCTTTTTTCTTCTTACCAAACACTGTTCATGATACTAAAGACACATTCAATATTGCTATTAGATCCTGGTAAGCAAAAAGCAAACTCGACAATTCATGAACTGACAAGGGATAAATTTTTCATGAAAATGTTTAAAAATGTCCTTCCATTTATCACTTGGAGAACTCTTTTTCCACTCATCTATCTTGAATTTTTCTTCTAAGAACTTCTGTAGTCTATAAATTTCAATAAAGAGACACTTCATCTATGGAAGACACTTGATGTACTGCAATATTCAGATATTTATCCACTAAGTTCACCGATTTTGAAACTTCTTCCCACGTTGGAGTTGCATTAAGTAACGTCCATTTAAAGATGGAAACAAATTTAAAGTTTCTTTTCCATTCTTCTAAATAATTAAATGCAGTCTGGAAGAAAATATCGATTGTCTTATAGAATGTCTCAGACAACAAAATTCTTCCAGTTTCTCCACTCAGACAGTATAAATATGAAAATATTTGTACATCTTTACAACCATTGCCTCAATGTCATAAGGGAGCTGATCGACTGCTGCCTGAACAGCGTTGTGAACGATGTGTGCTGCACATCCTATTCCTATCACATCTGACCCAACATTTTCCTTCAATAACTTTAAGACATTGTTTTGACCACTTTGCTTTGACCTGCCCATCATGCTATTTGTGTTGTCTGAACCAAATGCAATAATTTTATTTTTTAAGTTATTCTTATCTGAAACTTCTTTTAAATGATTAACAATCAATTTTGAGGTTTCTCCTGGAAGGTCATTAAATTCTAGGAGCTTGATTTTAATCCCTTCGTATGCCTTAAAATATTTAACCATGACCGGAAGCAATTCAAAATCCTTATGGTTAGAAGTGTCAGTGGATAATGACATAAAGTTACATTCATTCAAATCAGCTTTAACTTCATCTTCTCCAATCGGAAAAATTATGTTTAAAACTATTGCTGCAGTTTTTGTACGGGCACAGCTGATTTTTTTTTCATACATGGCTTTAATAAGTTGAGATGTACAGTCCATAGACCTAAAGCTGTGGTTGTGGATCACTGTATGATAGGCATGTGTAGCTTCTTTTGCTGCTAAAACAAAATCATCTTTTCCAAATTGCTGTCTCTTAAAAAAGGCATAAGTGTTTGGTTCGAACTTGCTGCATTCAGAGCTCTCTGATGCTTTTTGGATGTCACGTGATAATTAATATCAGAACGACCGCCATGGGCAACCAAAAATTTCGTTCTGAAAACAGTACATTGCACTTCATGTTCATCTTCAGGTTTTAATTTTTTAATAAATCCAAACTCTTTCTTTAAATCGTCATTGAATTTATATTTCCTACGAGGGGTCATGATGATTTAGGGTTTTTCTTTTTTTATTACTAACCTTACTAAATAAGCTAACAAGGCTGAGTTTTTTCCATAACAGACTGTGGGGTTTACACACCATGAAAGCTGACCACAACAAACAGAAAGTGTTTCTTTACATTATTTCTCCGATAAATCCAAGCCTTACAGTCTGGAAAATGCACAATTTGTTGCAATTACAAAATTTCCCCTGACATTACTTTCTTCTTATTGTCTTTAGGGTTGCCAACATTCGATCAATGCTGAGAAAAGTAATTTAACATAGAATATGTTAAATAGAAACTAGCAAAAATCATTTTAAACTAGCTGAGCCCGCGCAAAATTTGCGCCTTTAATTTTAAATTGATTCATAAAAAATTAATAAGTTTGTAAAATAAGTTGATGTTAATAATTCATATTTTACTCTAGCAATGAATTTACACAGTATAGGATACTTAGATATTTGAATCCCAATGTAAGATTTGCGTGTTAGAATCTCACTGAGGCAAAGGCAGTGTGCGCATATTAAAAAAAATGTTATCCGTAGGTAATCAGAAATCTGTATTTTATAAGTTATGGTAGAGAGTAAATTGATGCGGCACAGTAATTAAATTGAAATGATTAGTGATCGGAAGATTCTTACGCGACAGGCATAAACTGTAGTGATGTGAAATGAGGAAACAAGAATAGAACTGCTAAGACCGGGAGTCAAACTTGGTCTTAACACCTCAAAGAAAGAATATATTGGGAAAAGAAAGATGTGAACTTTCTGTAATTTACAGGAAATGTCATCCACTTAATCAATCACAGAACATAACTCTTGTAAAAGCGAGGCCACAAAAAATAATTATTTATCCACTTAAGCCAGGCGAAAGTATTACAAAGTAAGTGCCGAAACAATTGATTGTAGAATAATGCAGAGTATAAACTTAACCGGGGTTTAGGAAGATTCCTCCTCACCAAATCCCTTCATAATGAAATGGCAGAGTCTTACGTGTATTTCCACTGACAGGGTGATTCTTGGTCGCTTCAGTCACGAAAACAAAAACATTTGGTATTTCCGAAAGGGTGACTACTTAGATACAGTATTTTTTAAAATAAATATGCTTTTCTACCACAATCTACGATAAACGCGTCCTAGTCACAGAAAATAATCTTACTGAATGTTCTCGAGTTAAATCATTATCTTAATGAATTCATCCATTGTTATATTTATAACAATAAAACTTTAATTAAAGCAAAAATGTAGCGTATAATGATCTTACTAACTTAAGGATTCCATTTTTACGTCAATATGAACGTTTAATCTATGGTAATTGAATCAGAGGCAACAGTTAAGGTCGACTTGGCAACATCCCGAAGGAGACAAAAAATCGGCAAAATTTCGAAAACAATTGTGTATTTCCGAAAATTTCGACTGCGTAGGGTATAAACATTGAAAGAATAAGATAATTTAGAGTTTTAGCCACCGAATAAATCAAAAACAGAGAAAATCGGTCCATATTTACATATTTTAACGAATGAAGGAAAAAACCTTGCACTCTGAAAACTCGAAAATCCCGTGTAAACTTATGGGAACATATAATTATCTCCTGGAATCGAACCCGGGACTTTAGGAAATTGAGAATAGTTTTCTAGGGACCTCCTGGCCTGTAGAAAGAAAACGCAGTTTACTGCAAATCTCTACGGCTAACGGTTTTTGAGATAGAGGGGGGGGACGGACAGACAGACGGACGAGCTGACAGACGGACACTTCAGAAATTATATATAGGATTCTTGTTAACAACTTCTTACGTCGTGGAACGACTTCAAATTATATACACGTCCTCACATCTCATTTCCTTCGAACTAGTGGAACACACGGAAATTCCGCCGAGTAAACAGAACAAAAAATGAAATGGCAAACAAAGAATGGCGGAGTCAAAACTTCGAGATTGTTACAGGCCAGTTAGCTACAGTGTAGTACACTGTGGTAGTATACATCAATTCTCTGTCTTTTTGTTACCACTCCTACCACAATTCGCCGGGAACAAACGATTGGGAATCCCCGTCTCTTACCGGTTATTTCCCCACGCGCGCAGTTCCACCACTCTCTCGGCAATATGCTGTAAGCGCGCGCAGCAAAGCTCCCAGATCATCTACCGTCCCTACCTCAGCTAATTATATGTATATAGAAGAAGAGTGCTTTAATGTCACTATGTATAGTTACTTTGTTCCATCGGTCTTTATCAAATCTATTCCCTATTTTCGCTTGTGTGGATCGATAGTATTATCGAAACCTTGGGAGCATAAATCCCAGAACCGGTACAAATGGGTATTTTGGTTTAGTCTTTCGGGACACCGGGACAAGCGCTCCAAAACCGGTACTGTCCTTGCCAAACCGGTACATATGGTCACCTAACCCATAGCTTGCCAAAAAGTTTGCGTTAGGATCACTGTACTTTCACTTAACGTCTTCATAAAGACTTCTAGCCTTTGTTTGTATCGTCGTTAGATTTAGGAGCACATGCTTTTGAATTTGATTTTCCATCCATATTATCAATAACTTTTCAATCTCATAGATAGCACCAGAATGCTGTTTTGTTAACACTGCTAATTTTAAAGGTGCCGAACCTTTAACATGTTCTTTTATACGTGCACTGTCCTTCAAAATAGTATTCACTGTTAAAGTGGCGAGACCTAGTTCACGTGCGATGGAAGACAAGCTTTCATTTTATTCTCTAAATCAATTTTGTTACGCTTGCTAGTAGTCCATGCAGTTTTACACTCTCTTGGTCGCTTTCCAGTCATGATTGTAATGAAAATACGAGGTAAAAAAATCACTGAAAATAGCGAGACGAGGCCATGGGTATTAGAACAGAAACAATGGCAATAGATGACTGATCGTAATGCAAGCGCCTTGTGGGAGATGCCATAAATCTGGAATATATATATTGTTACATTTATGATCTACGGGAGATACTATAGCCACCTGGCGGTTGGTGCCGTGCCGTCTCTGTCGGCCGCCCAGTATCTCCGCCACCGCACGCAATACGCATTTAAAATGTTTTTTTAGTTTATCGAAAAGTTTACGTAAAGTCGAGTTTACGTAAGTAGGGCCTTATGTAAGCCGGGGAGTGGCTGTACAATGAATTCAGGAGCACACCCATATGTGTGATGTGTGCACAACAAACGACGGGGGCGGCAGATTTACCGTCAGACACATGCAGTATTTTTAACAGTTATAGGATTTTATTATAATGTGCCATACATTCTTTCTTATTTATTGGCTACGGAAATTTATCAAACCATAAGGCGTTTTTTAAAAATTTTTGTAAAGAACGCCTAAAAAGGGAGACAAATGAAAGACTTGCACAAGGGTGCCCTCATTTTAAAAAATACTTGTTTTGAGTAAACATGTTCTCTTAAAAATTTATACCTCATACATATCTGGAACTAAGAAATTTCCCCAATGTACCTAAAAAAATACTTGTATAACGTGAGCATTATACAATACTTGAGGGTAGTAACGAGATAAACATTTTCCTGCCATTGTTATTCAGTGTCAATAGTTCTTTAAATGAATGTGTGCAGGGGCAGACTGGCTTACGGGCGATTGGGCATTGGCCCGAAAGGCCGGTGCCTAAGAGGGCCGACTGGGCCAGTATAAAATTTTAATATTAATAAGGGGACGTTGTCAAGTCGATGTCAAGGATCCGGTTGAAACTTCTTGAGGTGAAACTAGAGACAAAATAAGCGGACACGTGTCCCGGCTTTCTTCCCCATAGGCCCAAGTTTGAGAAAAAATGGGCAAAATAGATTTGCACGTAAAACTTATACCGGTATTTAACTCGGACATTTCATAGAGCGCCGTGGCTGCGGTCGCTAAGGCGTTAGCATTGTTATACATTAGGTCGGTGGTTCAAATCCCATCTGCGAACTTCTTTTTCAATTTTATTTCCGTCTATTTTTTCAAATACCAAGCTTGGTACGTTTCTCAACTTCGTCATTGGTGATTAAATGTTTTTTTATAGTAATAAAATAATTTTTCATATTTTAATCTTTCATTTTTTATTTGCCAGCGGTAACAAGAGGTGGTTCTCTCACTATTAACCATTCAACTGAATATTTTTAAAGCAAAGGCTTGGATGGTATTTATCGTAAAAACAAGGTAAGCACAGATATTCCTTGCACCACGCGCATCTTACGAAACTTATTGCGGAACATATGCACTTCCGTTTGCGTAGGTCTTGGGGAAAACAATCCTCCCGAACGTTCATGAAAACACTTCTGGTGTCCGCTAATTTCGATGCATACCATGCATTCTGGAGCATTTCTCGGAATGCGGGTGAAGACAGCCACAAGATGCCATATTAATGTAAATTGCTTACCCATAAAAAATCGAACAGCCCCCGTTATATTTTGTTTATCGTGATTATCTGATAAAAACGAAGCATTGACGACGTCTTCATCGTCCAGTGCAAAGCTACTTCCGGAGGGTCCGGCAACTGGATCGATCTCCATCGATAAAGCGAAATGGTTCATGAAGGCAAAAGTCGAAATCAGGGAGGTAATCAAGACTCGTAAAATATTACGATAATCGTAAAAAAACGAAAAATCGCAATACTGAACGATCAAACAGCTAAATCGTAATCCAAAAAGAGCGCAGAGGTCGTTAACGGTAGAGTAAGTGATCCGGGTGAGCAGAGGTCGATATCAAAAAAGCAAGTCAAAGGAGTAAAGCGAGAGAAGCACGTAGCAAAAGCAGCGAACGGCAATAACTGAATTGGTGATGATCTGCAGCCTTTAATTGTAAGAGCGATCCACAATAGCACGTGTATTGCAACATTGTCGCGGGGAAATATGTAGCGTTTTAGCATGCGCGTCACCCCGCTTGCCGTCACGGGCACCGTGAGAAACGCTCATTTAACGGCGTGGTGTGGCTATCTTTGCGTTGCACTTCGCTTTTTCTTCATAGAAAACCAAGGTCGGCTTCGTTTTTCAAGCTTCGACGATGCGTTACTTCTAATTTTGGTAAACCCGAAGAATAGTTCCTAGTTTACCAAAAATTAGTTTATTTAACTCGTAAATACTATAAAAAACATTTAACAAATAACGAAGTTGAGAAACGTACCAAGCTTGGTATTTGAAAAAATAGACGGAAATAGAATTGAAAAAGAAGTTCGCAGATGGGATTTGAACCACCGACCTAATGTATAACAATGCTAACGCCTTAGCGACCGCAGCCACGGCGCTCTATGAAATGTCCGAGTTAAATACCGGTATACGTTTTACGTGCAAATCTATTTTGCCCATTTTTTCTCGAACTTGGGCCTATGGGGAAGAAAGCCGGGACACGTGTCCGCTTATTTTGTCTCTAGTTTCACCTCAAGAAGTTTCAACCGGATCCTTGACATCGACTTGACAACGTCCCCTTGTCAGAAACAATATTTTATCATATTCACACTTATTTACAAATCTTACTCCCTTTATATAAATAGAACACGGTTATACGACTATAGAATACCTTTTATGTATTTTATGACAATATTAACCAGCTATATTTCAAACAATATAATGTTTTTTACATCTGTAGGCTTGCTGGTGCCGTCTAATGCATTTACAACAAAGAGTTTTCCGCATTAACAAGTGTTTTCCAAAGCAGCAAATAAGTTCCCTTTAACAACAATGTGATTTAACTAGCCTGCTTTCGATGACAGTCTGCCGACTCTATGATCTCGTTGCATCTTGGCACCTACTGTACAGTACAAATGAATAGCGAAAAAGGAATAGGTAGTTTGTACCTATTCATGTTTTGCTAAAAAACACAGCACCCTGCAGTTTATTTTTGTAGTTGTGCGGTTTTATGTGTTAACAATAATATTCGACAGTGAGCAGTTATTACAAGTAAGTGCCAATATTAACTACTTATAATAGGCATGTCAAACTGGCGGCCTGCTTGTTGATTTCTATGTAAAATGAAGAGACATAAATTTTAATATTTGCATGCTATAGACACCTTATTGTATTGGTGACAACAATTACACGTGAATGCTTGTGAATCACACGATGTGATCATTTTTGGCATGTAGTTTAACTTTTATTTTATACTATACATAACTGTTTCTCCAAACTCAATGTATAGGAATACATTGAGACAATATTGATGGTTGAAAAAATGTTAATTAAATTTGGTGTTAGTTAAACTCATTTATTTTTTCTATTTTTATTACATATTTACATATATATCATAGGATTTCTTTTAGTAAGGGCTGAACTGACATTTTTTTGAGACTCCTCTACACGTATTTATTAATTTATTATGACTCTCACACACAAATCGTGGTGACATGCCTGACTTATGACGTTTATTATTCTTTACTTATTTACTTTATTGTTATTATTATTTCTTTTTTCTCTCGGAAGTTTTCCAGCATAGTTTTTATACAGCAGAGGTAACTCAAACATTATTTATTTTGCTTTTTTTGTGGTCAGGTGATATTTCCTAAGAATCATCTTACAATTGAAGTTGTATTGATAATCACTGATTTTTGTAGTTTTATGTATAATTTGCTATTTAGTTCCAGTATGTTATTGCTGTTGTGGATGACACCAGTGGATGATAATTCTATGGGAATAATGCTTACTTTGTTTTGGTTCTACATATTTTTGACTTCTTCTGCTAGTGTTGTGTATTTTTGTACTATATGAATGAGCCCGTTTAAAACGGCCTTTGAAAACAAACAATATAAAAATAAAACCAACAAACAAATGATAAAATTATAATATTTGAATAAGATTGGAATGGGCTACAAATGAAAACAAAGGAATAGTTTTAAAAAATTAAGAGAAAAACAGTCTTATACCTAAATTAAATTATTTTAGCTATTCAGTAGCTCTCTTATAACGACGTTCCTTGTAAATACTCTTTCGTTTAACAGCAATTGCCCTTGATTATCTTTATCCTTAACCCAAAATTTAAAATTATGTTTGTCACGTGTTCTATTTATGGCTACATACAGCTGTCCATGTGAAAAGCAATATTTAGTAAGTAATCACAATCAATCATTCAATTCCACTAAACAGCAGTTAAGAACAATCTCAATAAATATCTCAATACACATGCAGTCAGCGCATATACCTTATTTATTTAGATAACAATGTAATCATTGTTTGGCTTGTTACCCTACAGTTGGATTGACCGGAATTTAAAAAAATCTGATGTGGCCAACACATGACTTTCTCCATATTTGCGGTATAGATATTTAAACTATTATGAATAGTATTATGAGGCAAAATTATTATTTCGTATCGTAAAAGCAGACACGTCCTTGTTGCCGTAAATTACGTATATTTTGAATATGTTTACAGAATTCACTGCTACGTGGTGTTGGCAGTGTATACTGGTATTAAGATAAAGTGAAATATCTCCGAAATGGATGGTTCAACAAAAATTAGTTTCAAATAAAACATGGAAGAAATATTATTCTCTACAACTTTGGTCCTCACGAAGATTACCAATAACGATGTTTTTAACGAGAAAACCGAAAAACCGGTTATTTATAAATAACTCCTAAGCAATAACTACAATAGAAAATTGTTTGAAATGAAAGATGTAGGAAATTACATTCTCTATAACATTTGTGTAGAATTGTACATACAATAATGATGTTTTAACGAAGAAATATCGCAAAAACCGAATCGGGTGTCGATTAAACCTCGACTTCCGGTTACCCATTGTTGTCAAAAAACTAATCAGTTCTTTATGCTCATGTTAAAGTGTTATATATGAAGTTTGGTAACGATATGGCACGTACTTTTTGAGTTAGAGCGCCCACACTAACATACACACACACAGACATCATTCCGAAAATAGTCTAAACGTGTTCTAGGGACCTCAAAACACATATTTCCGTTGAAATCTCGAAGTCGATATTTTTCATTAATACAATACTTTCCCATGGAGAAAGTAATAAACAGTACGAAAAAAATTATTTTCATAATATCTGTTATATTCAGATAATGCGAAGGCACAGCGCAAGCAACTGCCTTTAATATGCGGAAAGACTTTAATAAGACAACGAAGGCACGTTAAAACATCGTCGAATTATTTCAAACATTAGCATGTTTTAAAATACCTAATTTACCGCATTTATCCATCCGGTACTTACATATTAACGGGGGGCCCAACTTAATACGTAAGTACCATATGATTTCTACCAATATATCTGTAGTCTACAAAGGAATTATATCTTGGTTGACAGTTGCGCCGCAAATGGAGAGTTGTTGTCTCCAGGCGCTACCGCACCCTTCGCCTCGCTGGAACCAAACTTCCCTCCCCATTGTCCGGTGATCGGGTTTGTAAATGTCGCGACATGCCGATCAGTCGAGATACTTTTGATAGCATTTTAGAAGAAATTGCTAAATATTGGCCAACAGAAATTAAACTGAGATTGTTTTTTCTATTGTTATCTATCACAAAGCGATCAGTCGAGATGCTTTTGATACCATTTTAGAAGAAATTACTAAATATTGGCCACCAGAAATTAAAATGATTGTTTTTTGTTATCTATAACAAATCATTTAAATGTTAATTGGTTTCTTTTAATGTTATTAAAAATTAAAAAATGATTTAAATGGTATTTGTTCCATATTTATATTTTTAAGATGGGCTCCCCGTTAATATGTAAGTATTGTAAGTACCATCCATCCAATTTACGTAAATTAATATAGGTGCGGCAACAATTAGTTATAGAAAGTGGCAGGAAGGGTAGCACTAATTGTACTGGCAAGTGCTGCCTTCTCCTGCCAGTTTGTATAACTATCTGATGAGACCATCCGGGCATACACCGACAAAGACATCAAGCGTTTTATTATAGGAGATTTTATCGTTGAATTTCGTTTGTAAATTCGGTCTGTTTGGGATTGTTATATCTATCAAATATGTTATTTTATCTTTCTTTTTACTTTCTCCATACATAGTAATGTAAAAGTATTGTGTTCACGAAAAAAATCGACTTCGAGATTTCAACGGAAATACACATTTTCAGGTCCCTAGAACACGTTTAGACTATTTTCGGAATGATGTGTGTGTGTGTGTATGTATGTGATTGTGGGCACTCTAACTCAAGAAGTACGTGGCATATTGTCACCAAACTTCATACATAAGACGTTAACATGAGCACAAAGAACTGATTAGTTTTTGGACAATAACGGGTAACCGGAAGTCGAGGTTTATTCAAAACCCGATTCGATTTTTGCGATATTTCTTCATTAAAACATCATTATTTTATATACAATTCTATACAAAAGTTATAGAGAATGTAATTTCCTACAACTTTCATTTGAAACAATTTTCCATAGCTGTTATTTTTTAGGCATTATTTATAAAAAATAATCGGTTTTCTCCTTAAAAACTTCATTATTGGTAATCTTCGTGAGGACCAAAGTTGTAGAGAATAATATTTCTTCCAAGTTTTGTTTGAAACAAATTTTCGTAGAACCATCCATTTTGGAGATATTTTGCTTTTTACTTTCTCCATACGTAGTAATGGGAAAGTATTGTGTTCATGAAAAAAATCGACTTCAATATTTCAACGGAAATACCCGTTTTGAGGTCCACAGAACACGTTTAGACTTTTCGGAATGATGTCTCTGTGTGTGTGTATTTGATTGTGGGTGCTCTAACTCAAAAAGTACTTGTCATATCATTACCAAATTTCATATATAACACTTTAGCACGAGCACAAAGAACTGATTAGTTTTTGGACAATAACGGTTAACCGGAAGTTGAGGTTTATACGAAACCCGATTCGGTTTTTGTTATATTTCTCCGTTAAAAGATCATTATTTTATATACAGTTCTATACAAAGGTTATAGATAATGTAATTTCCTACAACTTTCATTTGAAAGAATTTTCCATAGCAGTTATTGTTTAGGAATTATTTATAAATAATCGTTTTTTTCGGATTCCGTCAAATATCTCCTTAATAACATCATTATTGTAGCAAAGTTGTAGAGAATAATATTTCTTCCAAGTTTTGTTTGAAGCAAATTTTTGTAGGACCATCCATTCCTGAGATATTCAACTTTTTCATAATTTCAGTATACAGTGCCACCACCATGTAGCGGTGAATTCTGTAAACATATTCAAAATATAATTTACGGCAGTAAGGATGACTGTATTCGTTTACGATACAAAATAATAATTTTGCCTTATAATGCTATTCATAATAATTTAAATATCTATATCCCAAATATGGAGAAAGTCATGTGTTGGCCACATTAGATTTTTTATTAGTGTGATATCTGGTTTGTTATGGGTTATTGTTTTGTCGGTTATAATTTCTCTTTTCCAGTATAATTTAACTTTTTCATTTTCGAGTACAATTTCCGGTTTGTATTGGTACCATGTCATGTTGTTATTTTCTACTAGATTTTATTTATCACCTATTGCTAGATGAATTTGTCTGCATACATTATCGTGTCTTATTGTATACTCGGTTGGGGCTAGTATGCTGCATCCATTTTTTGTGTGTTCTTTTGTCTCTGGTTGGGTTTTGCATTTTCTACATTTATATCATCAGATACTTACAGATCTTTTATGACGTGGTTTGCATAATTCCTTGTTTTTATTACAAGGTCTTGGATTGCTATATTGAAGCCTTCGGTTTCTGCAAATAGTTGTCCTGTGGTGAGCCATTTATTTGAACCTTCTTTGTCTATGTGGTTTTGTGATAACTGGTATGGGTGTTTTCTTTCCATGTAGTGTTTTATTTTTCCAGGATTCTGTTATTTGGTCTTCTGTTGTTATTTGGGTATTGTCTCTTCATATTGCTGGTTTTGAAGTTTTAGCGGTGCGGCTGAATTATTGGTTGCAATTATGGCTCTATGCAGGGCCTGAGAGAGGTGAGAAGGGGCCCGGGCCAGTCACAAATGTGGGGCCCCACCCCACTCCGAAAGCCACACAAATATATGAATAAAATCAACAAAACAAAAAAAACAGATTTTTCACCATTTATCAAAAGAAACTTTAATGTAAGAGAACTTATTTACATTACCGATTACAATGCTTCACAATTTAAATATAATTTACATTTATTTGAGATATAATTTGATGACCTGTATAACATTACCTGAATTAAAAATTGAAACAAATTAAAATTATTAAAAAATGCTTTTCGAGCTTCATTTTTTTCTAATTTCTTTATCATCGTTGAAAAATCTATTGTCTGCGCTACGTCAGAATTTATGTGAAGAATTGATAGCCCATTTAGGCTTTCTTGAGACATTGTAGATCTATTAAAATTATAATACTTACCCGCTATACCAGGGGTGGGCAAACATTTCTGCATGGCGGGCCGCATCGGTGTTTGCGAATTCTTCAGCGGGCCACCTTGAAAGATGCCAATGCTTAGGTGGGCCAGATTAGAGTTTAAATCGGAAATTGTTTAGATTCTTAGACATCATACATAAGTGAAAAACAAGCACCAACAAGGATTGTAGGGCTAAATTTTCAAAACTAAAGGTTTTATTGTCATAATTTTACCAAAAGTAATATAAAATTGTGTTAAATTTTACATATTTCTTTTTCACCAAAGCTTTGCGGCCATGTCAAATGCTCTCGAGGGCCACATATGGCCTGCGGGCCACGGTTTGCCCACCCCTGCACTATACATAGTATGATGGTTAAGTAATAAGAGCAAGCCTGTCGATATTCTCAGTTTCCTTTTTTCAAAAATGCAACAAAACTCCACCGATTTGACAATAAAACTTAATTTTTGAGTGGTAGCCGATAAGTGATCACCTCTATCTCTATCTTTCTCTATCTCTTCTCTATCTTCTTCTCTGTCTTCTTCTCTCTCTCTACATAGTCCAACCCTCCGTTCCCCTTTAACTGTTGATCGGTGCTTATTTGTGCCAGGGTTATTTGTTTAATATATTAGAATAAATATATTGAACACATAACATTTAGAATACATTTTGGGGGTCCCTCTGTGCCCAGGGCCCGGGACAAATGGCCCTGCTGGCCCCCCCTCTATCTGGCTCTGGCTCTATGTAATTTACTGTCTTCTCTTGAATAAAACTATTGCCGGAGGTTTTGTATTTGTTTGTGGTATGGGTTCTTGATATCGATGTATCCACTCCCTCCTTTTCTTGGGAGGGAGAATCTCTCAACTGCAGAGCGGTCATGGTGGATGCCAAATTTGTTACATGTGGTTAGCCTGTCTAGCCCATACTGCTAGGGTCACAGGTTTGAATCCTGTCGAGGGCATGGTTGTATGTGTTCGTCCTTGTTATTGTTGTTACTTGTTATTGTTGTTACAATATTCAGTATAATAGACCTTGTGGTATCCCTGAATTCTTGCCAATAAATAAATGTCATTCTAGTTTATGTATTAAGGCATTTAATTCAGTCTCTGTCCATTTGATGATGCCAAAGAAATATGTTAGTATTGGGATGGCATGCCTATTGCTTTTATTTTGTTTTTCCATTTAACTCTGTTCTTAGAATTTGTTCTAGGCATGCATTATATTTTAATGTTATTTGATGTTTTATTATTTTGTGATCCAGTATGGGTGTTTGTAGGTAGCCGATGTATTTGTAATATTCTTCATGTGTCATGCCTGTTATTTGTTGGTTTGTGGTGTTGAGTATGTATCCTTCGTGTTGGAGTGTAATTTCTTTCTCTATATGGCATGTTTTACATTTATTGATGCCAAGGTGCACCTTGATGTCTGTGCTAAATTTTTCAGTTAAATGTAATTCTGATTTGAGTTGCTGGTTATTGGCTGCATAAAGTTTCAAGCTGTCCATCTATAAAAGGTGCTTAATTTTAAAGGTATTTTGTTGGTTGTTAATGATATTATAGCCGTAGTTTGATTGATTCAAGAGTTTGGATAGGGGGTTTAGTGTTATACAGAACCGTAGCATGCTCAGTGAGTCTCCTTGAAAGATTCCTCCAGTTATTGTTATTTCTATACTGAAGTGTATGATGTATGCCGTACGCTTCATCGTTGCCTGCCATCACGTTACGTGACGTATGTCTCATGAGTTTGCCACCAAGACAGGTGGCGTCGGCAGTTGCTTTCCCGATAGCCAGTATGTAAGTTGCTCGTTGGAATAAAGGTCTCACTTCAGTAATGGTCTTGTCCTTCAACCCTCATCAAATATAAAAGTGGCGACGAGGAGAAACTCGGTGATGTGTAGCGGCCTGTGTGACGTGAAAAGAAATTGACGTAAAGTTGATATGGCAAAAATCGGAAAGATAGACAATTTTGATGAATAGGAGGAGGACTTTGATATCTACATCGAAAGATTCGCCTCGTTTTGTGCAATTAATAAGATTGCGGACAAAAAAAAAGTGCACATGCTGATAGCCTGTATGGGAAAAAAGTGCTACAAAGTTTTACGCACCAGGTTGCCGTCGCCATCGACGCATACTTATCAAGAATGTGTTGACGTTCTGATGGTGCATTACATGTCCAGGCCGTTAAAAGTGACCGAACGAATCAACCTGAGAAGTAGAAGGCAGCAGGATCAGGAATCGGTAGAGGACTTCGCACAAAGTCTATGCGAAATTGCGGCATGATGTAACATGTTAGGTGACCAAATAAATATTACATTAAAAGATACATTTTTGGCGAATCTGAGGGACATTCGAGTTGTGCAAGAGGTTATGCCTATGGAGGATGATTTTGAAGCAGTTGGACGTGAAAAGAAATTGACGTAAAGTTGATATGGCAAAAATCGGAAAGATAGACAATTTTGATGAATAGGAGGAGGACTTTGATATCTACATCGAAAGATTCGCCTCGTTTTGTGCAATTAATAAGATTGCGGACAAAAAAAAAGTGCACATGCTGATAGCCTGTATGGGAAAAAAGTGCTACAAAGTTTTACGCACCAGGTTGCCGTCGCCATCGACGCATACTTATCAAGAATGTGTTGACGTTCTGATGGTGCATTACATGTCCAGGCCGTTAAAAGTGACCGAACGAATCAACCTGAGAAGTAGAAGGCAGCAGGATCAGGAATCGGTAGAGGACTTCGCACAAAGTCTATGCGAAATTGCGGCATGATGTAACATGTTAGGTGACCAAATAAATATTACATTAAAAGATACATTTTTGTCGAATCTGAGGGACATTCGAGTTGTGCAAGAGGTTATGCCTATGGAGGATGATTTTGAAGCAGTTGTAGAGAAGGCCAGGGCACTATAGGCTATGCTACGGGTTATCGATGAGTGTAATAGAGAGGTTCAACCCTCAACGAGTTGTGGCCGGGGCATGCCATCGGAAGCAGAGGTGCATGCAATTCATTTGTCAAGGGCACGGAGAGAGGGAGCACAGAAGAGAAAGCAGAGGAGAGAGATGCGCTACGAGAGGAAACAGTGTTGGAGATGTGGCCGTGATGACCACGAGTCAGACTCCTGCAGAGTAAGAGAGTATGAATGTCGTTCCTGCCGCCATATTGATCACCTAGCAAGAATGTGCCGCTTCCCGAGGAGTTGGAGTGATGTAGAGAAAAGCGACGAGAGGAAAAGGTCAACAAGAATAAACTATCAGGAGTGCAAATCAGACTCCTATGATAGTATATTAGAGGGTGAGATTGATCTTATCTGTAAGGTATCAAAAGGTGAATGGGGGTCCTTGTGCAATTCCAATTAATGTTAGTGGAGTGCTGACCAATTTTCAGATTGACACATTTATATATTTATGAAAAGTTGTTGAGTCAGTTTGAGTTGAAACCATGTAAAATTAGTCTCTTGACTTATGGAGGAGTCAAACTACCCATTCAGGGGAAGATATTCATTGATTTTTTGCTAAATAATTTTTCTTGTGTGAATATGCCGATTGTGATTATTGACGCAGGAGCTGAACAGCCCTGTTTGTTGGGGCGGAATTGGTTAAAATGCCTTAGGGTTCATTGGGCACAAATTTTTAAAGATAAAAATGCGAAAGCCCATAAGAGGAATGGCAAAATACATATCCTAAATGTAAAAATCGGTACAACATACATTGTACAAACTTTCTCATATACTAATGCGTCGTTTAGTTATCTTTAGAAAATGAAAATCGTATGAGCCTGTTTTTAGAAAATCCAATTTTTGTTAAAGTTCCCCAAGAATAAACTAGCCTTATATTCATTCATTGGGAAAAATGAAATACGTAGTATTATTGAAGACGTAGACTCAAGTAACTGTACGAAATTTGATCAAAATCGTCAGAGCCGTTTCTGAGAAAATGGAATTATTGTTAAAGTAGCGTAGAATAAGCTAGCCTTATATTCATTTTTTGAGAAATATGAACTATACAGTATTATTGAGGATGTAAACATAAGTAACTGTACGAAATTTGATCAAAATCGTTAGAGCCGTTTCTGAGAAAATGGAATTGTTAAAGTAGCGTAGAATAAACTAGCCTTATATTCATTTTTTGAGAAATGTGAACTATACAGTATTATTGAAGACGTAAACTCAGGTGACTGTGCGAAATTTGATCAAAATCGTTAGAGCCGTTTTCGAGAAAATCGGATTGTTGTTAAAAATGCGTAGAATAAACTACTCTTAATTATTGATCAATGTCAACCATTTCTATGTATACTCTGCTCAGTATGATAAAATGCCTAAGTACTAGATTTCATTCATTTTCGTTCGACCGTCTAGGCTCCAGCGCCAGTAACAGACAGACAGACGGCATTGCGAAAACCACTATTTCGGATTCAGCGACACCTAAAATGTGTATTTCCGTAAAACTCTCGAGGTCGAATTTTTTCTCGAATACAATACTTTCTCGATACTTCGTATGAGAAAGTAAAAAGGGAAAATGTCCTGGCAGAAATAAAGGAAAAATATCCGGGTATTTTTAAGGTTGATGGTTGCATAAAGAGATTTGTTGCAAAATTATTATTAAAAGATAAGGCTCAACCCGTTTTTTTCAAGCCTTATAAAGTGCCTTCTGTGATGAGAGAGATGGTAAATGAGGCATTAGAGAGACAAATGGCGGAGGGAATATTGGATGCGGTGAAACATAGCGATTGGGTGACTCTGGTGTTTCCAATTGTCAAAACCGGTAATAAATCGGTAAGATTAGTAGGAGATTTTAGGGTTACCATAAATCCGCAGCGAAGAGTTGAGCACTATCCCTTGCCTACTTTTGAGATGTCGGTGAATTGGAAAAATTGTAAATATTTCACGAAAATAGACCTTTCGAAAGCTTATTTACAAGGAGTCTAAAGAATTGCTTACGATTAATACCCACAGAGGGTTGTTTTAGTACAATCGCCTGTTATATGGTGTGTCCTCTGCTCCCGCCTTATTCCAGGAAGTGATGGACAAGATTTTGAAAGGAATTCCAAAAACATGCTGTTTTATTGACGATGTAATGATTGCATCAGAAACTGTGGAGGAAGGAAAGGATCTTTTATTTGGTGTAATGAAGCGTTTGCAAAAATATAATGTCAAAATTAATTTTGCGAAAAGTGAATTTTTGTGTACGGAAATTAATTATGTGGGTAACAGAATATCTAACAAGTAATGGGTATAAAAATATCTTTTTATAAATAACTTTTATATATTAACATTTATTATACTCGTTACTTCAAATTTGGTGAAATTACCTGCATAAGTTACCTTTTACTGGTGGAGGCGGTATTATATTTAATTAATCTGCATATCAAGGCTGAAGACATTTCTTGTCGTATATAGATCAACGAAGTGCAACACGAGTAATATCAAAGGTAAGTAATCGATACTATTACACAATCATTATGGGTGTAAATGTGCTTTGATTGCTTTTAATACGAGAGGGTGGGAGGGGACAAAGGGAGGGAGGGTGAGAGAGGGAAATGACTTTCAATAGAATTAATGTTACTGATGCCAATTTGATCTCTATAAATAGCTTGAACGATCGAATCTTTACTCCCGTTGATATTTCAATGGGCATTACACTAGTTAGGTTTTAAAGGAGAAATATAAGACTCTGATTCCCATTAAAAAGTTACCCATATGAAAGCATTAAGCCTGTTTCCTAGGTAGCTGATTGTTGGACGCAGAAAAATTAACACTTTTTTCCGATAAAAACTATAAATTTATGCTAATTCTACTCGGATTGAAATTCTGTCTTCAAAAATAAGAAGCTACAATTTATATCCTATCCGATAGTTTAAGTCTGGAGTTCGTATCTTGGCAGGAAATAATTTTAAAGTGCAAATATAAAAACCTCTACACCAATTTACATGTTTTCTTATGGGCCAAAAATGGGACAAAGAGGGGTCAAAATAGCTCCTCAAAGTGGGAATTTCGAAAGTTTCAGATTTTTTCCTTCGGCTGTGACTAAAAACCTATAATCCTACCAAATTTCAAGTTTCTAGCACATCTGGAAGTGCCTCAGTTTTGTATCCTGCGAAAGTGGTTACAAGCCGCTATATATATATACAGGGTGTCCCAGAATTCGTGCCCACGAATCTCAGTACGTGATTCCTAGCCAAATTCTAAGACCAAAATATTCTTTGTAAAAATTTCAAAAATGTCATTATTACCGAGAAAAATGTAATTAAAGTTTACGCGATTTGTCAACGCTGTACTGTGATGAGTCGGCTGTACGATAGAAGTCCACTGCTACCATGCGATTGATCTCGCACAGTCTTGGCTAAGTGCTAAAGAATTCGTTTTCGGTGTTGCCGCCGTTCGGGAAAACGTTCTGCATACATTCTTGCGGCAACGTTTGCCACGCCATCACATTCACCGAAAATCACATATCTGCATACTCATTGCAGTCATACTCCATCTCGCTCACTAGAAAGTCGTAGGACTGGCAATTAAGTCAGTGCGTTGTGTCCTTGGAGAGCACAGCGTCCTACTAGTATGACTGTTGAATGGGCTAACGATAAAATCGATCAAGTGCAAACATAATCACATCTAATACTTCTCCATTTATTCCATGATTAGTGAGCATTTCTATCTTATTTTATTATTTATCAATAAAGGCAATACATATTTATGCCATTATTTAGAAAAATTCACATTAAAAATTATTATGTGAACCTAAAATGAATGAAAATAATGCAAATACCATGAAGTAACCAGATGAAAAAGATAAATAGGTTAAACGGAAGAAACATAATGAATTAAAATCTATTCTAAAGTCACATTAAAAAAAGAATAAAGAGGAGAATCTAAATCGGCAGGGAAAAAAATCGGCACTTCCGGGAATCGAACCTGCGACCATCATCACCGAAAACAAATTCTTTAGCACTTAGCCAAGACTGGGCGAGATCAATCGCGCGGTAGCAGTGGACTTCCATCGTACAGCCGACTCATCACAGTACAGTGTTGACAAATCGCGTAAACTTTAATTACATTTTTCTCGGTAATAATGACGTTTTGAAATTTTTACAAAGAATATTTTGGTCTTAGAATTTGGCTAGGAATCACGTACTGAGATTTGTGGGCGCGAATTCTGGGACACCCTGTATATATCGAGTGAGGTTAATATAAAAGTTATTAAAAAGGGAATTGAGTCGCAGTTGTCAAAGCTAGAAGCAATTAAAAATATCCCCGATCCGACTAATATTGAACAGGTGAAGAAATTTTTGGGATTGTTAAATTATTATCATGATCCATCATACTCTTGTTATCTGCACTTACCAAGCCATTATACGCCCTAAAGAAATTTAAATGAAGCGAAACCAAAGCCAAGGCTTTTGAGTCATGTAAAAGTGCATTTTTGAATAGTGTGGCCCTCAAGCCATTCGACCCTGAATTGCCGTTGTCCATAATGAATGTGGCATGGAAAGGCCAATGGCTTTTGCATCGTGAACTCTTACTAAAGCGGAAGAAAATTATTGTCAACTCGATAAGGAAGCCTTGAGTGTTATATTTGTGATACAAAACTTTCATAAATCCCTCTGGGGTAGGAAGTTTTTATTGTACTCTGACAATAAACCGTTAACTGAATTGTTTAAAGAAACACGGGGATTGCCACAAAAAGCATCCACACGCTGACAGCGTTGGGCAGCTATCTTGTCAAATTATAATTATGAAATTCGGTACCAAAAGGGAAATGAGAATGTTCCAGCCGATTTCTTATCACGTCTGCCATTGCCATGTCCAGCTAAGCTGTGTGAAGAAATTGATTAAAAAATTATCAATTTTATTACTGAAAATGTTAAAAATCTGTTACCACTGAATGTTAATCACATTGCTGGTGAAACAAAAAAGGATAATATTCTGTCAAAAGTGTACAATTTAACCTTGCATGGCTGGCCAACATATGTAAATGACCCTGATTTAAAGCCCTTCATAAAAGAGAAAGATACTATTTCAATTGAAGGTGGTTGCTTGTTGATTGGCAACGAGTTGTTGTACCATTCACATTGAGAAGCGCTGTGCTAATGCTATTGCATGACCAGCATCCGGGAGAAGTTAGAATGAAAGGTTTAGCAAGGTCGTATGTATGGTGGCCAAACATCGACGAGGATATCAGTCAAACGATAAAATTGTGTGAAGTGTGTCAATCATGCCAAACTACGCGTCAAAATTCAATCGAGCAGTGGACGTCAGCCATGAGAAACTGGCAGCGAGTGCACTTAGACTATGGAACCTTTGAATCTCAGTCCTTCCTTATTTTAATAGACGCACACTCTAAATCAGGGGTGCCCAAACTTTTTCATATCATGGGCTACTTTCCTCCTGATAATTGTCTTGGAGGCTACTTATTTTTTTAATATATGAAAAGGAATTTTAAGAATGAATTAGACTATAAATTGACCATAAAATGCATTTATTATACATTATACATAAAATAACATTATACAACTGATTACTTTAATTAAATTTAATCTTGATTTAAGCGATTATGGGCATGTTTACACTGCATATCTTCAGCTAGTGAATGGTAATTGAGCACGTAACTAGAAACAGACAGAAGTAAACAGTCTTCGAGATGTTCATTAGTGAGAGCATTTCTGGTTTTTGATTTAATTAAGTTTATATTAGAAAATAGAACTCCTTACTCAGGATAATAGGCTTAATACCTGGATGGATGCGTGGGCGACACAGACCCTCCTAAAGGGCGACCGGTCACCCATGGGAGACGCAATGGGCACCCCTGCTCTAAATGGTTGGACTTTAGCCCAGTAAGGCAGAATGATGCTGACTCCCTTATTCCCATTTTGGAAAAACATATCGCTATCTTTGGATATCCGGAATCGATCGTAACTGACAATGGACTGCCTTTTTCATCGAATAAATTCGGTAATTGGTGTCAAACGTTCAATGTTAAACTCATCTACTCGCCACCTTATCATCCGTGTTCGAATGGATTAGCAGAAAGACCCATACAAACTGTGAAAAACTACCTTAATTTGAGGCTCGGACCAATAATATGAAATTTGACATAAAAGGCCCTTCCTACTTGCATACAGAAACACGCCAACAGCGGCAAACATCATACCAGCACAACAGATATTTAAACAAAAACCACGAACACTACTCACTAACATACATCCTGTGCTTAACCAGAAGAAAGATTATGTCATTAAAAATAAAAGTGTTAAAGTGTATTCAATTGGTGAAAATGTTTATTGTAAAACTCAAGAAAAATTCTGGGAAAATGGTTGTGTTATTGAAAAAATTTCAGCTCTTATTTATCTTATTCGTCTTAAATCGGGAATTGTGAAAATATTCCATGTAGACCAACTTCGCAAAAGATATAAAATAAATAAATAGTCTTTTGAAAATGATGTATGACATATTCCGAGTGGGGAAATTATAACTATAGTGCGTTTCCCGAAGTCGTAAGGGTCAGATTTGCAGTATTCCGTCCGCATTCGGGTTATTTCGCTTAGGCTACGACCCAATGTTGCCACATTTCGAATTTCGCTCATTTCAACAGCAGCTGTGGACGAGTGAAGTTCTGAGAGCAATCGTGTCAACAGCGCTCGTCAAGAATTTTTGAAAGGCGTGGGAAATTTAAGACCTCTTATTGGCTGACACTTTCTCCCCCTCACCCTACAAGTCTAACCGTAGCCACGCCTCACCCGTACGATCTCTGGAAACGCAGTTTAGCGCACAGAATTTAGCGCATTGGCAGCCACTGTTAGGTGAAAATACCGCTCGGGATATGTCTGGGAGGGAGGAGAGTGAGTCCGTGAGAATCATGGAGCCCCTTTCAGTGGTTGATCCAATGGCTACGGGGGAAGGAGGTCGGAGTTTCGACCGTTCTACCTCATTAGAACCTGGATCGGTCCCAATACCTGCTCGACCTTTGAGACATTCAGAGTGGGTTCGTCACCCTCCTCAAAGATATATGTATTAAAAAGGATTGTAAATATTTTTTGTCTTGTTTATTTTGAAAGTGGATGTAATGTTTTGTTTCCTATTGTAAGCGGGGAAGGATGAAGTGTATGACGTATGCTGTACGCTTCATCGTTGCCTGCCGTCACATTACGTGACGTATGTCTCGGGGATTCACTACCGAGACAGGTGGCGTCGGCAGTTGCTTGCCCAATAGCCAGTATGTAAGTCGACCGAAGGAATAAAGGTCTCACTTCAGTAATGGCCTTGTCCTTCAACCCTCATCGAATATAAAATTTACTTTGGAGAGTATTTGTAGTTGTATCTGAGTTCTCCGGGACTTCATTATTCTACTTAGGAAGTCAATGATTTTCGGGTCAACTTTATGTATTTTTAAGATATGTAATAACCATGAGTGGGGTACACTGTCGAATGCTTTTTGATGATCAATATAGGCGCAGTATAGATTCCTTTTGCGTATTTTAGCTTGGTATGTTATTGCCTGTTCTGTACATCCTTGACATCGCTTTTTGCATCCTTTCTGTTCCATTATTAGTACATTGTTGTAGGTTAGGTGCTTCTCTATTTTCATTGTTATTATGAATGTTAGAATTTTATACATTGTAGGAAGGCATGTTATTGGTCTGTATTTCAAAGGGTTTTTCGTGTCGGTGTCTTTGGCTTTAAGATACGTTATTCCTTTGGTAAAGAATTTGGGAATTGTATCTGGGTTGCGGATGCAGTTATGGAATGGCTGTGCTAGTTTTGTATGTGTGCTTGTGAGGTATTTGTACCAGTAGTTGTGAACGTTATCTATGCCAGGTGCTTTCCAGTTGTGCGGTTTCTTTAGTGTTGTTTATATATCTTTAATGTCAATTTTTATGGTTTCCATGGGAGTAATGTGTTGTGTGTTATTTATTTCTCCTTTAATCCATGTGGCATTGTAATTATGTTCTTCGGGGATGAGCCATATGCTTTCCCAGAATTCTTCTATGTTTTCAATAGGTGAATGTTCTTTGATTTCCATGTCAGATTTGTCTAAGCCAGTGGTTCTTAACCGGTGTGCTGCGACATACTAATGTGCCGCGAGGAAGGGACTATCGTGCCGCGAGGAAGGGACTAGTGTGCCGCACAATCCAAAGATATTTAATTTTGAAATTATATATGTATTTAATGCACAGTAAAATTATACAATTATTGCTTTACCAATCTTAACAATCTAATATAACTGCGACTTTTACTTGTTACGCTAGTTTTTATCTTTAAAAATGAGTATTTATGCAGTGAAATTAATTATGGATGGTTTGGTGTGCTGCGATGTTCTTAAGCATGCATGAAGGTATGCCGTGGAACAAAAAAGGTTCTTGGGGAGCACTGGTCTAAGCTGTTGTAAAATCTTTTGGGGTTTCTGTGGAATAGGTTGTTATGTATTTTCCTATCTCTGCTTTTTTTGAATCGTTTTAATCTTCTTGAGTATGCTTTTAGTTTCTGTTTCAGAGTATCGAGTAAAACTATTATATTTGGTTCATTCAATTTTTGTTGGAGTTCATGTATTTCCTTTGCTTTTTTCGTGGATTTTATGTTGCCTTTGATTTTTTGAGTGAGCTTACCAATGTTTGCTCTCTGTTCTTCAATCTTTTTTTCTGTTCTTATTTGCCAATGTGGTTTACTAGTTATTATTTTTTTAAAAAAGGATTTAAAACTATCCCGGCGAATATTATTAGTGAATTGTTCTCGGATTTCACACTGGGTGATGTCTTGAATAGAATTCAACGTTTTGGCATATGTCACATCCACCATCTTCAGGAAAACTCAGTTTTCCTGAAGATGGCGGATGTGACATATCGTCAGCGAGGAAGTGAAGGTGTACCTATTTCAGGCCTAATGCTGATACAGCAAGCGAAAATTTTTCACAATAGCAAAAAGAGTGAAAACTAGGTTGATATCAACAATGATGTGCCTGTCATACTTCTGTCGTACTTCAGCTAACTGATGTGAAATAGTCGAAATAGTGGACATGGTTTTGAAACCTGAGCATGAAAAAGATGAAGAAAATGAAAGTGACGATGATCAAGAGATACGAGGGTAAGTCAGAAAGTAAGGTTCCCTATTTTTTTATTTTGAATGTAAACAAGTTACAATTCGGAACACATGGAACAGATATAGGCACACATTCAGTCTATTATTCGACATAGTCGCCTTGTCTGTTGAGGCACCTATCATAGCGGTAGATCAAGGAATCGAAGCTTTGGTGGTAGAAAGATGCATCCAGCAGACATAGCCAATGTTTGACCTATTCTTGGACGTCTTCATCAGACTGGAAGCGTAGGCCTTGAAGGTGTTTCTCCAGTTTTGGGAACAGGTGGAAGTCCGATGGTGCCAAATCAGGACTATAGGCAGGATGGGGCAGAATTTCCCAGTGCCAATTGTTTTTACGTCAAATTCTAATCGGAGGTGCACGTTCAAATTCTGCTGTTATTTCTATTGTCAGAGAAATTTCTTTGGCAGAGTAGAACATTTGTTAAAAACCATTAGTACGGTATTCTTCCAAAAATAAGCTAATGGTTTTAAAAATTTTAATGCTTTCTGATATTACCATGTTTGGGCTTTGTAATAATTTTGATGCAAAATTAACTTTTGATAAAACGTCTTACCAAACAACAACACTGCAAACAAATTTAAAGCTAGAAATTTTATCCGCCAACGATTTACTTTTGTTTTTGGTATCGCTGTCTCTCTGCTCATCCAAAGAAATTTCCACCAGTGCATCATATATTTCTCCCAATTGGTACCTTAATGGCTTAACAGCATCCACACGATTTTTCCACAGTACTAACACTTTTTAAAGTCAAGTATGTTATATACTTTTTTAGTACAGTCCTTCTTTTTGTCGAACTTGAGAAAAATACAAATATCTCTTGAACTAAAAAAAATTAACAATTTCTCCAAATTTTGCTGCTGCATCATTAACCACAAGGTTAAGCGAATGACACGAGCAAGGTACAAAAAAGGCTTTAGGATTTTGATTTAAAATCCGTCTTAGGATGCTGGAATGGGTACCTTTCATATTCGCCCAATTGTCGTAACCCTGTCCGTGCATGTTTTCAATTTTGATACCCAATGTATCAATTCGGTCAATCCAGCTCCAGTGGTTAATTCAACAGGCAGAAATTTAATAAAATATTCTTTAGGAGAATATTCTGGCTGCTGTTCTTTGGTCACAATGCGAACTACAAACGACATTTGCTCAATCCTGCTAATGTTCGGAGTGCAATCTAATATTATGCTAAAATATTTTGCTTCCTTTATTCTAGCAACAATAGTATTACGCACTTTTTGTCCTAGCAGATAAATAAGATTGTTTTGAATGTCTTTGCTCATATAATGGACACCTTTAGAATTTTTTGAGGCTCTTCTCAAATGCTCACGTGTAACAGGATCGAACCTTGCTAATAACTCCATGATTTTCAAAAAATTACCGTTGTTATGGTGAAACAATTTATCAGAATCTCCCCTGAATGCCAGAAGTTGTGAAGGACATAACTGAATTACAGCGATAATTCTATTTAAAATATCTCGCCAATGTTGTCGTTCGAGTTGTGAGATTCGTTGATGTTCTATATCAATGCTTTTGCCCATCTTCAACCTGGCATCTAACTTCACCCATTTTTGGAAACATTCCATATGTTTTGTTGAACTCTCGTGAGATTTGAGATCCCGCGAAATATTTTTCCAATCACTCTATCCAAATTCCGACCAATTTATTGAGTTAGAATCAGAATTTCAAAACAATATGCAACGGAAACAGTACACGGAATCAGTAGTTGTTGAATATATTAGCCACTTTATCTCTAATTTTTCCCCATTTGACATCACTCTTTGATTAAAAGAGTCAGAAAAGTGTCTTCCATTGCTGTCTCTGGGAAAATCAATTCCTTTAACTTGTACTGGACCTTTCTCTATAATGAGTTGACGTTGAGACGTACTTATATTTTTCCAAGTCATGGGATCGGCAGAAATTTCATTATCATTTTGTGTATCAGTTGCAAGAGTAATCACTTCTGCTATTTTCTGTGCCCCTTCTTTTTCTGTGTCATCGCTTTGTTTATTCTCGTCTATTTCTGCTACATCAACCGCTACTGGCCCCGGTTCTGCCACTGCAGTTTCAACCTTTGATGTGGATGGAATAATAAATTTTTCTATTGCACCCACTGGTCCTGCTTCTGCTTCTACAGTTTCAACCTTTGATGTGGATGGAACAATAAATTTTTCTATTGCACCTGACAATTTCTTTTGCTTAGCTTCTTTCGTTAGTCTTTTTCTCTTGTACTGACTTCCAGATAATTTTTTTTCTTTTTGAGTCGTTCATTCTACAAGTAAAAATAATACTTAATGTTAAAAATTATGAAAATATAAACGAAATAATATTATAATTATAAAAGCTAAAAAATAAAAATATGTAATTCTT
Organism: Uropetala carovei; assembly: GCA_036926305.1. Lineage (NCBI taxonomy): Eukaryota > Metazoa > Arthropoda > Insecta > Odonata > Petaluridae > Uropetala > Uropetala carovei. Next base: position 1,270,813 of record JAXCHB010000147.1, on the reverse strand, counting down.
GTTTTTGTTAACTGCATTGAAAAGACGATAGTTAACATGTTGGTCCATAGTGCCAATGTGATAAAATAACGCTATTTATGTTTTGCCTTGATTTAACCCTCTTAGTGCCATGGGCCGATATATCAGCTTTTGCTACTTGGGCGAAGAGTGCCATGGGCCGATATATCAGCTCGTACGTAGACCGAAACTAAACTCGTAATAGTTCATCATAGATGCGATAGATGGCATTTGAGAATGTCATCATCTGAAAGAGAATGCTTCCTACTTTATAAATCTTTTTTTCCTTTTGTTATACTTCGATCGTGAATTTATCACTTAAGCTTTATAAATGGTCATATTTGTGGCGTATAGTTGTCTGCATGGTATGGAACGCAAATAATCTCGACCTTCAAAATTTTTTTTCTCTCATTGGGGTAAGGTCCTGTAGCCATGATTCCTTTTATATCCTATCCTGAATGTTACTGCCTCTGCTGTGACATTTTTTTAACTGGATAGTATAAGTAAGAAAGCGAATAGATGCTTTCATGCGTAGGCCGTTCAAGAAATGCTGGCACTATAATCTAAGATCGTCTCACTCCTGAGCCTCAGACGTATTGCGTTGTGCTGCCAATGGTAATTTTAATTGCGTATTGATATTTTCTTATCCATAGAAACAGCTAACAATTATCTTTACTTATTGTTTTTTTAAATATAGAAAATTGAAAATTTTTAAATTATCCATGTGTGTAATTTATGATAATTATTCCTGAGGATGCTTATTTAAAGAGAGCAATCTTTCATTGCTCTGTTATTTGGAGAAATCATGTGATGGTCACATCAGATTTTTAATATAGTTTTAATCTTTATCGTTCTTTCACCAACAGCTGTTGCTTTAAAATACTCTGTTATTATCTATATATTAATATGGATGGTTGATTTTGTTACTCATCCATGACTTCCCTTGCGTTCAACCAATTTTCATCTAACAAAGCCCATTTTAATCCTTGATTAGTGTAGATTTGTCAAAAATGCAAAATTTCAGAAGCGTAAAGCTCAGCTTATGAAAAGAAACAGTGAAAGGACAAGTTTGACAACACTGTGTCACGTTTCGTCATTCTTTCAACCAGGTTAATATAGATGTACTGTTTTTGATATACGTAATCAAGTATTTTTTCCTTATTACAGTACATGAATGATTTTTTGTAACCGCAGCCTCCTCACAGCACCTGGCGGGAGGAGGGTAATGGGGCCTTCGGGCCTCGATCCAGCCAGGGGTAGGGCCGCGAAGCAGCCAGGAGGCAGAGCTCCCTAATATTGTTTTTAATGCAAAAATTTGACGTAAACTGGATTTTCTGGTTGATGTTTATAGATAAATGGATAAGCTTTTTTATTGGGCAAGATCAAGACTAAAAACTCTTTTCTTCCTTCAAACCCTTACATCTGACCTCTATTAACCAACTGCAGAAGACGTTACCTCTTTTTGAGAAACTCTTTCCCCCTCTTGTTGGACTTGGAAGATATGGCAGTCATATTGATAATTTTGTTATGAAATACAGGTTACAAAATTGAAAAATAAATTTGAAAATTCTCATACCTTTAATCATTTCAGTGCGTTAGATAACTATGGTATAAAATAAGATAATTGAAGAGTATTTACTGTTTCAGCGTCTAAAATTATACTTTTAATTTTCAAATAGAATTTTTATTAAAACAGGATCAGGATACCAAGATTGGGAATTTCGAATCCCAAAATCCTAGGATTAAAGAAATCCGCCAGGATTGCGATTCCTGACCACAAAGTTACGACTTCATAATGTCAGCCAATTAAATATTCTATTAACTGTTACTTGTTTATATCATTTCAGTGTATCATTTGGTGTTAATTTAAAGATTTATTCTGTTCACATATATATTATCGCAAGGTTATTTAAGGTGTAAATTAAGGCACCTTTTCAGTTAAATTGGGACAGTGCGACTTCAAACGATGACCAGCACTGGAAAGTTTCTCAGTCTAAGTAAAAAAGCAAATGAGGAGAGAAACCCGGTACCGGCATTAGCCTACTCTTATCGAGAAGCACTAAGGGGACCAATGGCTTTATGTCCCTTCTGAAGGATGAAGCGCTGATTTGCATGTTCTCCTCTTAACCACACAAATAGGGGGCCACGCAACCTCTGAAAAATTTCTACTCTCGCAGGATTTGTACTTCGTATATAGCAGGCCATCCACTGTCACCACTACGTCACGGCACCCCCAAAAAATTCAGGACTGACGGTGTTAAGGCACCTTTTCAGTAAGCTTGCTCCAAGCACCAAATTACCATGGAATGTCCCTGGATGAGTCCACAATTATGGACAACACTGCTTTGCTTATGGCATATGTAAAATATTTCGATGATAATTTTATATTGCGAGAAGATATGTTGTTTGCAGAAAAACGTATATTTTCAATGTTTACAGAATTCACCGCTACATGGTGTTGGCGCTGTATACAGGTATTAAGATAAATCGAAATATATCCAAAATGGATGGTTCTACGAAAATTAGTTTCAAACAAAACTTGGAAGAAATATTATTCTCTACACCTTTGGTCCTTACGAAGATTACCAATAACGATGTTTTTAAGGAGATATTTAACGGAAACCGAAAAACCGGTTATTTATAAATAACTCCTAAACGATAACTACAATAGAAAATTGTTTCAAATGAAACTTGTAGGAAATTACATTCTCTATAACTTTTGTTTAGAATTGTAAATACAATAATGATATTTTAACCAAGAAATATCGCAAAAACCGAATCGGGTTTCGAATAAACCGCGACTTCCTGTTATCCGTTATTGTCCAAAAACTAATCAGTTCTTTGTGCTCATGTAAGAGTGTTAGATGTGAAGTTTGGTAACGATATGGGACGTACTTTTTGAGTTAAGAGCGCCCACACTAACATACACACACACGTATACACACACACACAGGCATCATTCCGAAAATTGTCTAAACGTGTTCTAGGGACCTCAAAACATGTATTTCTGTTGAAATCTCGAAGTCGATTTTTTTCATGAATACAATACTTTCCCATTACTACGTATGGAGAAAGTAAATAGAAGTACCCAAAGTGTTCAGCATTAATTGTATAATTCACCGACAACATCTTGTTGCCAAAAACTTAAGCCCAAGTTAACATACTTCACTTAAAAGAATGATCGAATTTTTCACCATCTATTCCAAGATAATGATGAGCAGTTTGTTCGCTTGTTACTACATACCGAAGTTCGTTGGCTCTCAAAAGGGAATAGTTTGACAGGTTTTGTGGAATTATACAATAGCGTGTTGTTATTTTACCTTAATGAAAACAAAATTGACATTTGCAATGATTTAAAGTCGGTGGAAAAGGATGTTTTATACTTGGCTGGAATATTTAAAAAATTCAATGAAGTTAGCTTACATCTTCAAGGAAAGCAAGTGACACTCATTGACTGCAAAAATGTTATTTTGGTATTCATTGACAAATTCGATTTATTCAGAAAAAACATCCTGCAAAAAGAATTTTTCCAGTTTCCAGAACTATGCACCACCAAAGATGATCTTACAGTTGAGGATGTGGACAAGTTTGCAGTTAGCCTTTATGCCCTTAGAATTGATATGATGGCTCGTTTTCTTGATGTAATAGACTTGAAAGTGGATGCCTGGATGGTGACTCCATCACAAATGTGTGTGACATGGATATTGAAAACCAAGAGGAGATAATAGAATTACGTCATGATGAGGAGTGTAGAGCCAATTTCAACCAAGGTGGATATGTGCAACTTTGGCAGAACAAGAAAATGCCCCCTCTGTATCCACACCTGTGGAAGAAGAAATCGTTGTTCTTGTTAGCTTTCCCAAGCTCATATCTAGTTAAGAAGGGATTCAGTGCAGTCAACAATCTCCTGTCCAAAAAAAGAAATCACAAGTAACAGAAAGAGGAGATCTTCGAATGACCCTTACAGACTTGAAGCCTGACATTTGTAGGCACCAAGCACAAAGTATGCATTGAAATGTTTGTCAAATGTTTATTTTAATATTTGTTCTGGGATTAATAAACATGGTTCAGTTTGATGTCTTTTTAAACATTTATTTATCAAAAATTTTATTGTGAAGCTGACATTGAAGGCGGGCGGTGAACTTATTTCAAATGGCAAAAATATATTAAAAGTGGGCAGTGAATCAAAAAATCTGATGTGGCCAACACATGACTTTCTCCATATTTGGGGTATAGATATTTAAATTATTATGAATAGCATTTTAAGGCAAAATTATTATTTCCTATCCCAAAAGAATACAGTGGTCCTTATTGCCGTAAATTACATATATTTTGAATGTTTACAGAATTCACCACTACATGGTGGTGGCATATACTGTAAATTACAAAAAAGTTAAATATCTCAGAAATGGATGGTTCTACGAAAATTTGTTTCAAACAGAACTTGGAAGAAATATTATTCTCTACAACTTTGGTCCGCACGAAGATTACCAATAACGATGTTTTGTAGGAGATATTTGATGGAAACCGATAAAACTGATTATTTTTACTTTCTCCATACATAGTATAGGGAAAGTATTGTGATCATGAAAAAAATCGACTTCGAGATTTCAGCAGAAGTACACGTTTTGAGGTCCCTAGAACATGTTTAGACTATGTTTGGAATGATGTGTGTGTGTGTGTGTATGGATGGATGTATGTGATTGTGGGCGCTCTAACTCTAAAAGTACTTGTCATATTAATACCAAATTTCATATATAACACTGTAGCATGAGCACAAAGAACTGATTAGTTTTTGGACAATAATGGGTAACCGGAAGTCGAGGTTTATTCAAAACCCGATTCAGTTTTTGCGATATTTCTCCATTAAAACATTATTGTATATACAACTTGATACAAATATTATAGATAATATAATTTCTTACAACTTTTATTTGAAACAATTTTCCATAGCAGTTGTTGCTTACGAATTATTTATAAATAATCGGTTTTTTCAGTTCCCTCAAATATCTGCTTAAAAACGTTGTAATTAGTCATCTTCGTGAGGACGAAAGTTGTAGAGAATAATATTTCTTCCAAGTTTTGTTTGAAACAAATTTTCGTAGAATGATCCATTTCTGAGATATTTAATTTTTTCGTAATTTACATTATATGGCACCACCATGTAACGGTGAATTCTGTAAACATATTCAAAATATACGTAATTTGTGGCAATAAGGACCTCTGTATTCTTTTACGATACGAAATAATAATTTTGACTTACAATGCTATTCATAATAATTTAAATAACTACACCCCAAATATGGAGGAAGTCATGTGTTGGCCACATCAGATTTTTTATGGTTATAGTAAAAAAGTCCTGGAGGAAAGTAGTTCAGTATTAGATTGAGTTTATCTTTAGAAATGGAATAAAGAGCTTCTTTAATCACAGATTGGTAAGCACACGTAAGGTTTTCTCATAACAGCAGTTTGGTATGCGTTTTGCACAATTTGTTGTCTACGATGAAATTTTTAACTCTAGGTAATAAGGCGTGGTAGTTGTCTGTTGAAGAGAGAGCAGATAAGGAACATCGATGACAGTGGAAATATTGCTATCAAATACATGTTTTATCAAAGAAGGTTTTCTGTAGAGGGAGAATTTGAGTGACAAAACCACTTTTGTTGCAGAAAGTTAGCCATGCCATCCAGTATAGAGGCACAAATTTATCGAAAAGATTTGGAATACAAGTATATTTTATGTTAAGTGATTAACTCACTTGTAAAACATACCATTGATTCTAATGTACTCATGAATCATATAATAAACACATTGCTTTAATATTTTATGCAGTTAACTCTAACCTAATCTATGCTGTTTCAGGTAAATGCATCACCCTCTTTGACTTCAACTACAATTAATGATAGGATCTTGAAATACAAATTGATTGACAACATAATATCTGTGGTTTTGCCACCAGATGGAATTCCCGAGTGAGTATCCAATAATCAAAAGTGTACATGTAATGTAGTAAAGTGAAATTTATTTTATTATCGTTTAAATTGAGGCATTAGCTGAGAATCTCCACTACTATATTTTAGTAAGTCTGTCTGTCTGTTCCTTTATACATACCCACATTTCTCAACTGAATCCAACCATATTTGGCACAACTGTAGGGGGCACCAAGAGGAAGGTTAATGCATCATTTTACTGACCGTTTGTCCGTTTGTTTCTAAATGGCAGCCAATTTTCTGTTTGCTATTTTATGCATGCCCACAATCAACCGATTCCAACCAAATTTGGCATGATTTTAGTGAAAACAAAGGAAAACGTCAACGTGGGGTCTTAGTGTCCATCTGTCCGCTTGATTCAAAATGGCGGCCAATTGTCTATCTTTTCCTTTATGCATGCCCACATTTCTCAACAGATTCCGACGAAATTAGGCACGATTATAGGAGACAGCAAGAGGAAGGTCAGCATGGGGTTTTGGTGTCCGTTTATGTGCTTGATTCAAAATTGTGGCCAAATTAAACATTAAAATATGCGTATCTTCCCGAATCCTGCTTTGATTTGAATCAAATTTGGTACAATTGTGGAGGGCTCCTAGGAATAATTCATAAGCAGTTTTTGTTTCTCTTGACCTGCTTTATTCAAAACAGCGGCTGATTGAATTGTTAAATATCATATATCATCTAGAATTCTGATCGGATTTGAGCCAAATTTCCCCATTCAACACCGGGTATTTCTATTAGTTATTTATAAACTGAGGCTTAACTTTGAGGTATTTGCTAATTTTGTGCCAGAAAAAGAAGAAAACTTTAGTATATTTCCACTATAATCAGGTTACTTTTACTATTTGGGAAGATGTTCATCCTTAAGAACTTAAAATATGAAAATGTTCGACTTTACAGTTTTAAAAGTTAATGCTTTGTTTGTACTTAACTCAATGTAGATCTAAGTATCAAACCTATTAGACAAGCTTCTTTAAGCCATATTTTTTATAAAAACTTGGATGGCTGCCGATGGTTTGACTTTAATAACTCAGACTATCTGCCCATTCAGCTCCTAAATCGTAGCTCTGTTGGGACTGCGCAGCAATGTTATAGCTCCCCAGGGTCGGCTCAAGGTTTTATTTTGGTGTATGCAAGATGGAGTTTTGGCACCCTGCCAAGTATTATAAATATCAAATATTAATTATAAAGTAATACAAAATGAGTTAATTCTCATTTAGAATATAAATTACTTAAATATAAAAATAAAATTTTAATAGAACTTTTATTTACCATAAAATTAATCTTCAGTAAATGGAGCCTTTCTTGCTTTCATTTGTGCAAGATCCCCCCATAGATCATCATTATCCAACTGTTGTGCTTCTCAATCGAAATTACAGCCAATCCATTTAATTTTTCTTGGCTCGTTGTTGAACGGAGATGTGTTTTATTAATTGTAATTTAGAGAAATTTCTTTCACCACTTTCCACTATTATTGGGATGGTTAGTAAAATTCTAAGGGCAATGTAAATATTTGGAAATAGTTCAATTAAATGACTATCACAAATATACTGCAGTACTTTTTCTGGTGCATAGTTTTCACCAACTCTAGGAGCTAACGATTCTAATTCCATACAAAGTCCTATTGCAGAAATGTCTTGTTGAACATCATCTGTTAGCTTTTCTTCTAATTTTGTACAATGCAACATTAACACTGACAAATCAATATCAATTAATTTATGCATGTCAAAAAGAAAATTAAATGGCTCTAGAACATTATTGAAGGTTTCAAATCTTTCATTGATAGTGTTAATACAGGTTTGCAATAGAAAATCAGAAAACTTTTCTTTAAACACCAACTCTGGATTTTTGCTGTTTTTTTCTAGTTCATTTTCATCCACTTTCTCAAAAAAATTTTGGCACTTCCTCATAGAGCTAAAGCTACCCAAATTAACTTGGTTATAGAATTGAGCCTATGCATAGAACAAGGATCTAACCAACAAAATTATTTTTTGTAGATATACCCTTTCTTATGTGTATGCAATCAGGGCCGTCTTAAGACATTTGGGTGCCCTGGGCTAGTAACATGATGCGCCCTCTTATAGTGCGGTGGGGATTACTAAGTTTTAACCCTAGAACTACCAGGGGGGGGGGGGGGGGGGGGGGGGGCTCCGAGGCCCCACAAATTTTGTTTTCGTATGTATCTCTATTAAAAATAAAGGTGACCTCTTGATATTTAATTACATTATGCAGAGACTTATAGATAACAATTACGTGATGTTTCCCATCAATGTATGCATATTTCAATTTTCTGCAAATTATTTCGTCATTGGCTGCATGCCTTGACAAGCGGGTGGTCTAAATTATAGAGTGCCTTCTGATTGATCAATTTTATTCTTGCAACTCCCGCCTCCCAGTATTGCTATTTATATTCAAATTATGTTGCATTTCATTCATTTCCACACCCTCCTTATTAGTAGTTAATTTGTTTTCTCATAGAGCAATGTATCGGTGTGAAAAACCTTACATGCAAGCGAGGATGTGGGAGGATTTTCGTTTAGTTTCTTTCAATATGAATGCGACATTAGTTTGGTCCATACCAATAAACAATATGGCATCGTGGTTGTTTTATGACAGTTTGACAGCAAAAAGAACCCGTGGTCTTGTAAAACCTTGGGTTCAGGGAACCAGGAAAAGAATGGCCCTTCCCAAACGAATAGTGGCCCAAGCCAGGGCACAGACCTTCAGGGTGAAAATAGTGCATTTTATGACATGATAACATACTGCATTGTAATTTTTCTATTTCAAAAGAATTCGTCGCGAGCCAGAAGATGTCATATGATACCGAAAAATCCTAGATAAATATTTATTATAATTCCATTAAAGGAGGGGTCGATACTATAGATCAGATGGCAAGGAAGTACATATACTACAAAGAGAGGCACGAGGAGATGGCTGCTTTCGATGTTCCATACTTTTATTGGAAAATCCACCATGACATTCTCACAGTGTGTGCGGAAGGCACAGTATTAAGCGTGTTATTTGTTTAAATTGTTGTGTCAGATGTAGCAGATTAAATTGTCTTTCTAATAAATTTGTTATTATTTCTGTCAATGCAATCTTACTTCAAAATTAATGTGATCTTTAAAACATAATGAGGCAGAATGTAAAAAAATGTTTTTATGCAAACATTTCTATCTTTATAGTAGATAATGTACATATAATTTTAAATACTTTACTAAAATTACATAGCTTTATTCCTATGATGTTTCTAAATATATAAAAATTGGTTGAAAACATTACTATGGCTTCTTATAGTATTTTAGATGGTGGGCCTCTGAGGCCCCCCCTTGGTAGTCCATGGTAGTGAAAATAGCTTGGTAGTTCTAGGGTTAATGTAAAAGTAAATGCGTAAATACATATCAATTTTATTAATCATAAATGAAAACAATTTACATTTTTATTAACAAAAAATAGCAAATATTAAAAAAATAGAAACTCAAATAATAACGCAGTTAATAAATAAATGAAATATCTTAAAAGTACTTCTTTCTACATTTACTTTTGGCAAATTGGTTGATAATTTCTGCACAATCAATATTTTTAAATAATTCTCATTCAATTGATAATATGCTTAAATTATTAAGTTGGCATTCTCCTAAAGATGAAAGCAGATAGTTTTTTAGTCTTCTTTGCGTCGAAAAAGATCTTTCACCGTTACAATTTGTAGCAGCAATACTTTAAAAATTCGCAAAGCAGTAGCAACATTAGGAAATGTAGATTCAATACTTGAATCTTTTATTGTCCTCAAACGAAGCTCTGATTTAGATGTAATTTCGTCGTTCCTCATCGTCATCGTTAGGCGGTGCTGCAATAGCGCCATCGCCGAATGACACGGATGTTTATGTCTGTACTATTGTTCGTACGAATATCTAATCTAACACAGTCAATGAAAAAATGTGACGAAACAGAAGTTATATGTAAGGAAGTTAGTGTTAAGGCAGCGCTGCCTAAGCCTAACTAAGGTAAACCACAAAACTAGATATTTCTGCACAAAAGGACAGGTTACCACGACTGTCAGGTTGAGTAATTAATTGATTTTGATAAAAAAATATGACTCACTTATGTAGTTCTTAATCTATCTTCTCCAATTCACTTTTTCTTTTTCTTTCGATGCACTGGAATGGAACTTTCTTTCTACTTCACGATCCATTCTAAAGAAGGACAAAACTCCTAATGTGTGGATTGCAGAGAATGTTGAAAATAACAACACGATTCAATCTGTGTAAGTACATGTACATCGCAATTGCAATTAACACGTATTTAATACAGTAATACTGCCGACTACCTTTCATTGTAAAGACTTACATCGGACTAGCCACAGGGCACTAGAAAGATTCCTGGGAACAGAGAAACAATTATCACAGGGTATGTAGGTCCAGATTACCATCTCTAGTGGTATGGATATTTGTACAAACAGACGTAGCTTATACTTGTTTCATCTCATACATGTATGCATTCTATATGAATGAACCTTTATATCATCATGTTTTGGCATCAAGAAATGCTTATGGAAAGAAATCACATGGCCCGAGAATTTTCCAATGTAAACCTGAACCTTTGTTAAGCCTTCGTAAATTTGCCAGACCTTCACTTCTCCTCGGAGTCTCTGAAGTATAGCTATTATGATTCTGTCCAGTATACAGTGTGCGACGAGTGAAATTTTTGAATGCTGCCGTCCTACGTAGTACGTACTTTCAGAAACCCCTTGCATTTCCGATTGCCCAAAATATTTATGAATGACAGGGAAGTAGCCACATATTCACTACCTGAAGCATGTAGTAGATGGTGAGCCTCTTAAGAAATAAAAGGCTATGACAATTTATACTTTTTGAGTTTAAATTACAAAGATGCGAAGTTTAAAAATATATATATTTTATTTGTGGAGCGGCGGCACCGGGCACCCTAGGGCTGCAGCCCATTTAGCCCATATAGTTAAGGTGCCCCTGTATGCAATACCAGATTGAAAAATAATTTGCTAAATTGATTCCTGCATCTAATTTATTTAATATATAAAATTTAACTAAATGTTAAATATTATTTGTTAAAACATTTAGAAAATTAAATGTTAATTTCTGGAACATGGATCTATCTGAATTGTTCTGAATAGTGTATTTTCAAGATATGTTATTATTTTCACCAGGTTCAGGTTTGGAGCAGAAAATAAAATAAATAAGTGTATGCATGAAAGTTTTGCCTTTTAATTAGGCTATAAATAAGAAATTTCCACACGTTGAGAAGCTGTTATTGTCGACATTTTTTAAGACCATGTTTTATTTTTTGCAATGATTCAGACATTTTCAACATTTCATAGAAATTACTGCAGAATAGAACCTACTACAGTAAACTTGAAAAAAACATTTTGTGATCATCTTTTAAATATTGTAGCATATCACTAAGATCTCTTTTCTCCTCGGGATTAAGAGGAATAAATCCATTGTATGCATTGGGAAGGACACTCAGCATTGGTACAAGAGCTTGTCCCCTGCCTTTCTTTTTCATATGAATATCTGTGACTTGCCAGCCTTGCAGATTGTTATGTACAGCTCAGTTGCACTGTCTCATACATCCGTTAGTTTAAGCTGCTGCGTTTTCTTAATGGTGGTGAAAAGTACTGAAAAATCCTTGAAGTCCTCCTGAGTCATTTGAGAAACAACAAAGGGTTTCGAAGGTCTTGCTTCTTTCAGTAGGTTCACAATTTCATCTGGCACATCATTTTTCATTTTTTAAGACCAAAATTTCTGTCACACGGTAAGAATGAGTACCCACTCACCAAGAACTTTTGCTCGACTTGAGTGAAGTATTTTTGTGATACTAAATAACCAGGGCCACCGAGATCAGGTTTGAGCCCCGGTGAAAAAATTTTTTCGGGCACCCCAGCAAAGGCAGACCGGCTTAAAACAAGTATTCCCTGCCTGGTATACAAATGAAACATGGAATAGGAAAAGAAAATATTTATTCTTAAAGGAAATAAAAAAATTTAAACAGCATTTAAAAAAAACTTAAATTAAAATCACATATGTTTTATTAAACAAAGAACATATATGTCCTGCCTGGTATGCAAATGAAACCTTAAAAAATTAACTACTGAAAAATTAACTACTCGTAAAATGCAACTGCTTTTTGTTTTTCACTAAAATGTTAAATTTTTACATTTTTATAATTTTGACATGAGATCATTTTTATTTGAAATCTAAGAGAAAATGCAGTTAGAAATATTTTTAAAAATGAATTGTATTTTTTTAAAAAATATGTATGTAGGCCATTTAACCTTTTGTAATTAAAGGATAACTAAAAATTTTTAAATATATACTTTATCATAATAAAATAAAATTGTACCCAAAATTCCCAAATTGTAACTTTATTCATAAAAAGCTACATTTTTAAAACAATCGATTCAGGAAAGTTGCATTTTGTGAAATTTACTGTATCATATTTACGAGGGTCATTCGGAAAGTACGGGCCGGTCGACCATTAAAAAAAACGTAACAACTCAAAAAAATGTTTATTATAGCCAAAACTTAACTATTACGTTAGTTTACTTTTCTACGTAGTCACCCCCAGAATTGAGGCACTTATCATAGTGGGGCACCAGCTTCTGTATCCCTTCGTCATAGAAGTCGCCGCCAGTGAGCCCAGCCAGTTCTCCACCGTTGAATTGAGCTCCTCGTCGTCCGTGAAGTTCCGCAAGGACAGGAAGTTTTTAAGGTGAAGAAACAAATGATAGATGCTGGGGGCCAGGTCTGGGCTGTAGGGTGGGTGTTCAAACAGCTCCCACTTGAATTGTTCGATCAGCTGGACGGTGCGCACAGCAGTGTGGGGTCGCGTGTTTTCGTGCAACAGCACGACAATGGAAGTCAGTAGGCCACGCTGTCTGTTTTGAATGGCCCGCCTTAATTTTCTCAAGGTCTCACAGTACACTTCTGACGTGATTGTTATTCCTCGAGTCATGAATTCCACCAGCAAAACACCTTTCCTGTCCCAAAAACACCGTGGCCATGAGCTTCCTGGCAGAAAATGTTTGCTTGAATTTTCTCTGTTTTGGCAAACCACTATGCATCCACTGCATGGACTGTTTCTTGGTTTCAGCATTCGTGTAGGAGATCCAGGTTTCGTCACCTGTAACGATGTGATCCAGGAATTTGTCACCATCAACTGCGTACCGCCCCAGAAACGTTAAAGCTGAGGCCATGCGCTGGTTTTTGTGTGCATCAGTCAGCATTTTGGGCACCCATCTTGCCCAAACTTTGTGATACTGCAGTCTCTCTGTCACAATTTCATAAAGTACTGTACGTGAAATTTGTGGAAAACACGTTGCCAATTCAGAAATTGTGAATCGGCGATTTTCATGAAGTTTGTTGTTCACTTTGTCAACAAGCTCGTCATTCACAACGGACGGACGACCACTGCGCTCCTCGTCATGCGTGTTTGTTCGGCCATCTTTGAACTGCCTAACCCACTGCCGCACTTTCTCCTCACTCATTACACTTGTCCCGTAAACTTCACATAACTGACGATGAATTTCGGCTGCATTAAGATTTTTCGCATTCAAAAACCGTATCATGGCGCAAACTTCGCAACTGGCGGGATTATCGATTATTTTACTCATCGTAAATCAATACAGCACAACAATAAACATCAACAGATGATTGACACGGTGGCGACTGGCTTCACAATGAGCCACTTGAAGTCACAACGCATGTATAAACCCAATCGCATCAGTCCCGCGGCTGGCATGCGCGACTGGCCCTTACTTTCCGAACGACCCTCGTATATCAGTGGAGCTTTACGAGCTTTGCGATTTGCAAATAAATCAATAACTTCAGAAAAATCGCATTTTCTCGCCAATTCAGCCTCAATTGATAGTAAACCTAAATCTGCCAATCGGTTTTGGGCCATTGTAGACCTTAACACGTCTTTTATTCTAGAAAGACAACTGAAAGAGCGTTCTGCTGTAGCCACTGTTACTGGTATGGTGCAGAAGAACCTTAAAGCAACAACTACGTTTGGAAAAAGAATTTCAAGTTTTAATTGTCTTAGTTTATTCAACAGGTTTATTGGCGAAAGAAATTTTTCTTGCAAATTTGATTTATATACTGCCTTAAGATGTATTAGCTCTTCGCAAATATTTTCACTAATATCCTGTTCATAACTATTTTGCAGTTTTTTTGCCCTTTCTAAGATTTCTCCATCCTCTAATTCATGAAATTTCCATAAAACACTGAATAAAGAATTTATTGCTTTTGCCAATCAAATCATGTTGTCATATTGCCAATAACAGTGTCTAAAAGAACATTAAATACATTGCACTTGAATATCTCTTCCGGGCTTGAGTTTAAGGATTCTTCAATTATTGTCAATTCGTCAGATTTTATTTTCCTTTTTCTTTGTCATATTATCGTAAACTCAGCCTGCATACCTAAATTTTCAGCGACTAGCTTGCATTCATTTAAGATGGATTGCCAACTATGTCTGATTGTTTTCAAATCATCCAGAAGACTGAAAAGATTTTCAACTTAGAGCTCGATTGTGGTCTTTCGTGCTTGTAAAACAGTGCTTATATAATTTATAGCTGTAAGAATTTTCAGCCAAACAGATGCCATCAAAACACATTCAAATGATTCTGTATATATTTTTATAACATTTAGGTCTCTTTGAATTTCTGAATTTAGATTTAATTCCAACACTGTCTCGATTGCCTTCTTAATCGCAGGAAGATTTTTTGCAAAGGGTTTAACACTCTTAACTCTAGCAGACCAGCGTGTGTTTGACATGGAGTGGAGCGAACTACCAATGTTTTCTTTCTAAATTTCCCACCTCTGAGGACTGCCACTAAATATATTATATAGCTTGTGTACGACTCCAAAAAATTTTATTACCTCAGGAAAACATTCTGCCGCATGAACACCGCATAGATTCAAACTGTGACAGGCACAAGGAGAAAAAATTGCTAGCGGATTGATTTGTAAAATTCGAGCTTTAGCACCCTTGTATGTTCCACTAGGGTGGTCCTTATTTTTTGAACTCTGTATTTCTTTCGGGACGCCCCCTAAATTTGTTCCATTTGGTTAGAAAATAAATTGTGTTAAATATTTTTACAATCGGATAACGGGAAAACGTGCCGCATCGCACTTGAACTTTATATATTTCATCATTTTTTGTGGTATTTGGGTAATTCCTAGCGAAAACGGAGCAATTCCAATTTTGCATTTGAACGGATTGTTTTGATATTATTATCAACACTTTATTAGATATTTTTGGTGATGTATCTCGAATATTCATATCATCTGCCCAGTAGTTGCCAAGATCCGGCCCGGAAAGTGAGTGCGTACCATGCAAGTCGCAGCGTGCCGCGGCGCAACTGCTCAAATCTGTCAAATTTGCTGCCTCTTATCTTGTAAAGTATTTCGCCAGTAGTTCCAAAAAACACAACTTATTATCGTTTTTGGCAGTTCTTTAAGGTTATTTACTTCAATATACCTCATGACTTCCATATTTTGAATAAAAATACGCGAAACTTGAGAAATATTCAGATTTTTTCGTTTCACTTATGTATTATGTCCCTCGCATCGGAGTACCTCCATAAAATATAATAGTGAATAAAAGTTTCCGGCAATCTTCCCTTCTGTGATATTCGTGAAAATTTAGTATACACTTACAGTCTACATTGTACAATTAAGTTACATTGTTTTAAGGAGAGTCTTTGACGAAAAAATTGGAAAATCATTGGGCCCAAATGTTCTCCTCTTCAAAAGGTTTTAGGAAGCATGACCTCAACTTAACAGGGAGAATTTTAAACCTGGAATGCAAGACTGGCGGGTTCGAGAAGATCTAAAGGACGCGGAAGACGAAATTCTTGCTTTCACGCTGCAGCGTTTACAGGAAAATCACCCCAGAGAAGATTACCGAGAGCTCCTTGAACTGTCATTTTTCTGGGAGGGGTTCCTCCTCGAGGAATATCATTTCGCGTTCCCGGTGCATTTCACCATGCTAGGTGGATGGCTAAAGCTATATACTGCCTAAAAATGTTTCTTCTTTGCGATGAATTCTCCTTATCTGCCGAAGAAGAAATTGCACTCCTCGACATGTGCATCTTTCTAGTACGTTTGTACGTGGAGGCTTGGATTATCGCGCCGATTGCCATTGAAGCTCCTCGGAGAGATTTGCTGATTTTGAAAAGTCTTTACGAGTACGACAAGACTGATAGTGAAATTAGCTGTGTGGCAATGAATAAATTTTGTAACCATTTGTGGTACCTTGCACCAGAAAGTGCAGCTCCAGCGTTTTTCAACGACAAGGTATCAATAGACACTATATAAGAAACGAATGTTATTAGCCTTGCAATCAAATGTCAACGAGAATTCAGATGACTCAACCAAAAGATTTTCCGTACACCCTAAAGATATAAAACACTTCGTAGATAAGAGACTTGAACATTTCATTTTTAATGAATCTAGACAATTTTTCAAAAGGTTCAATATTTCAGTGACATTTCTCTCTAAGGATCCCCTTATGTGGAAGAATGATCACACCTATAGAGAGGGACTGGAGATTGCAAAACAACTGAAAGTCATCAAAGATGCTGCAGAAAGAGGAGTTAAGATAATGGAGGACTTCAATAAATTATTTACTAAAAGTGAATCTCAAAAACAGTTCATTTTGAAAGTTGTCGCAGGCTACCGGCGTAAATTTCCAGACTGCAACAGAGCAACGTTGTCACAAGAATTTTGAGAAACTCCTTATAATTTAAATATACTCTTAAATTAAACTTCTCTGAAAGGTACTTTACTATTTTAATGATCATAAGACTTTGAGAGAAAATTATTTTAATACATTGAAGTAACTATGTTTTACCACAAATTGAAAAAGAAGTTTTTAAATAAATAGAAATATAAAAAATTACACATTATTTATACCTCACAAATTCACTTTATTGATTTAACAAAGGTTTCAAACTTTTTATTTCAAATATGAAAACTGTTGGCTTCGTACAGTAGCCCCTAGGCAAGAACCGGTGATGGGCCCCCTAAGCAGAAATATTTTAGTAAAAAGATTTTTTTATATATACTATTTTATTGGTTTATTTTTCTATGTGGTGGGGGCCCTCTTCAGAAAGAGGTGACAATTCATCAAAGTGACGCTTAACTAATCGTTGTCGTTCGCTCGTGGGGCCCCTTTTGTTCGAGGGTCCTTAGGCATTGCCTACTCTGGCTATATGGTAGCTACACCACTGGCTTCGTAATATAACAGTGAAACGAAAAAATCTGAATATTCCTCAAGTTTCGCATATTTTTATTCAAAATATGGAAGTCATGAGGTATATTGAAGTAAATAACCTTAAAGAACTGCCAAAAAACGATAATAAGTTGTGTTTTTTGGAACTACTGGCGAAATACTTTACGAGATAAGAGGCAGCGAATTTGACAGATTTGAGCAGTTGCGCTGCGACTTGCATGGCAAGCGCTCACTTTCCGGGCCGGATCTTGGCAACTACTGGGAAGATTATATGAATATTCGAGATACATCACCAAAAATATCTAATAAAGTGTTGATAATAATATCAAAACAATCCGTTCAAATGCAAAATTGGAATTGCTCCGTTTTCGCTAGGAATGACCCAAATACCACAAAAAATGATGAAATATATAAAGTTCAAGTGCGATGCGGCATGTTTTCCCGTTATCCGATTGTAAAAATATTTAACACAATTTATTTTCTAATCAAATGGAACAAATTTAGGGGGCGTCCCGGAAGAAATTTAAAAAAATATATTTTGCCTATAGCTAAGGACCACCCTAATGTTCCACTCATACTAGAACCATTGTCGTAGCCCTGTCCACAACACTGACTTATTGGAATATTGCATTTTTGAAGTATCTTTAGAATTAAATCTGCGATGGCTTCCCTTGTTTTTTTATTACAGTTTACAAATTCTATAAATCTTTCTAAAACTTCATATTCATTTGTTTGTTTGTTTACAATAACATAACGCAAAATGAATGTAGTTTGTTTCATATGTGCCAAGTCTGGTGTCACATCTACAATGATGGAAAAATACTTTGCAATTTCTCTTTCCATTAAAATGCAGCAAAATACATATTCGGCACAGCATGAAATCAGTTCATTTTGGATTTCGGCTGACAAGTAATGTACTGGCAATCTTTTTTTCTGAAATTGCTACTGATTTACTCTTTTCAAATGCTCTACTAGTAAAGGGTCGTAATGGCTTATGATTTCTAACATTCCTAAGAAATTGCCATTTCTTGAATCTCCAATTAAGTTGCTACTTCCCCTAAAAGCCAATCTCCGTTCAGCAAGAAACAAAACTACATCCAGAAATCATCGTAAAAAGTCTTTCCATACTTGTGTTTCACTTTGTATTTTTTGTAATAATAAACAATTAACTTTAGTATTCTTATTAAGATTATTTTGTAAATTTCGTCACTCATAACATGCTCGGTGATTATTACTATTTTCATGTTCAGGAATTCTGTTGTAAAGTTTTTTATAACATTTAGAAGGTCTCCAGCCAATTTCAGTTGTGAAAACTGAACGATGAGCTTCTGGAAGTTTACAGAATAAACGGCAGGGAAAACAAAACAAGGCTTGTTCAGTTTTACTCCACACCAACCAATCTCGAGGAACTGTTTCATTATTCCTTAAGCGAAAATTCAATACATAAACAGGAAATTGGTTGCCATCTTTATCAGGTGGTAAAATTTTAGGATATGGTTCCGGCCCTCGTCAAATGGTATCTTCTATTTCATTGACTGTGAAATTTGATACTAGAATTTAATTTAATAGTTTCTCGTTGTTATTTAGCGCAATTTCAGAAGTTGGCAATATTATTTTTGTCAAACAAGAAGCGGAACAAGCCTCAGTGACGGCAACATCAGTTTTATCTGCAGAAGCGTATTGTGGTTCCGAAGATATCACTGCGCTCAAATAACAAGTTACTATATTACTAGAACCACTTTCATTTTTAGAGCTATTTTTATTCACTTCATCATTTTTTCTTTTTTCAGTTCTTTCTTTTGAAACAATTTCAACTTCACTTGTGACTAACTGATTTCCATTCTCATCTTCTGACGAATGAGTGTGAGAGGAGATGGTAAATCCGAGACAATCAAGAGTTCTTCGACCTATGGCAGCTCTTTTCTCTCTCTTTCTTTTTCTTCTTTCCATTTTTTTGCACCAGATTTGTGATGATAATCCATGGTACGAAAAGGGGCAAGAAAACGTTGTCTAAAAATAAAAAATGTATTATAGTGATTTTAAATTCACTGCAGTATAAAATAAATGCGTGATCTCATTTTTATGTTAATAATAATAATGGGCGTAACCTCCTATGGGACGTAACTGAAGTTACGGCCATTATAATAAATATGATGATATTCGTACCTGTTGAGAATATTAAGATCCTAATGACTAATATCAATAATATAAGCACCCACATGATCGTTGCCAAACTAACTATACACTTGAAACGTTAAACTTGTATGTGTAATACAACACAATGAGTATCACACAACAACTTTCTTGTATTTGCACGGTGTTCACTTACGAAAACATACAAATGCGACTGTGCATAATAAGATGAGACTGCACTGTCATGCTGTCAAAGCGCAGAAGCAAATGTTCGTATAGAGTCAGAAATACTCGGAAATGCTAGGTTCATGGCACAAGTTCGCAAGCCATTATTCAGAATTGTGCGTGCATTTAACATGAAATATATATTTTGTTAAAAATTACATTAAACTATAATTATGTTCCGTTCTTAATATGTAATTAGTAGTTCTTTGGTTGATTAGAGTCTATATTGGCCGATAACTGACAGAATTTTGTATATCGTTATTATTTTCTTTGAAATTCACCGATTTTACATTGGATGTCAAAAACAATCAACAAATAATGATACTACAACATAGTCGGGCCGGGCCCCCTTCCGGACCGCCGGGCCCTGGTAATTTGTACCGGCTTCCCCTCCTCTCGTCGGCCCTGCAGATAACACAGCAAACTGAGCATTGTCCAGTTGTTATTTTGGCCAATACATCTGTCGGATGCGACATGTGAGGATTTGGAACAGCAAATTTTTCAGTTACATATTTCAAAATGTAACTAGCAATGTCATATGACCCACATTTGCCCATTGTTTCATTCCACATATACATTGAAGCATCATTTGTAGCCATATTGCAGACACAAAAGTTGTAATTTGATAACTGTCTTTGATAGAAAATGTTATATATTTAATAATAATAATAATAATGTAATAATATTTATTTGCTCTGTTGGTCTTACAGTAGAAGACATGGAGTATGTTATGGGTAATATACATCAAATTATAATATACAAAATTAAAAATTACATAATATAGATAATCGGAAAATAAATACAATTTACAAATTTGCAAGATACACCTTAATTATTCATCCATAACTCCTGGACACTATAATAACTTTTGGACGATAACCAAGCTTTACACTTGCTTTTAAATTGATTCTAGGAAGATATAAACTTAATGTCATCGGGCATGTGATTATAAATTCATGAGGCTGAATACAAAAATATGAGTAGCAATGTAGGTGCACATCGTTCTTGGAGCGTGTGGCATAACTGTGAAAATCTACATTGTTGGGGAAGAAGCAAGGGTTGTTTTTGACAAATGTGGTGCACTGCAAAATGTAAATTGAAGGCCGAGGTAAAATAGAAAGAGATTTGAATAGGGGCTGTTCAAGTGTGCGATAAGAAACTTTGAGCATTGCTTTAATAGCTCTTTTTTGGGAGGAAAAGGCTTTGGTAAAAAAAATTAGAATTGCCCCAAAACAAGATCCCATACGATAGGTATGGTTGAACCTTAGCAAAATACAAGGCTTGTCCGGAAAGTAAGGTACCAAAAATTCTGAAAAGTTTTTATTGAAGCAGAAATTACAAAAAAATACATGAAAATAATTGTCAGAATCTCTACTATTTTTCGACGTAATCGCCACTTCAATCTAAGCACTTGTTCCATCTTGGTACCAGTTTCTGTATACCCATCTCAAAACATTATGTGTCCAGTCCGCGTATCCATGATGTTTTAGTGTCGATGACTTGTTCATCACTTTTGAATTTTTGTCTGCTTAAAGAACATTTCTTCAGACCAAACAGCCAATAGTCTGATGGGACAAGATCCGGACTATGTGGCGGATGCGGCATCACCTCCCATTTAAAGGAATGCAGAAGATTTTTCGTCTGAGTAGCGGTATGGGGAGTCGCATTATCGTGCAAAAATTTCACACCGTGAGTCAGTAATCCTGGTCGTTTTCGTTTGATGGACTGGCGTAAATTTTTCAATGTTTCACAGTAACGAGCAGAATTCATAGTTTCACCATATGGAATGAATTCCATAAAAACAATTCCTTTCGAGTCCCAAAAAAAGTTCCTAACACTTTTTTCGCGGAAAGAGTTTGACGGAATTTTTTCACTTTTGGTGATGACGGGTGTTTCCATACCATTGAATCAGTTTTTCTTTCTGGTGTTTGACGATGTAACCAGGTTTCATCATCTGTGATAATGTCATCCAGAAAGGTGGGATTTTCATGGTAACAGATCAGATATTCCAGACACAGCCCCATTTGGAGCTCTTTATGGCGATCAGTAAGTTGTTTTGGATCCCAACGAGCCAAGATTTTTCTGTAATGTAATTTTTCTGTCAAAACATCATGGACGATTGTTTTTGGCATACCTAATTCATCCGCGATTTCTCTAACTTTCAGTCTATGACCATTCAGTAACATCATTCACACGATTAATGTTCTCTTCAGTAATCGAATTGCGTGGTCTTCCTGAATGCTGCTCGTCGAACACATTTACCCTTCCTTCATTAAAATTCTTACACCATATTGAAAATTGTTTTTGTGACATTACATTACCATACACCGACACTATCTCGTTGTGGATTTCACCTACAGGCACTTTTTTGGCATTTAAATACCAAATTACACTACGGATCTCAACTGGGCACGCATTGTTTATGTGAGGTTCCATGTTTCACGTCACTACAATACAGAACATGAATGAACAGCGGAACAATGCATACTGCCTAGTAGCGGCAGGTTGGGTTGTCAAACACTCAAGGTCTCGTGTCATCAGCGCGCATGCGTTGTGAGATATAAAAATCGGTACCTTACTTTCTGCACAAGCCTCATACAATAATTTTAGATTATCAACAGATGCAAGATGAATAAGCTTCCTAATCATAAAAATACCAATAGCAGCTTTCTTTATTGCTGCATCAATGTGAAACTCCCAGTCAAGTTTTTCGGAAATTTGAATGCCAAGGAAATTAATTAATTCACACCTTCGTATGCTAGAGTTATTCAGTCGAAACAATGGGCTGCGGAGAGGGACAAAATTCTTATAATGAAACATTAAATAGGATGTTTTATAACTATTTAACTTCAAATTATTTATCCTGCACCAATCAGTCATTTCCTTAATGGTTACTTTAGCAGCAATGCTTAAGTCATCAAAATTATCTGCTGTTACTACGCAAGATGTATTATCAGCATACAAAATTGGAAAATTTTTCGAGAAATGCCTAGGTAAATCATTAACGAAAATGATAAAAAGAAGAGGACCAAGAATGGATCCTTGGGAAACTCCACACATGATTTTTTGGGATTTGGACTGAACAGTTGCGATACCATCATAAGAGAAGTTTTATGCGAGTAAGAAACAATTTGGGTTCGGTTTGCCAGATAGGAATCAATGAGTTTTAAAGCATTACCACTTATACCAATATCTTCTCATTTTTTATGCAATATACTGTGGTCAATACAGTCAAAAGCCTTACTTAGGTGGTAGAATATACCCAAGATAAATTGGTTTTGGTTTGTGGCAGAGTAAACGTGATTAAGAAGCTGGAAAGAGGCAGTGGAAGTGGACAAGCCTTGTCTGAAGCCATACTGAAATTTGGTTAGTACATTAAAGTTATTAAGATAATTTAGGAGACGATTGTACAGTAATTTCTCAATTAATTTAGAAAAAACAGAGATAATGGAAATGGGCCGATAGTTATTAGAATCAGAAAGGCAGCCTTTTTGGGAATTGGGATAACTTTTGCACATTTCAAGGTAGAGGGAAACTGGCCAGTAAGTAAGACTAGGTTACATATATCAGCTAGACAAGGTGCAATGAAGGCATGACATGACTTAAGAACATTTATTGGGATATCATCAGTACCAGAAGAGTGGGAATTACCAAAAGAAATGATAGTTTTAGATATTTCAGTGGGAAATAAAAAAAGGGAATGAGGCAAAGAAAGCTGTCTACTAGAAGAAAAGGGGGAGATAGTTGTGGAAGGATGGGTAAAAAACTGTTGATTAAAGTTATCTGTTATTTCCTCCGGGGTTGAAACAGTGGTATCACCAAACTTAATACATTCAGGACTAGTGAGATTGGAAGATGCTGAAGTATTTCATTTTATAATGTCCCAAGATGCCTTTATAATGTTAGAAGATTTATTGAGATGTCTATCAATAGCAGCCCTTCTTTCTATTACTAAACTATGCTTAAAATTATTTAGAACAATTTTATACAAGGGACGGAGATTGTGGGTCAATAAACTTGCTTCTAAAATGAAGCTCTCTGACATAATTAGATTTATCACACAAATTTTTAGAATATACTCTTTTTACAGTTAAGTTTTCTTTGCTTAACGCATTTGAGAGGAAAAGCATGGTTAAAATACATAAGAAAGTTGTCTAAAAATACACTAATTTTTCATCAACAGTAGGAGTATTAAAAACATTATGCTCTTTTTACAAAGATTGCAACTCATTTATGCGCTGCACTAATAGTGCACTGCAGTTCACATGTTACATTTAAGATAGAATCCTGTTCTACTAACCTGGTTAGGTGGCTTTTTTGCATCAACTTCTTTTCCTCTTTTGGTAACATATGCTTTGCCAGCATCAGTTAGCTTCTTACATTTGTTGTCTTTCTAACTGGACATAGATTTAATGTTTTTTACCAACATTTCCATTATTTTTAACACAGGTTGAAACAAACACTCCTCTCTCCGCTATCTTGAAAACACTTAGATCCTTGTTCCTACTTTTGCAATGATTTTACAAGGCATCTATTTGCAAACATGAGTAACAGATGGCACCACTAGTTGGAACATGATATTTAGATCCATGTTCCACCAAAGTTAGGGTTACTAGACATCCGGCAAAATGAGGACATGTCCTTCATTCTGCCTCTCCATCCTCCTTCCTCCCGGCATTTTAAATTTTAGGATTTTGTCCGGCTTTTTTCTAGGAAATGTGAGTGTAAGGCTCCATTGACCGGTAGATCATTCAATTCTGATGTGTGGTGGAATCCTATCCAAACCCTTGCAAAGGCTGTGCTCATAAACACTCCTGCATGGTTGTCGAAAGAGACAAGGGTGGGAATAGCACTTTTATGACTCCCTTCCTTTCCCTCTTAAAATTTCTATGCAAGGGTCACTGCTATGTGAGGGTCAAGCACTCAATAATTTGTCACTAATTTTCTTCAAACAACTCTTTTGCTGGTGGTCATGGTGTGCAGTGGCAAAGTGACGTTACGGAATGACCAGATGTACATGGTCAAATTCCAAGAAAAGAAACTGAAGACTTTCATGGGTTCATCTCAGTTCTAAGTTATCTGTTGCAGTGAATAGACCAGTTTCTTTTTCGCTCCGATTCTTAGTAGAAAAGAGTAAAAGCAGATCTTCAACCTTAATTATTTTGGTATGTACAATATGTTCTTATTATGCAGATAACCGAAACTTCGATTAGGTACTATATATATATATATATCATCATCATCGTAGGTAGTCTGTCCGTTGACAGGTCCGTGATTATTCTAGGTTAAACTTGGTTCTCCATATACTCCTATTTTCCACAGTTTTCTTCATGTCTTCATAGCTCTTCCCTTTAAAGTTGTCTACTAGCTGAAACCTTTTCCTACCTCTTTCTCTTTTTCCATCCAGTTTTCCTTCTAGGACTTCTTTAATCATGCACTCTCTCCTCAGGTAATGCCCAATCCAGTTCGCCTTCCTCTTTCTGATAGTCTGTATAATCGTTCACTTCTCTCCTATTCTTCGTAGTACTTCCTCATTTTTCATCCTATCTGTCCATTTTATCTTCAGCATTCTTCTCCATGTCCACATTTCGAAGCTTTCCAAGTATATAATGATTATATATATAATTACTAGTTAATATGTGCTTGCGTTCTGCAAACATTTTCAAATTTTAGCATTTATACAAATTCAAATTATTCCCAATTGATGTTGTACATAATCATATAACCGTGTCAAATTTGGAGTTTGTAGCTCATTTAGAAGTGCCTTATAATTTTAATCCTCGTTTTGGGCAATAATGGAGCAAAACAGGCCCTAACATTATGAATTTTTACATTCTCAGATTTTTTCCATCTGTTGTAACTAAAAACCCATAATTCTGCCAAATTTCAAGTTTGTATCTCATTAAGAAGTGCCTTATAATTATCACACTCGTATGGGACCGGAAAGGGGCAAAACCACCCATTAAAAACTGCAATTTTTGCAATTTTACAATTTTATCTTAGTTTACCATGAAAATTCTATAATCGTGCCAAATTTCAAGTCTCTAGGTCCTATGCAGCTGCCGTGGATTTTTTCTTCTCGTATGGGGCCGAAAAGGGGCAAAACCACCCCTTAAAAATTAGAATTTTTCTAATTTTGTAATTTTATCTTAGGTTGCAATGAAATTTCTATAACTGTGCCTAATTTCAAGTCTCTGACTCCTATGCAGGTGCATCGCCTTTTTTGCTCTCGAATGGGGCAAAACAGCCCCAAAAATGAGGATTATATCAATATCAGACTTCCTTCATTAGGTATAGTTTAACATTAACAGCATTAAAATATAAGCCTCTGATTCCCATTAAAAGCTTACCCATATGAAAGGATAGAGCTTGTTACCAAGGAAGCCTATTGTTAGAACCAGAAAAATTAGCAAATGTTTTTCGATAAAATCTATAAAATTATGCTAATTCTACTCGGATTTGAATACTGTCTTCAAAAATAAGAAACTAGAATTTATATCCTATCCGACAGTTGAAGTCCCGAGTTTGTATCCCGACGGGAAGTAATTTTAAAATGCAAATATAAAAAACTCTACATCAATTTACATGTTTTCTTATGGGCAAAAAATGGGGCAAAAAGGTGCCAAAATAGCCCCTCAAAATATGAATTTCGCCAGTTTCAGATTTTTTCCTTCGGTTATGACAAAAACTTATAATCCTACCAAATTTCAAGTTTCCAGCACATCTGGAAGTGCCTCATATCCTCCTGTATCTATAATATATAGACGCTTCCTGCACATGATATATATATATATATATACTAGTTAATGTGTGCTTGCATTCTGCAAGCATTTTTAATGTTTAGCATATATACAATTTAAAATTATTCCCAATGAATTTTGTACAAAATCATATAACTGTATCAAATTTCAACTTTGTAGCTTATTTAGAAGTGTATTATAATTTTATTCATTGCATAGGACAATTATGTGGCAAAACAGTTGCTAAGATTTCGAATTTTCATGATATCGTATTTCTTCTTTCTGTTGTAACTAAAAACCCATAATTCTTACATATTTCATGTTTTATCTCATTAAGAATTGCCGTATAATATTCACACTGGTATGGGTCATTTATAGGGCAAAACCGCCCTTAAAATTTGCAATTTCCGCAGTGTTTAATTTTATCTTCGGTTGCAATGAAATTTTTATAACCATGCCAAATATCAAGTCTCTACAATATATAATGCTGCCTCATAATTTTTTTTCTGGTATGGAGCAAAACTTGGGCAAAACAGTTCCAAAAATAGGGATTGTTACAATATCGGAATTCCTTCATTAGGCATAGTTTAACATTAAAGGCATTAAAATATATGCCTCTGATTCCCATTATAAGCTTACCCATATGAAAGCATTAAGCCTATTGCCAGGAAGCCTATTGTTAGAGAAAGAAAAATTAAAACGTATTGTTACACCCAGAAAAATTACCACTTTTTTGCGATAAAAAATATGAATTTACGCTAATTCTACTCGGATTTCAATTCTGTCTTCAAATATAAGAAACTATAATTTATATCCTAACCGACAGTTTGTGTCGAGTTCGTATCTTGACGGGAAGTAATTTTTAAATCAAATACAAAAACCTCTACACCAACTCAAATGTTTTCTTATGGGCCAAAATGTGGCAAAAAGGGGCCAAAATAGACCCTCAAATGAGGAATTTTACCAGTTCCTGATTTTTTCCTTCGGTTATAACCAAAAACCTATATTCCTACAAAATTTTAAGATTCTAGCACATCTAGAAGTGCCTCATAATATATATATATATATATATATATATATACACACACACACACTAGTTAATAAGTGCTTGCATTCTGCAAGCATTTTCAAATTTTAACATTTTTACAAATTCAAATTATTCCCAAGGGATGTTGTACATAATCATATAACCATGTCAAATTTGGAGTTTGTTGCTCATTTAGAAGTGCCTTATAATTTTAATCCTCGTATGGAGCAATAATGGAGCAAAACAGCCCCTAACATTAAGAATTATTACAGTCTCAGATTTTTTCCATCTGTTGTGACTAAAAACCCATAATTCTGCCAAATTTCAAGTTTGTATCTCATTAAGCAGTGCCTTATAATTATCACACTCATATGGGGCCGAAAAAGGGCAAAACCACACATTAAAAATAGGAATTTTTGCAATTTTACAATTTTATCTTAGTTTGCCATGAAAATTCTATAATCGTGCCAAATTTCAAGTCTCTGAGTCCTATGCAGTTGCATCGCTCTTTTTGTTCTCGCATGGGGCCGAAAAGGGGCAAAACCGCCCTTAAAAAAAGAAGAGAATTCCCATTAAAAGCTTACCCATATGAAAGGATAGAGCTTGTTACCAATGAAACCTATTGTTAGACCCAGAAAAATTAGCAATATTTTGCGATAGAAACTATAAAATTCAGCTAATTCTACTCGGATTTGCATTCCGTCTTCAAAAATAAGAAACTACAATTTATATCCTATCCGACAGTTTAAGTCTCGAGTTCGTATCTACATGGGAAGTAATTTTAAAATGTAAATATAAAAACCTCTGCACCAATTTACATGCTTTCTTATGGGCAAAAAATGGTGCAAAAAGGGGCCGAAATAGCCCCTAAAAATAGGAATTTCGACAGTTTCGGATTTTTTCCTTCGGTTGTGACCAAAAACCTATATACCTACCAAATTTCAAGTTTCTGGCACATCTGGAAGTGCCTCATAATTTTGTATCCTCATATATATATATATATATATATATATATATATATCTATAATATATAGATGCTTCTTACACATGATATATTATATATATATATATATATATGAGGATACAAAATTATGAGGCACTTCCAGATGTGCCAGAAACTTGAAATTTGGTAGGATTATAGGTTTTTAGTCACAACCAAAGGAAAAAATCCAAAACTGGCAAAATTCCTATTTTGAGGGGCTATTTTGGCCCTGTTTGCCCCATTTTTTGCCCATAAGAAAGCATGTAAATTGGTGCAGAGGTTTTTATATTTACATTTTTAAATTACTTCCCGTCAAGATACGAACTCGAGACTTAAACTGTCGGATAGGATATAAATTGTAGTTTCTTATTTTTGAAGACGGAATGCAAATCCGAGTAGAATTAGCGTAATTTTATAGTTTTTATCGCAAAACATTGCTAATTTTTCTGGGTCTAACAATAGGTTTCATTGGTAACAAGCTCTATCCTTTCATATGGATAAGCTTTTAATGGGAATCAGAGGCTTATATTTTGATGCTGTTAATGTTAAACTACACCTAATGAAGGAAATCCGATATTGATATAATCCTCATTTTTGGTGCTGTTTTGCCCCATTATTGCCCCATTCGAGAACAAAAAAGGCGATGCAACTGCATAGGACCCAGAGACTTGAAATTTGGCACGGTTATAGAAATTTCATTGCAACCTAAGATGAAATTATAAAATTACAAAAATTCTCATTTTTAAAGGGCGGTTTTGCCCCTTTTCGGCCCCAAGCGAGAACAAAAAATGCGAGGCACCTGCATAGGGCCTAGAGACTTGAAATTCGGCACGATTATAGAATTTTCATGGCAAACTAAGATAAAATTGTAAAATTGCAAAAATTCCTATTTTTAATGTTTGTTTTTGCCCTTTTTCGGCCCCATACGAGTGTGATAATTATAAAGCACTTCTTAATGAGATACAAACTTGAAATTTGGCAGAATTATGGGTTTTTGGTTACAACAGATGGAAAAAATCTTAGAATGTAAAAATTCATAATGTTAGGGCTGTTTTGCTCCATTATTGCCCTATACGAGGATTAAAATTATATGGCATTTCTAAATGAGCTACAAACTCCAAATTTGACACAGTTATATGATTATGTACAACATCGATTGGGAATAATTTGAATTTGTAAAAATGCTAAAATTTGATAATGCTTGCAGAATGCAAGCACACATTAACTAGTATAATATATATATCATGTGTAAGAAGCATCTATATATTATAGATATAGGAGGATACAAAATTATGAGGCACTTCCTGATGTTCTGGAAACTTGAAATTTGGTAGGATTGTAGGTTTTTAGTCGCAACCAAAGGAAAAAATCCAAAACTGGAGAAATTCCTATTTTGAGGGGCTATTTTGGCCCCTTGTTGCACCATTTTTTGCCCATAAAAAACTTGTAAATTGGTGTAGAGGTTTTTATATTTGCATTTTATAATTGCTTCCTTTAAAGATACGAACTTGACACTTAAACTATCGGATAGGATATAAACTGTAGTTTCTTATTTTTGAAGACAAAATTCAAATCCTAATAGAATTAGTTTATATATATAGTTTTTATCGCAAAAAAGTAGTAATTTTTCTTGCTCTAACAATAGGTTTCCTAGCAACAGGCTTAAAGCTTTCATATTGGTAAGCTTTTAATGGGAATCAGAGGCATATGTTTTAATGCCTTTAATGTTCAACTTTGCCTAATGAAGGAATTCCGATATTGAAATAATCCCTATTTTTGGGGCTGTTTTGCCCAGTATTGCTCCATAGGAGAACAAAAATTATGAGGCAGCTCCATATGACGTAGAGACTAGAAATTTGTCCTGGTTATAAATATTTTATTGCAACCGAAGATGAAATAAAACACTGCGAAATTTCCAAAATTTAAGGGCGGTTTTGCCCTATATATGACCCATACCAGTGTGAATATTATACGGCAATTCTTAATAAGATACAAACATGAAATTTGGCAGATTTATAGGTTTTTCGTTACAACAGAAAGACGAAATCCAATATCGTTAAAATTCGAAATCTTAGCTACTGTTTTGCCAAATAATTGTCCTATGCGACGAATAAAATTATAATGCACTTCTAAATGAGCTACAAAGTTTAAATTTGATATGGTTATACGGTTTTGAACAAAATTGATTGGGAATAATTTGAAATTGTAAATATGCTAAACTTAAAAAATGCTTGCAAAATGCAAGCACACATTAACTAGTGTATATATACATATATATATATATATATATATATATATATATATATATATATATATATATATATAAAATTA
Organism: Uropetala carovei; assembly: GCA_036926305.1. NCBI lineage: Eukaryota > Metazoa > Arthropoda > Insecta > Odonata > Petaluridae > Uropetala > Uropetala carovei. The sequence goes on along the minus strand of JAXCHB010000147.1, from coordinate 1,240,116 downwards.
TAATTAATTTTAAACTAATGATTTATTTTATTTGTGGCTAGTGTTTGCTATAGAATACTCAAGGAACTCCATCCCATTAAAATGGCATCACCTAAAAGGAAGTGCAAATTCTTATTCTTGCCATGTTTATACGTTACACGGTCGAAGTTTTCATAAATACGCATTCTTTTTCGAATTTTTTCGGATTTTTCGTACTCTTTCTGGGCGATGCCAAGGTGACCGTCATTGTTGCCTCCGATTCATTTACTATCAATTATACCTTCAAATACGTGAAAGAATAGCGTTATTCGCTTCGCACTTTTGTTTAACATAAGCATCAAAATTAATGAAGCATAGCAACGTAAATAGTTACGGATAATTATTTTGTTGACTGCGTATGGGAAGCGTTTCTAGCTGTGTCAGTAACGTGTGTAACAAACTAGCTCCCAGCATATTGTTTTATTTTAAATTGCGCAATTAATTTGTTTTTTGTTTTGTTTCATCGTTTGAATGCTGGAATCTTACCTTTTTGTAAGTAGAACCATCATATTACACATCTGTAGTCCTTATTAACACAAATAGGCTCACATATCAATTAAAAATTAGATAAGAATAGGGACGCACGTTACTTTGTAAACACATTATATGGTTATCTTCTCTTCATTGATAATCTAAGTAAACGGTTGCATTGACGTCCCCTTTATAGTAGGTCCTGTAAGAAGTTAAAAGCAGTCGTTGATAGACACTTGAAGTTAAGCAATTGTTTGTGAGTTTGTCTATAAGGGCGCAACGATAATCATTGGAATTAAGGTAAGGTAGAGAGAGCTATCAGCCCAGCTACAGCTGCCAGAGAAAGGAAGAGAAGCCAGAGATCAAAGGAAGAGTATCGTAGGAAAGAGAGAGAAAGAGATGCTGAAGCTCACAGGATTGCCCGCGTAGATGAGGAGCGGAGAGTACAAGAAAGACAAAGAAATAGAATAGGGAAAAAAGAAGATCTAAACTAGGGCCGAAGTATTTAGATTATTTGCATTTCATTTATTTCATTAATTATTCAATTAAAATTATTTCACTAAACTTGCAGTTTATTTAAATCGCATTGAGGATCATAGATCCGGGGCTGCCCTACTAGTAAATATTAATTTACGATCACGGGAAATGGCTTATTTTACGCACGAAAGACAATATTTTAATTCGGTTCACGTTTTGTCATGTTACATGTTAAATCGCTCTAAATTTTCCTTTAAGCACAAAATTACTCGGTTTAGATGAACATTTTCCAGACGGTAACAAAGCTAAATTCCTTAATTGTTGTCCTCTTCAAAGGGAGCTAGCCACGTAAATGGAAAATCGACACCGTGGCACACCGTAGAACAGGGGTTCTTAATCTTTTGTGAGCCCCGCACCCCCACAGCGGTCCATGGTAATCCCGCACCCCACCAAAATTTTTTCAGTGATTATTAATTTTAGTTTTTTAAAATTTTAACGAATTATTAAACGTATAGTATTTAAAATCAAATATAATAATTACAAACTAAATTTTAAACTCAACCTTTCCTCAATTAAAGACACAAGAAGATTGTAATACAGGTGAGGCGACGATTAGGCGTTTTAATACAATGGAATCCTATCCAACAATTTCATAATGGTTTTCAAGATTGTTTCTTTTTAAACAATTTTTAATGCTGTATTCGTCTTGAACTTCAAAATAACCTCTCTGTAGCGGATTATCTCAGCCTTCTCACGAAAAGTAGGACCGAGAGAATGACTTTGTTATAAACATAATTAAAGGCAGAAAAATATAGCGACAATATGTCTGGGCACGGCAGTTTAAATTGCTTTGTAAACAGACCTCGAATAGTGATTACGGTTTCTTATTTCAAGGAAACGAATGTTCTTCAGCATCTCACTATACATATATCTAATAAGAAACATGGATGCATGAATACACACACTAGGATGGCAGCTGGTGGTTCAAAATGTTACCTAAAAAAATAAATAAATAAAAAAGTCAAATTTCAAGATGTTCTTACCGCACATCCTGGACCCACTTCCTGCACCCGCTGGACCATCTTCCCGCACCACCTGTTAAGAACCCCTGCCATAGGAGAAGAATAGCCAACACCAAGATAAAGGGTACAAATGGATTCATATAGTCTATGAATACTTTTAAAGTATAAAGCAATAAAAATTGTTTGCTACTTTCAAGAAAACTCTTTCCTAAGCAAAGTCGGGCGTTTCAGCTAGTTAGTATATAATTCGATGATTGTCAAAAATTTCACTGTAAACATTGTAACTTATGCATGTCAATACAATAGCATTGAAAACGAAATTCTTCCTTATTGTCATCTCTTCTTTATCTTTTTAGTGTAAGATGGAACAAAGTACCTTCAGCAGAAGCTCTTGGTAATTTCCAGCTTCTTCTGGATGAGGATCTTGCTAGTCAAGATGAAGCACCATCTTCAGGAACATCCTGTAAACCAAGATCAGAAACAAGAGGGCCTCCTCAGAGGTGGAAGTGATATATGTAGTCCAGGTGCAAGGGGAAACTCGGAAGAGTTCATTTAATAATTTAACTGTTTTACAGATTTAGAACCAGTATGAATTAACAGTCTAAACATATCTAAACATTCATAGCATATTATTTTGGTTCTTACTAAACTTTAAAGGATAAAGTATGGATTATGAACCCTTATGTAAAGTTTATAAAAATTCATTTGCAGTTTGAATGCTTCATAAGTATACCTATAAAAAAACTTAATAATAATACCGTAATGACCCGAATATAAGACACAAGGTTCTTTTCAAATTTTAGCGCCTGAAAACTCTTGAGTCGTCTTATATTCGCGTAGTATGGAATAACTTTGTGTAAATGAATCTTATGTCATAAAAGTAGATGACAATCATTTTGATGCCTGCAGATGTAATTCTGTCGTATCACAATGGAAAGCTGGAGTTATAAACCTGATACTTCATGCACTACAATGTAGCATAGTATAGCATAAGCTAATTAGAACAGTCCTTGTTGAAAGCAAAAAGATTCATTTTGGCACCAGCAAATGTCGTTCTTTCCTATTGTGGGTGCATGAATAATGACGCAGAGTTTCTATAACGGTTTACTTAACAACAAATAACAGAAGAGAGAAATGCAAGGTATGCTAGAAAGCACGTGCTCGTGAGTGGATGACTCAGCAGGAAAATCGATCACCGCACGCCCTCACTCGGCGGCCAAGATATGCGCTGGCAGTTTTAATAATTGTAATTATGGCTTGAATGCAACAATTGAGATTCGACCATTCGAGATTTGACCAACTCAAGAATTCGACCGGTCAAAGCCCGTTAATTCAACCCAGCCGATCGGTCAGTCAAATTAGGAACTAGTTTATGCAAAGTAATTTTCAGCCCACCCAACCACGTGAGGTTTAGTTCCAGTCTAGACATCGTTATATCTGCTGTAATTGTTTGAATTTGTGCTGATTTCACTCCTTTTTTCTGTAAATCTTTTATTTAAATTTATTTATTTATTTATAAATTTATCACTTGACATTGCATCTAAAAGGAAATGTAATAATGATAATGCAAGTGAATCAAATAAAAGAGTGCATTAGACTCATAGTTATGAATTGAAATTAGAAATTTTAAAGTGTACTGAAATCGCACGATCGTTGGGGGATGTCTCGTTCAACTATTAGCACTTATGTGAAACAGAAGGAGAAAATTCTAGAACGTGATAAATTCATGTAATTTGATAACGACAATAAACAGTCCTAGACGCAGTGTTGATTCCTAAAATGGAAAAACTTTTAAAACTTTGGGTAGATGATCAGTGTCAGAAACACATTCCTATTAGTGAGGCCGTGATTAGAGCAAAGGCTAAGGATCTCTATGATGATTTCAAGGAAAGGATGGATGAAATTTCTGTTGATGGGCCTCCATTTAGTGCAAGTAATGGCTGTGTTGACAGAGAGAAGGGCAGGTTTGCATAACCTTAAATTAACTGGCGAGGCTGCAAGTGCAGATACAGATGCTGCCCCAAGTTATTAATTTCACTGCAATATATAGTTGTATGTATAGATAGATGTATGCAGGGATGTGCTGCAGCTGACCTGATCCGGCTCGCACGAGTTGTTTGTTAAAATCTTTGAAGCTCGACAAGTCAAATGTTGCACGTCACTCTTCCGTTAACTTTGTTGGTAAAATACTAATACTACTCATTCTTCCATTTAAATAACATAGGAATGGATGAGGCGAATTTGATTTAATTTGGATTTTAAAATTACATAAAATAATCATACAAACAAAATTTTGTTTTTTTCTTTTTAATGCAAAAAATAAGTTATACATTTAAAATATTTTTTATTTAATTTATTCATAATTTAATATTGTTGTATTAACACATTAATAATGTTATTTTATCTTTATAGAAAGTGAGGGGAGACTTAATAATTTTTCCAGAGATGCGGGAACGTATCCCCTGATTATAACATGCAAGTCTATGGAAAAATGGTATTTGACATTTGACTGTTCAAGATTCGACCTCGTTTTCAGGAACGCATCCTGGTCAGATCTCAGGAGTCGCCTGTAATCAGATAGTAAAATGGTCAAAATCACTGATTTAAATATTATTTCTTAAATGCTGAGTTTAAAAAAGGGGAACATCTTATATTCAGCTAGTATGGTATATAACAGGGGTGATCGTACTTTACAAGCTTAGGATCTACTTATCATTTCCCACTTACGTGGCGATCGACTATCCATCTTCACTGTTAAAAATTATTTATAGCAGGGTTTGGGGGAGGGGGTATGGAAGGGGGGTTTGAAATTGAACCTAGAGGAGGTGGTTGTTTTAATTCGACCTCAGGCGGTGTTTAATCAAATGTTATTCGGGCTTGAGGATTTAATCCTTGGAGCTACTTATATCCACTTATGTGGTGATCGACCCTCCATTTTAACTCTTAAAAATTCTTTCGAGCGGGGCTAAAAAGTTTCTGAGATCTACCTAAAACAAATTGGCGATTGACTGGTCAATCGCGATCGACGTCTTGAACACCTCTGGTATATAACAATAATGGATATAAAAATAAATTTTTATAAATAACCTTCATAGTTTATTTATTTACAAAAATTTATTTTTATTATACTCATTACTTGTTCAAATTTAATTTTGTGAAATTACCTGCATAAGTTACATTTTACTGGTGGAGGCAGTGTTATATTCAACTATTCCGGATATCAATGCTGAAGACTTTTCTTGTCGTATACAAATCAATGAAGCACAGCACGAGTAATATCAAAGGTAAGTAATTGGTTTTATTAGACAATTATTACAAAATCCTGCGATACTTAACATACAAGATTTTGCAAGGAGATTCAATAAAATATACAATAACTAGTATAATTTCCCGCTAAAATTTAACAGGGGAATTACAATCATTCGAATAATTCAGAAAGCGAAACACTTAAAATATAATCAGAGTGGTGCACACATGAGTCCGGACCCCCCTTGGAAAGTGGTGACTTTTTCTAAACTGGAAACACATAGTTATTTTCAATTTGGGTTCATTGGCACCGTCAGAGAGGAATAGAAGATGGTTTTCCTCCTTTGTTTTTTAACATAAATACTATATAATTAATAATGCAATACGCGACATGTAGGTATCGAGATAACTTTCGTACAACTTTTGTGCTTGCCAAATATTTGCCCCCCCCCTTTTAAGAATTCTGTGTGCGCCACTGAATATAATACATCCGAATACAGTGGCAAATCAAATCCAAGGGGAGGAGGGCACCAGGGCACATGCCCCTTGTCATCAGATCCGCAAATATTTAATTGAAAATTTATTAAATTATATATTAGTATTAATTCATAGCATTCATTCCCAATGCCCAACCATGTATTATAAATGTTATTTTGACTTCTGTATGGGTAACAAAAGAGTAATTGAGTTTAACCCTTTCTGTACTGACTTTTAAATTTATGGTTATCGTAGGGGCGGGCGAGCCAGGCGGTTCCCCGGTGCCGCTGAATTGTACATTATGCACTGTATCGCAAAATTTTTGGAGAGATATTTTTATATTTCTCCTTGCTGCAATTAGAAGATTAAATAGAAATACAAATTTTATCATTTTTGTAATAGTTAAACGTCTCCTGGTGGCAGATAAAAAGAGCATTGGGAGGAAGAGTGAGAAGAAGCGTTAATGAAAAATATTATTGATTTGGGATTGTCCATTTATAATTGCCATGGTTGCCATAATGGTTCAAAGAATGCAGTACAAGCTCAAATATTTCGTATAATCGGCGAGCTTTCTTTATGCCCTGTGTTTGCCATAATTTAAATGTAATACTCTGTGACATGGCAAAGTCATGTCTTACAGCCAAATCGTTTTTTGGAATTTTGCAGCAAATTTATGTACTTTTATCTGGTTCGACACAATTATAGCAGTTTTTTAAAAATCATATGACTAAGTTTACAATAAAACCATTATTGGAAACTTGGTGGGAATGTAAAATTAATTGTGTTAGAGCGATTCGATTTCAGTTGGGCGACATTTATGATGCGTTAGTTGACGTTTATGAAACTGCAAATGAGCTAAAACGCTCAATAGAAGCACTTTCGTTAGCAAAAGAAAAGGTTAAAATTTTGGTGTTTTTAATAATTTGGTATGATATTTTCGTGCAAATAAATGTTGTTAGCAAGATGATGCAAAGCGAAAACATGCAGTTAGATCAGGTATTATCACTTTTGCAAAGTACAGAGAGTTTTTCTTATTTCAATTAAAAGAAAATGGCTTCGAAAACCACTGCAAAAGAGCTAGAAAAATAACTTGAAGTGGATCCAGAAGAAGCCATTTTTCGGGTGCAATTGTGTTTGAAGAAGAAAAACAAAGAAGCAATTTTCATATGAAGCCAAAGACGAATTAAATCAATAAATCACCCTGATGAAAATTTTCGAGTTGGCTTTTTTAATAATTTGTTGGACCAAGCAATTCTCTAACTACCCTTTTGTTATTTGCGAAGGAGAAGTGGTTACTAAGGTGCGAAATATCTCGCCTGACTTTTGCGCCACAAATGGAGCAAATTTAGCTTGTAAACCCGGATTGAGGGATAAGTTCCATTTTATGTAGTTAACCATTATAACATTTCCCCAGAACTTATTTGTTATAAAAAAGCTTGCAAGCCAATTTAGCCTTCAAACCGGGACGGAGGGATAGGTTGCACTCCAGGCACTTGTTACAAATTTTTCGGAAAACGTAATTGCTATATAAAAGCTTGCAAGCCAATTTAGCTTGTAAACCGGGACTGAGGGATAGGTTGCATTTAAGGCACCCATTATAACTTTAGCACCAGGCGTTATAGTGATGGCACTATTGTTGCATGTAAGGGTTTCTAGTTAATGGTTGGGTTGTGGCGAACTCTGGACTCGGGGAACTCCCAATCTGCCGAGAATGAGTACTTAGAAACATTGCAGACATTTCCAGTAATGCACACAGTGCCGTGTTATGGCCAAAATATGAAGTTCTTTGAAGGCAGACCGGCACGCATAAGTACTGCCATCTAGCATGGAAATGTAGAATTATGTAGTGTGGCTGTGTTAAGCTACTAGTACCACAAAAATTTTATAAGAGTTTGTTACATAAATATAAATAACTTAATCTACAATAACCACCATTCAGATTGTAATGAACTTTCATGTGCTCGTTTTCTTGCATCTATAAATCTGTTTCTTGACAATCGTTTTACTGTTGTTTCTTATGACTCATTATCTCTATGCCTCACTTTTCGTTTGTTCTGCTCGTTCAATCTTTTCTGTCTCTCCTGTTCCGTTTCTCTTCTCCTAGATTCAGCAATATTTCCATTTGACGAGATCTCCAGTGAGTTTGTGCTCCTCTGTTAAGTCTTCTTTTCCTTTTTATATTGAGTTTCATTACTTTCCATATTTATGGACTGCATTAATTAAACTTAACTTAAATGGTTTGTGCAATTTTATAATTATTGCACGTATTTATTATCTTTATAGTACTATAAATGTAGTTGGAAAGTTACATTATACGCTACAAGCTTATAATTCTTTTATAAAGATGAAGAATATTTAAATGATCATTACATTTGAGAAAATTATAATAGTTAACTTTAAACTTAACAAACAGTCTTAAAAAACAATATTGCTAAAAATGAATGATTAGACAAATCTCTCTCCCTCTCTCTTTGGTCTCCATTGCAGCGATCACTATAAAAAATACAAACATTGTCTCATTAAAAATTACAAAATCCAAAAAGAGAAAGTAATATCAATAAAGATTTACATTCACAGATTTTGAATGGGAACCCAACCGCCAGACATGAGTTGGCGATGTTAATTACAGTATGATATGAGAATTATTTATTAAATAAAGATAAGATTTGCATTCTAAACAGTCATGTACGATATGCTGCGAATGCCTACAATAAAAACACATTCGGTAACAGTGAATCATTTATTCAAAAAGACCAAAACATTCATTCAGTTATCAGCATATTTAAAGTTTGTAAACTGCAAATAATACATAAAGCATTTTTCTTATGAAACAAAGTATGTCTTTATGTGAATATAGTAATGCAGATAAGATTCAATTATTGGCCGTTAAAGAAGAACAATCACGTACTTTAAACAAAACCACTCAGTGGTCATCTCCTTTACAGTCTAATTTTTACACAAATACATATAATGATAAAAATTATCAAAGCTATTATATATATATATATTTAGGGCAACTAGGTGTTGAAGGAAAAGTTGTATCTCTCTCGTGCTGACGAAGGGATCATCCCGAAAGTTCTAACCTCTACAAATGTGTCTCTCCAACACCCCAGCGGCTCTACTTCCGGTAAATGTTCACTGAGTTTCCTTCAACACCTAGTTGCCCTAAATATCCTTACTTACCTTTCCTCTTCTGTAGTATTTATTTATATATATATATATAAAGGTGGCAACAACAAGGTGTTGGAGGAAGCCCAGTGGACTTACCAAAACTGGAGAGCCGCTGAGGGTGCTGAAGACACAGGAAAAACAACACAAGTTTGAAAGCTTATCATGCTGAAGCCCTTCGTCAGCTTTCAAATTTGTCTTGTTTTTCATGTTTTTCTGCTTTTCGTGTCTTCAGCACCCTCAGTGGCTCTCCAGTTTTGGTAAGTGTACACTGGACTTCCTCTAACATCTTGTTGCCACCTTTATAATTACCTTTCCTTTTACTTAATCTCATATATATATATATAGAGGTGTGTGTGTGATTTGAGGTTTGTAAATTGTGAGCAAAGAGAACGCATTAACCCTTTCAATCCTTGTGTCCATAATAATGTATGTTAGTTTGAAAAATTTTCTTGGCCCTCCAATAAGTATTTCCCATCTATAAACTTTTTTAACATTATATTTCATATATTAGAAAATGCATTTATTGACGTTTTTGCTGCCACTTATAGCGCAAAATGCGAAATTTAAATGAAAACAATCAAGATGTCGGCACCTAACCAATCTACTCCTGTTAAGTCATAATTATTAGCAAAATATGTTTTATAAATGTGGCAATAATTTATATTCTGTATGTGAAAATCAGATGGTAAAATATTAATTAAAGATTATACGAAAGCATTTTTGTTCTAGTGTTTGAATTTTTGGCATTTTGCATGATTAGAGACGGGTTTTACATTATAATGTACACTTTTTAACTTCCTTAAATTGAGGCGAATTTTTTAAAGTTATATTTTCTAGTTCCTTAAGAGCCCATATACATTACTACATAGGAAAATAGAATTTATAGAAAAAATTAAGGACTGAAGGAGTTAAAAAGGTATTAAGAACAAACCCACAGCTGTCATTAATACTGGGCTTAATGCCATCACACGCATGTCTCCACTCGAAGTAGAGGAATCGGTTCGGTAAATGCAGTGGCGTCATCCTCACCAAAACAGCTCTTTCTGCCACTCTTAGCATACACGGCAACCGAAGCATTCTCCTCCTTTGGAAATAATACATCAACGGCATGCTTAGGACGTACGTTCAAATCAGTTCGAGTTTCACCTTGTTTGATGTTTCTATCGGACATACAGTTCGAATTGCATGCAATTTTCTCTTTGACACACTCGACCGATTCGCACTCTTGAGTATTATCGATCCTAGAGTCGTCCGAATCGATAGGATCACTGTCGGAGACATTACAAATAGACAGTCCCGAAAGGTCGCTAGGCCACGGAAGATTGGTCTTCTGGAAAAGAGCAGCGCTAGCGAAAGACACGTTGGGAGCGGTGTTATCGTAGATGACGCCTTCTCCTCTCCCGTTGACGACCATCCGCCTTCCACTGTCTTCATCATCGAATTTACGTTCTATGGTGGATCGCGTACGCATCCACAATAATGATGAGGAAGAGGGCTCCCGGTAGGATGCGACCACACCTCTTCTAGACTGCGCGTGGCGATGCCTGTGATGATGTTGACGTTGCCTTGGGAACATGCAGCAGAGCGTCTCCTGGAACGCCATCCTATACTTGGCAGACATGACGTTGTAAAGTATGGGATTTACGGTAGAGGAGAAGTAGTAGAAGCAGCCGGTGATGTAGTACATCCACTCGTTGATTTTTACGTAGTTAGGCGAGTTCTTGGCATAGACGTATAGGAGGCGCTGGGCGTGGAAGGGAGCCCAGCAGACGAAAAAGGCGATAACGACTGCGGCTTTAATAAAACAAAAGGAGAAAAATTATATATATATATATATATCATTCTATATCGACTCTTCTTACAGAGGATATAGGACAGGGGTGGGGAACCCTTGGCACGCCAACGACTTTTTTCCGGCATGCAACCCAGGGCTCACCTTAAAAAAATAATGAAATAAATATATATCCAACATCTTCGCTGGAATGGTATATTTTAACTTAATAGAATACAATTGTATTAAGTAGAGCGATACCAAATAAAAATGCAATAAAGAAACAAACACTATCAACTGTTTTAGTAATAATAAGTAATAAGAAAATGAAAATGAAGTTTTGATTTGATGTTTTAGTAATAATAAGTAATAAGAAAATGAAGTTTTGATTTGATGTTTTCTGCTAAAAAATTGTAAAGATTAACTTCTGTTTAATATATTATGTAGGTAAAATAACATTTTATTTCCTCTGTAATTTTTATGTTTTGCTCATAAGGGATTAAGAATTAATAAAAGAATATCTTTAATTTTATTTTCTTTTATTGTGTTTTAGTCAAGTAAAACGATTATGAGATTGGGCATTGTAATGTATTGGGAAAACTTGAAAAAACTTGTCTGATTGATCTTTATAAAAAACAAAAACAAAAAATTCAGAATTATTGTTTACTCTTTTGCTAATGTTAAAAATTGCGTCCTTAAATTGTGTGGCTGTATATGGCAGCTAGAATTACACTTAAAGGTTAATAAAAATATCCACGCTATCAACAGGTAGAAGGACTTTTAAGTAAAAATACCGTCACTAATTTTTACATTCATTCAATCTTACATGACTTAAAATAATCACTCTTACAATATTCTTTGATTTTACTGCTCTAGTGTGATTTTTGAGTATTTGAAAGGTTCTCATAATACTTAAAAGACACAAAATAATAATATGTTCCACAAAATTTTGGTTGGCATGTGAGAAAATTATGCATCAAAGATTTGGCGATTTTGGCACGCGCACTTAAAAAGGTTGCCCACCCCTGATATAGGATATATATAGGAGGATACTAATGTCTGGCCCAAACTACAATAGTTGGAGATCTGAAATTTATTACATATGTGAATCGAAAAAAATAATTGAAGGAATAATTGAAAATTTGCAACAATGTTTATTTTCTTGGACGTTAAAATTTATAAACAATTTTACTAACATTTCATAGTTTAGGTACTTCTAAATGTGTTATGAAGCTGAAATTTTTTCGAATGGTAGAATTTGCCAAATGATGAAAACAGGATTATAGAAATTTGAAAATTTTTATTCGTTCGGCCGTAATAAATTCTAAAATTTTAAACAAATTGATTAATGTTTATGTACTTTCTGTAGATCCAGGAAGCTGAAAATTTTAACGGTTAGGAAATAATGTCCCGGTGGTAAATAACATTGAAAATTTTAGAAATATTTATTGCTGTGGCTGTTAAAAATTAAAAAGTTTAAACAATGAAATTCATATAAATGCACTCTTAGAGGTGCTGCATGGATGAAATTTCGCATAAATGTGAGGTATTTGTAACAAATGATAAAAACCTATAAATGTATTATAATTATAAATTTTAGGGGTTGTTTTTACCCCAATATTGACCATAAGGAAAAACACGTAAATCAGCGAGAAGGTGCAAACTGTTGCGTTTAAAAATTATTTGTCGGCTCATACTCTTTACTATAGGGTGAGAGAAACAGCTTGCAGAATGCAAACACACCATCAATAGTATAATATATTGACGATTCTTACTTAGCATATAGGGATATTTCATATACAGTAGCCCCTTACCAACCACAAGGGTTCTGTTCCTGGAAACTCTCGCGGTTGGTAAACTTAAGAGCTTATGGGAAAAAGGAGGTTAGGGGAACTGATGTCACGACTCAACCTGTTAGCATCCCTCAAACATTTTTTTTTCCTATAATAAAGTAAAACAATAACATTTGTTGGAAAAAATATTGTAAAGAGAGTTTTAAATGAGTTTCTGTACATAATCCTTACTTTTATTGCTATGAGGACGCCCATGTAGATAATGTACATGATCACGATGATGATGGGGGAGGAAGGAGCTTGATTGTTATTGTGAAGAGAGGTCATCTGGACCCTTTTTCTCCTCCTCTGGACCTTCTACCTCCTCCTCACAATAGGAGGGTCGTCGACGTCTTCTTCCACATGTTCTGCTGCTGTTTTTGACTTTTTATAGTCACTAGTGGATGGTTGAGGCTCAGGCTGTGCTTTTGGACGTACAACTTTCTTGAAGAAAGCCTGAAGAGTTGGTTGCAAAATTTTCCTTTGGAGCTCTTTGTACGGCATTATGAGATTATTCAATCCTCTTCTGAACTTCAGGCTCTGTTCCATAGAAGGATCAATCTCCATAACCTTTTCTGTCAATTCATTTGCATGCTGCAGTACTCTATTCAAATTTTCTAAAGTCAACTTCACATGTGCTCTTGGATCATCTTCTTTTTCTACTTCATCTTCGCTTGATGATGCAATCAGTTCCCCGAGATCCTGTTCACTTAGCTCCTGAGTATGGGAATCCAAGAGCTGATCAACATCATTTGTTTGCATGATGTCAAATTCCTCACCACGCAGTCGTAAAGCAGAAATAACAATGCATTTCACCTCTTCGTCCACAGCAGCTATATTGGTGAAATAATTCACAATCTTCTTCCAAAGTTTCGTCCAAGCAGCATTAAGGATAATTTGCTTTATTTCATCCAATGATTCTTTTATAATTGTGAGAGCATGCGCAATCGTAAATCCTCTCCATGCATCTTTTAAAGACAAGTCAGGGTTATTCTCGATAACGTCGGCAATGTGATCAAAGGTTCGGCGCGTGTAATAGCTCTTGAAAGCTTTTAGAACGCTTTGATCGAAGGTCTGGAGGAGTGAGGTGGTGTTGGGCGTAGAAAAACTACTTCAACATTTGGATGAGCAAAGAGTAATTCTTCAGGATGACCAGGAGCATTATCGAGAATCAGCAACACCTTGAAAGCTAAATTTTTATTCTTTAAATAGCGCTCTACTTTATGGACAAAACAGTTACGAAACCAATCCATAAAAAGCACAGCAGTCACCCATGCTTCTGTATTGGCTCTCCAGCTTTTTCCCCACATTCTAGGAGATTGATCTACTCAACTTTATGGTGGTGAAAGTTTTCTCGGGTTTCCAGTCGGGTGATGTGGAATAAAGCTTCCGACGTTTCGGCGGCTGTCTCTGCTGCCATCTTGAAGGAGAAGATGGCAGCAGAGACAGCCGCCAAAACGTCGGAAGCCTTATTCCACACCACCTGGCTGGAAACCCGAGAAAACTTTCTCCACATCATTCGCCGGGAAAAACTCAAATCATTACTCACTCAACTTCCTGGTGTCAAGATAAAATTTTTGAAAATTAATTTCGGGCACTTTCCGATAAGATAGAGAATTGAAACTTGGATGGTTGTTAGATATGTACGAGATCTATTGGGAACCGTTATAACTTTTACCGCAAGTGTCCTGCATATAGACGAAACTAAGAGGAATAAAGAGCTGATATTTTCAGTGTTTGTAGATGTCATGATTATATCTCCATATTATTTAAGAACTCCTGCATAGGTGTCATCGGTTCGGCTCCAGGTAGCCTTAAATTTGAGATAATTTCCCATAAGATAAGCAATGAAATTGGTGCAGGGCACTTTTGCGTTTAAAATTTATTTGTCGGCTCTTATTCGTCATAATAAGGTGAGATATAATGCTTGCAGAATGCAAGCACACATTACTATTAGGAGGATAATAATGTCTAACCCAAACAACAATAGATGGAGAGCTGAAATTTTCAGAAATTGTAAATGGCATGGGGAGACCGCCAGAAAAAATCGAAAATTACGTTTATTTTCTTGGCAGTTAAAAATTATAAACATTTCATGCTTTAGGTACTTCTAAATGTGCTACAATGCTGACAATATTTCTAAAGGTAGAGTTTACCAAATAACGAAAACGGGATTATAGAAATTTGAAAATGTTTATTTATTCGGCCGTTAAAAAAATTCACGTTTACAAGTGGATTTTCTAAGCAATTAAACCTCAGTTAGTTGTTGTTTCTTGTTCAAATTCTATATAAATTGTAATTTTACATTTTATTTTATATTTTATTCAACTACGTGGATATGTATGTCGAGTTATTTAACATCGTCAATGTTCTCTGTTTGTACATTTTTGAATCAGCCATTTATACTTAAAAGTTAAAAAGCAATTAACATTATTTTTGGAAATTATATTCCCTTGGCATTTCAAACAAAATAATGTTTGCTATTAACATTCGTGTAGTTCTTGTTCTCCGCGTTCCGTCGCCATATTTCGCGTGTATCACTTTCGTTTTCTTCTATTCCTCGAATACAACTTTCCTTCGCCCAACTCGCGTTCGCACTCAACAATCGATCTGACAGCATATTCTAACATGTCTGCCGTTCGGTGAACGAGAGAAGATATGAAAAATTCCGAGAACGAAAATGTAGAGATGAAAAAAAAAGTGATTGCGGACACCAAGTAAAACATCACCGCGAAGAAGCAAAACAGGAATAATAAAAAAGGCGAGGGAAAAAAGCGACCAAAGCCGTGCGCAAACTTCGGGCTTAAATCTTCTTAGCCCAACTCCCTAGTGCTGTGCTATGGCTGGTGTTGGTTAACGTTGCGGTTGTATAGGGTAATTATCGGGCGCGTCGCAGAATTGCGAACTTTCAACGCAATTTACAGAAAAACTACCGCAAAAGGGGGTTTAGCTGTGATCCTGGAATCTAGCGCTAGTCACCTACGAAGTTTCAGCCAAACCCATGACCCCACGTCTGGGTCCTCCCCTTGTGAGTCACCTGCGCTTTGCAGATGACGTCATACTATTCGCAAGAAGCTCAGAAGAGTTCCGTAGAAGAACTGAAGAGCTTGAGCAAGCAAGCCGAGAAGCTGGACTTGAGATGAATCTTAATAAAACAAAAGTTATGTACAACTCCTTCACAAATTCTGGGACGATACATATCAACGGAGCAGAACTCGGAGAAGTAACCAGCCATGTTTACTTAGGTCAAATCACTACTGATGGTTCGCTTCTTGGAGAAATCAACCGGAGAGAGAAGATGGCATGGAGTGCTTTTGGCAAGAATGCGAACATCTTTAAATCAAATATTCCAGTCTTCCTAAAAAGGAGACTGTATGACCAATGCGTTCTGCCTGTTCTGACATATGGTTGTGAAACATGGACCATGAATGCCAGAATGATACAACGCCTGCAAACAACACAGAGGGGCATGGAGAGATGCATGTTAGGGATCACCCGAAGAGACCGCAAGAGGAACGACTGGGTAAGAAAGAAGACTGGAGTCTGTGACGTGATTAGAAGAGTGAAGGTGCTAAAATGGCAGTGGGCGGGCCACATTGCTAGAAGAAATGACCAGCGCTGGACGTCCAGTGTCATGGAATGGATCCCAAGAAACATCAAGAGACCGAAAAGAAGACCGAAAGACAGGTGGGACAGAGAACTTGTCAAGTTTTTGGGGAAAACTTGGAGGAGGGAGGCAGTTGACAGGGAAAACTGGAAAAGTCTGGAGGAGGCTTTCATCCGTTAGTGGATTGAAAAAGGCTGACGATGATATATATACACACACACACACTAGTGGTTAGCGTGTCGGCTTTCCGTTACAAAGTTCCGGGGTTCAAACCCCGCGAATAAAGGTTTTTCAAAAAAAAAACTATCATCGGTGCCTGACAGTAGGCAGCAGTACTGTCAGTATGGTATAGAGCCGAAAACAAATTATGTTGGCTGGGTCTATATACAATAGAGCTGTAGGCGTGATCGGGACGATTTGAACGGCTACAGTACTGCGATGTGGAAAGCAAGAGGGAAACTACCACATTAAAATTCCCTAGTAATGATTATATGGTTGGACAATATGAGTTCTCTCGGGGTAAAATATTCCGGAGGTAAAATAGTCCCCCAATCGGATCTCCGGGCGGGGACTGCCTTGAGGAAAGCATTTGTCGAAGGTAACTTACGCTTAGGTACTTGGAATGTAAAAACCATGAGGAAGGCAGGAAAGCTAGAGAGCCTGAAAGAAGAAATGAGAAGAAATAGGATTGATATCATAGGGCTGAGCGAAGCTAGATGGGAAGGAGAAGGACAGTTCGACTCGGAAGAATTCACGGTAGTTTACTCAGGAGGAAATAGTGGGGCAAGGGGAGTAGCTCTGGTACTTAGGAAAGATATGATGAAGAGCGTGACAAAAATAACAGCAAGGAACGATAGGTTGATGGCAATAAAGCTAAAAGCAGTCCCAGTGGACATGTTGATAATCCAGGTATATATGCCAACGTCCACTGATGAAGAAGAAGAAATTGAGGAGATGTATGAACAAATTAACGGGATTTACGATGAAGACGGAAGAGGAAAGGTAAACTGCATAATGATGGGAGATTGGAACAGCATAGTTGGTGAAGGACAAGAAGAAAATGTTGTCGGTCAATACGGACTTGGGAAAAGAAACCGAGGAGGAAAAAAACTGGTAGAATTCTGTGTTAATAACGACTTAGTAGTGACTAATACATGGTTCAGAAACCATAAACGAAGGCTGTACACATGGAAAAGCCCAGGAGATAGAATGAGATGCCAAATAGATTACATCCTAGTAAAACAAAGATTCAGGAACAGCATACAAAATGCTAAGACATTACCAGGAGCAGACATTGATTCAGATCACATCCTTCTAAT
The DNA here is from genome assembly GCA_036926305.1 of Uropetala carovei. NCBI lineage: Eukaryota > Metazoa > Arthropoda > Insecta > Odonata > Petaluridae > Uropetala > Uropetala carovei. Next base: position 1,222,705 of record JAXCHB010000147.1, on the reverse strand, counting down.
AGTCGATGTAACTACAAAGCTTAAACAAATAAGGAAAACGAGAAGAGATAGACAGACTTGGGACCTAGAAAAACTGAAAGAAAAGAAAGATGCCTTCAACACGAAGTTGGAAGATCGCCTTAGAAATTTGGAAAACAAACCGAAGACCGTGGATACAGAATGGGAGGAAGTGAAAGCCAGCATCAAATATACCTTGAATAAAGAGATTGGGAAACAAGAGAAGAAAATCAGAAAACCATGGATCACTAAGGAAATGCTGGAGAAAATGGACGATAGAAGAAAATGGAAAAACGTTAACAGTGAAGAAGGTAGAGCCAACTATAGACGCATAAACAATGAGATGAGAAGGGTAACAGATAAAGCTAGGGAAAATTGGATAAAAGAAAAATGTGAGGAAATACAACAGATGGAGAAGTTAGGACGATATGATATGATGTACGCTAGGGCACTGGAGTTAGAAGATAAGAAGTCTAATGGGATTCGTGGTAAAGGAATTATTAATACAGATGGGAAAATAGTCGCAGAACCAAAGGATGTAGCACAGGTATGGGAAGAATACATTAAGGAACTATACAAAAAGCAGGCAGGATCGGTACAAATGGAACTGGAAGAAGAGAATTGCATTGAAAAAGACAACTTGGGACCAAATATTATTAAAAGCGAAGTAGAAAAGGCGATAATGGAACTAAAGAAAGGAAAAACTACAGGCAGCGATGGAATACCAGTACAGGTACTTAAAGTCATGGGATCGGAAGGACTAAAAGTGATTACGAAACTAATTAATAAGATTTACGACTCGGGAGAGTGGCCTCAGGATTTCTTGGATGTAACAATGATCCCTCTAAAGAAGAAGCCAAAGGCAATGCAGTGTAAGGACTACAGAACGATATCCCTACTGTCACACACTTCGAAGATTCGAGGATTCTTAATAAAAGACTAGAGAAAAAGGCTGAAGAAATGCTAGGGGATGATCAATTCGGCTTCAGAAAAGGACGAGGAACCAGAGATGCTATCGGTGTAGTGAGAATCGTATCAGAAAGGGCAATAGAGTACAGTCAAGATTGCTGCGTATGTTTCGTCGACTGGCAGAAGGCCTTTGTTAGAGTAAATTGGGTACTGCTGATGAGGATATTAAAGGATATAGGTGTAGACTGGAAAGACAGGAGACTGATCAGGAATCTATATGTGAATCAAGTTGTAAAGGTCAGGTTGGAGAATACGGACACCAGCGGAGTACATATCGGTAGAGGAGTAAGACAGGGCTGTTGTCTATCGCCGATTCTATTCAATATATATGGAGAGAGACTAATGCAGTGTGGCGACCCAAAGATTACCGCCACATACAGCTCCAACTAAATGCTATATCGTACACATAACAAAATAACATAAAATATCAACAACACTTAACCACTTCAGAAACTGTGGACTTATTGTTACCGTCTCTCCAACAGGAAACTTTTCACTCTTTCGTCCCCTTTCTCTGTCACTCTCCCTCTTCTCTCCTTTTTCTTTACCACTCCTGTCACAGCTCGCTCGCCGTCTCTCTCGGTGGTCTGCGTCGTTTTCTTGACTGCCCGCTCTCGCCTGACGTCGCCGCTCGAGGGAGGGGGTACGGCGGGTCGTTTAAATGCCCGTCTCCTCGACTTCGTATTGGTTAAATTCGTGATTAAGTGATATACCCCTACGAAAAGGAGGGAATGGGAAATAGGGGTAATATTCGCCCTATATAAAGCGCGTTGCTGTGGTCCTAGCCATTCGGCGGGGCCATTCGGCGGAGGCGTTTGGCGTTCTCTTCATCGATGAGAAAGACATCGATATTCTGCGATTTTTCTGCGTTTTCGTCGCGTTATTTCGACAAGTGCTTTCGTTAAGTGCGGAGTTGTGGGGAAAATTGCTGCAGCAGGAAGCGTTAGAAGGCACGGGAGATTTCAAAATCGGAGGAAGGATTAAAAGAACAGTGAAATACGCGGATGATCAAGTACTTCTAGCAATAAAGGAAAAGGAACTCCGGAAAATGATAAATAAACTAGTGATAACTGGTAGAAAATATGGTATGGAAATTAATACAGAAAAATCCAAGGTTATGCGAATATCAAGTAAAGAAGAAGAAAAAAAGTTGAACATAGGTATTGGAGGAAAGCCATTAAAACAAGTGTGGAAAGAAGGAAATATTAACCGAGGTTGAGACCGGGAGGAGAGAAATAATTTAAGATGTGGAGGTGGCAGGGCCTCGAACCGGAACCGAACCGAAAAAAACCGATATTTTTGGCCGGAGTGGAACCAAACCCGAACCGAAAAAACTGAATGTGTTTAACCGAAACCGAAAACCGATATTTATTTCGCTCCTTTATTTCGTTTCGCATATACAGTGTAAGCGAAAGGCGGAATTTTCCCACCGCTCAGTAACCTTCTATGTTGAAATGGTCATCGGCTCATTCACGCTCCCATACCCTGTGGCCATGGGGTCTAAACCCCGACCAAGTTCACTTATCCTCAAGTCCCTTGGATCGTTCCACGAATACGACATTAAGATTATATCTAACGACTTCTGGAAATTACACGGGGAAATTTATCCATTTGGGAATTCCTTGAAACTTATGAATGCACTCTGCACCGATTTAAGTGTTTTTCTCTTTGGACAATATTGGGGTAAAAACATCCCCTAAAATTTATAAATATAAAATTTTATAGTTTTTCATCATTTGTTATGAATATCTCACATTTCTTCAAAATTTCATCGATATAGCGCCTCTAAACGTGCATTTATATATATATATTTAACTGTTTAAAATTTATGAATTTTTAACAGCCAAAATAATAAACTTGTAATTTTCAATGCTATTTCCCGGTGAAACACCATCTCCAAATTTACTGAAAATTTTCAGCTACCTAGCTCGATCGAAAGTCCATAAACTTTATTCAATTTGTTTAACATTTATTAATTTTTAACGGTCACTATATAATAAACTTTCTATAATTTTCAATGTTAATTACCGCTGGAATGCTGCTTCCTAACTTTCTCAAAATTTTCAACTCCCTAGCTCAACATTAGTTAATTTGTATAACATTTATGAATTTTGAGCAGCCAAAAAAAACATTTTCAAATTTCTATAATCCCGTTTTCGTTCTTTCGCAATTTCTACCGCAAGAAAAATTTTTAGCATTGTAGCACAACTTCTACACCGATTTACGCGTTTTCTTATGTGGCAAAAATTAGCGAAAAGGGTCTAAATTGTCCCTCAAAATTGGAATTTCGACAGTTTTGGATTTATTCCTTCGGTTGTGACCAAAAACCTATAATCCTATCGATTTTGTACAAAACCATAACCGTGTCAAATTTCAAGTTTGTAGCTCATTTAGAAGTGCCTTATAATTTTTACACTCGTATGGGGCAGAAATGGGGAAAATCCAACCCTAAAAATTGGAATTTTTGCAATGTTTTATTATAAGGCACTTCTTAATGAGCTACAAACTTGAAATTTGGCAAAATTATGGGTTTTTAGTTACAATAAAAGGAAGAAATCCGATGTTGTAAAAATTCGAAATCTTAGGGGATGTTTTGCCTCATTATTGCCCCATACGAGGATTAAAATTATAAGGCACTTCTAAACGAGCTACAAACTTGAAATTTGACACGGTTATATGAGTTTGTACGTAATCGATTGGGAATAATTCAAAATTGTAAAAATGTTAAAATTTAAAAATGCTTGCAGAATGCAAGCACGTAATATTACTTTTTTCTTTGTTTTGATGATGGCATTGACCAACTGTTATTCCTTGTTCATTCAGAGTGAATTTTCTTAGCAATAAGAACTACAGTAATATCTCGATTTACGACGCTTCTATTTACGTCGATTCACTTTTATGCCGGTTGCAAAATCAACCCCCAAAAAATTTTTAATTTTGAAAAAATTTAGAAAAATCGGAAAAAACTGTCTTAAAGTTATCTTGCAGCATGAAGCAGTTTCGGACATAGTTGCATTCAATTGGAATGCAGAGTGCAGTTGTCTGATCACTTGAGTGGAGAGGAGGTGGATTGCTACAATGTACATTAGAGGTCTGCACGGGCCGAAATCTTCTGCTTGATTAAAACATTTTCAGGTGATGACGAATTTAAATCTCAAAAAAATTCCTGAGTTCGACTCCAAGGAAGGCATTTCCATTTTACATCAGTTAACATGTAAAACACGATTTTTTTACGTGAAGGCTTTTATCGTTTTGGAAATTAAAATTAGAAGTTATTAACCTACGACCTTCGGATATAAACCATTTTGAAGAAAAAAATATAAAGTTTCTTATTCCGTTCATCTTTTTTCGCCCACATTTCGAAATCTCCCATGTTAAACGTGTAATTTACTTATTTTCCTTTCTTTTGCAATACATTTATTAAATTTAATAAATTTGTAGTTATTTTGTAATTTCCGTTCTTTTGCGATAAATTTATAGTTATTAAATTACGAGTTCTTTTGTATATTTGAGACTGTCTGCCTAATTTAGCACCATGAACATTGGTAGAATAATTTAGCGTGATAAAATACAGAATTACCGAATTTTATTGGTTACACAGCAAAAGTGAATGAAATCCTCATCCCCGTGCTGTCGTCAAATATCCTATTAATGAGAATGACGGAAGATAAACGATAAAATTTTCTTTTCGTTTCGCAACGTTAGACGTTTACAGTATTCACTCACTTTTTGTCGAGAAATTTACGGCGAAAATGTTCTGAAAAATGCAAGATTACGCAGGTGTCTCTCCTAATCCCAGACATCATTGGTGCAGTTTTTCAAAAAGAAGGAACCTGAACTCAGAGAAGCTATTGACCCAGATGAGCCTTCGCCAGGCCCGTCTCATTAACGCCGCCCCAGAACGCCACTGTCAAAGAATATCAACATAGGGGCCAGACAGTGGCGTTGTCGCTCCAGCAGTGGCTCCGAAGGACCAAAGTGAAATTTTTATTTTATTATTGCTGTTTTATTATTATTATTATTATTTACTTTACTGTAATTGATTACTTGCATAAAAAATATTAATATTTCATTTTCAGCATTTAAATTATCAAAAGTACTTTTAGCGGTCACTATTCGTATTCTAGGAACATTCTAGGAACCTATCTCATTTAAATACATTATAATTTTACCTCAAGTTCGCCGCTTCACTTTGCGACAGTGCCCTCTTGGCACCTAAACCCGGCGTAAAGTGAGGTATTACTGTACTAATATTGCTTCGTTGCAAGATAATAATTAGGTAATTGATATACACGAAGCAGAAATGTGATCTCAGGTTTTAACAAGTAAGAATTTTTAAGAAATTCAAAAATAAAATATTTTTTTGCTTTATAATATAGGCGGCCTTAAAAGGACGAAACAAGAAAAATTTCAGATTATTTGTTCGTTATAAAAGATTTTGGTGTCGTATTCTTTTCATTACTGTAACTTTACATATCATTTACATAATAATTTCACTTTGATAGGAGATTTCCGAGGATGAGCTTCATTAAAAAATGTGTTTTTTTATTAACTTTATATTCAAAATCCATTTACTCCAGCTTATGGGATGAGATTCTTACGTAAATGACATGTAAGTAAAGTTATAGTAATGACAAGTACAAGACACCAAAATCTTTTATAATGAACAAATAATCTGAAACTTTTCGTTTTATCCTTTTAAGACCACATATTTTATAAAGCAAAAAGATTTTTTTTTGAATTTCATTAAATTCTTACTTGTTTTCATCTTTCGCAAGTTTTGAAATTTCGAATATACTTTTCTACCCAGAAGCTATCTACCGCAGCGTGAGGAATAAAAATACATTCCCAAAGGACCCATCTACTGATAACGAGGTGTCAATTGTTTTATGAAAAAGTTCAAAATTTTTCAACCAATGCAGTGGTTGAATGGTGACATTATTGCGGTATAAAATGACATACTGGAAATAAGTTAAAATTTTCCTACAAGTATGCGTTATAACTTCTCTCGCCATATATTGGTCAAAATTACAACTCGCGTTGTAATCCGTACTTCCCGCTATCATTTCTAACGTTGGGGCACTGAATGCTGTGAATATGTAGTAGTTCAATTTATTGCTACTAAAACGCCCCCAGACTCACCACAACCAAATAGACTTTTGGAAAGTTTGAACATGCAAAGTTTACTTCTATATGAGATACGAAATTGTTTGTGGGCTAAAAGCCATGTGCAAGTAATAAGCTTTCAAACAATGTAACATTCTTTACGATCCGGTCATTCGTTCAAGAGATATAAGGGAACAAAGAATGGTCTACCCAAAAATATATATCAGTGGTTCTCAACCGGTGTGCCGTGGCTCATTAGTGTGCCGCGAGGAAGGGACTAGTGTGCCGCACACTCCCAAGATATGTAATTTTTAAATTATGTATTTAAAGTACAATAAAATTATACAATTATTGCTTTACCAATCGTAACAATCTAATATAACTGCGACTTTTACTTGTTACGCTGGGTTTTATCTTTAAAAATGTGTATTTACGCAGTGAAATTAATTAGGGGTGGTATCGGTGTGCCGCGATGTATTTAATTAAGCATGCATGAAGGTGTGCCGTGGAGCAAAAAAGGTTCTTGGGGAGCACTGCTCTATTTGAATTATAAAATCCTGCGAAATTTCAGGCTTCTAAGTTTATTTCTAATCAAGTTATTCACAAAATTAGAGCGTTACGCATCATTACGATTTTATAATACAAATAGAGCAGTGCTCCCCAAGAACCTTTTTTGCTCCACGGCACACCTTCCCGCATTCTTAAGACTTATTCAGACTTTTACTCCAAGAACATTAAATCTTAAACTCGAGAAATTTTGGAATAAGGAATTAATCTCCGTTTGCAAGTACATACTTTTTTTAAGAGGGTGCTTTTTCTGACATGAAATTCACAAGTCTCGTAATTCAACATATGAATCACTGTTACATATGGTGAGACATACTAGAGCCGACTTAAATGCGTCAAAAGGAATCGATCGTCCTCATTGCTGCTAATAGTTACGTTTTAACAAATCTAATTAGAATGAGGAATGCATGGTCAATAAATACGCAAGGTATTGAAAAATGCGTATAATTATATTTATAATACTTCAGAATTTTAAATTGGAATTTAAATTAGGGCGGCCTCAGGAGAAATTTTCCCTCTGTGGATTTACAAAGTGGATTTACAGCCCTGCTATAACAAACAACGGAAGTGATTCGTAGTCAGGCTGCATTTCGTCGCACAAGATTTCATATGATGATCTTTCCCAATGTTCTAAACTTTCAACTCCTCCTCGAGTACCTCTAAAGTGAAGGAACAGTTGAAGATCAAATATTTCTTCTGGATAAACAACACACAAGTGTATAAGACATTTCTGGAACTTTATCTCGAAACATTTTTGTAATTTGAGCAACTATGATTGTCTCGTGCATCACTAAATATAAAAATGACTCGATATACTTCCGAATAATATTTATAGCAATTTTTTCATTCAAGCAAGTTAAGTCGATTAATCACTCAATAATTAAGCCTATTCGTAAAATAAGAAACTAATATTAACAACGATTGTATACTCTCGATTCCTGAACTGGGGGAAAATATATTAGACTAGTTAATTAATAAACATTTTATTATAAATAATTACCATATAAATAGATCTAACGGAAAAATACGTTTCGCATAATAATTTTCAATTTACATTTAAGAAAACTGCATTAACCTTTACGATCCTAGGGTTTTTGTCCCGCATATTCTGCGCCAGCCGAGGTTTTTCTCTTCCTCCATCTCACTAGGTGTAACGTTTTGCAAAATAATTTATTTTAAACGTACCATATAATGTAAATCATTGAAATAAACACTATTTACTAATCGATAAAATTGTGCATATTATGATATTTTTACTTGTTTTCACCAATTTGCAAATCTTAATTATAAATAAATTTCCATTATTTCAATTGTCACATATTTTACGTAATAAATATTAGTAGGAAAATGGACGGAGACAAAGAAGAACATATTCAACCCAAGTAACGCTATCTCTAGGATAGCAAACTCTTCATCTCATGAGAATCAGAAAGTAAAACACCTCAGATGACCCACTCACTCTGTTTCGTCTCGGCCTAAGGAAAGGCACGAAAAAAATTTCCTCCTCTTAGGTACAAATGAAGTATCGGAAATATAAAACCGTTTACAAAGACCCTTGATTCCCGCTGTATATTGCGTTGGAGGCATCTAAAGATCACAGCGATGCGTTGGGAGGATTGTACCCGCTCATTCGTAAACGGATACTTTTTTAGTGCCAAAAGTACACACTCGAATTGTAAAGTCTAAGTGCCTTAGTAAGCTGCCAGCAGGCGGCTCATAGATTACAACGTAGGATAAATATATTTTCTCTTTTGCACCCCATAATTAATATTAACTTCTCGCATCCCAATTTGGACGATAGTCACATATAGTTTGAGAAACGCAGCACTGGCAGAATTCCGGAAACTCGGATCCCTTGGAAACCACTCACCAAGCATCCTAACCACCGTCTTTCTCGACTGCGTCTGTCTGCTCTCTCCGTGCATGGCACTGCTCCTCGAACCTGGACTGCTTCCTAGCGTCCCATCTGGCCTGTTTCCTACCAGAATACAGTTGGTACGCCTGATCTTGGCGCCCATGCGGCCGTAGAGGACCCCTATGGCGACCATCGGAAGAAAGAAGAAGATGAAAGACGACAGCTCGTAAACTGGCCAATTTGATGGTATGTTCTCGTCAAGCATAGCGCAGAAAGCGGATTCCAACGCTTTGTGTCCGGAATCTGGAGGGTAGTCGACGTAATTGATTTTGGTGAAGAAGGCGAAGGGCAGTGCAGCCATCAGGGACGCGAACCAGAGGGCGCCTATGATGCGTAGAGCCCTCCTTAAACCAGACATGGCGTAGGAGTGTAGTGGGTGGCAGATAGCCAGGTACCGCTCCATTGAGAATGCCACGATGGTCAGCACGGATGTGTAAGACGTCCTGCAATTGGAATAGTGCCAAAAAGGGGTTTCATTCTCCACATGTGGCCCCAACACGTGACTTTCTCTCCATATGTACTACGTACATACTACATACAGATTAGTGAATATGATCGCTCTCTCGACGTCAGCTTCCTCAGGAATATTTATCAGCACTCGAGAATAATTTTTAAGTATTTCCAATAGTATTTATTTTAAAAAACAATAAGTTAAGAAAATTATTACCTTTTTCCATGGATAACAAGATTTCAATACCTACGCAATTAAAATGACCCTTAGCAGCGTACGCTACGCTATCAGCAATTAGAAAATTGTATCATAGCAGCGAAAACAATGGTATCACTTAGCGACGTATTAACATAACTTTAGAATAAAAATCAAGATATCTCCTATTTAGGAAACATTGTTTCAAACAAAGCTTGTAGAAAATTACAATATCTATAATTTTTATGTTTCAAAATTAATAAAAACTCCTTAACCGTACAAGCCTTGTATGGTTAAGGAATTTTTATTAATTTTTCAAACATCCATCTCGTCGTAGTATCCAACCCCCTTTTTAATTATAATTTTTATAAAAACAACTATTTACAAAAACAAGTAAATGTAATTCCAAATTAGGAAAGTTTCATAAAGCCGCGGAAAAATGGTATCACTTACATTATGGTTCTCAAGAAATATGCTGCTGTATTTCTTTACGTACCTACTGTTAGAATTGTACTATTATAAGAAGATTGATTAAAGACCAATTTCCAACATTGAAAATGTTTTTTTTAGAACCTCGCTTAACGAAGTCCCTGGAAACGAAGCTACTTTATAACGAAGACGGAAATTCCGCTGTGAAAATTCGAAAAATTTTATTTAAAATATGCATATATATGATGAAAAGGTGCGATAATTTGTATATTAAAGCTCGCTTGTTCCAATACGTTGTATTTCCACTCTAGGTGAAACCAATGACTGCAAGACGCCATATAATCAACCTGCGAATGGAGAATGCTTTACTGCCGTGGAATGCAGAATTAAAGAATTTCATAATTTCACTGATGTGTTACAGAAATCAGAACAATGAAAAATATTTCTCTTAGAAATCAAAATATCGTGGAAAGATACATTTTCGCTAGAACAGGATTCAAGAGAGACTGTAATTACCAGGGGAATCTGCTCTAAATGAAATGAGAATTTGAAAGAACAGTAACTTCTTGAGAATTTTCGAGCACAATCTTTATGCTTTGCTCTCTTCCATGATAAGCAACCGATTTTGAGAATTAACGCTGTAATCACAATCCGGAAGAAAAATGAGATACGCTATTCGACTTCGTCTCGAATCGATCTTCTTAATAGGAATTGAATCACTAATCCTGATTCGAAATCATATCGAACGTCGAAGCTTCGCAGGTCCCTATTTGGGTCCCCTTTTCTGAAGCCCTATCTCTAGATTTATTATTCAATTTAAACCTCTGCTAACGAAGTTTCCGATAACGAAGTGCCGCCATGGAGCTTAACTTCGTTAACCGAGGTATACCCGTAATAGAAATTTCATGGAGTAATTCATTTCGATAGAATTGAGGTGCAAAATACCTATATAGGTAGTCAGGCATAAGGGATAAGTTCGCTTTACTATTATGGCCGCCAATTCCGTCTTCAAGGTGTTTAAATAAACTAATGATAGCAGCGACATAAACTCGGATTTTCCCCCTCTTATCTTTGCCGCATATGACGTAATAATCATGCCAAAATGTTGGCTCGGATCGAAGTGGACTGGAAGTCGATGAAACGAATCATAAGTGAGGTTACCGGATGATTAGTATGGACAATGTAATGCGTAATGTATTTTAAATCTTATGCAAGATATAGAGATAAACTAGAAGACGATTCAGAGATTAAGCTTCACTAATGAACCAAAATATAGGCATCTGTAAAATGCTTCCTTAAACGCATTTTCCCATTCTCGATGAATTCCATGTGTTCGGTGTCTATTGTTCAACTTTTAGGAGCAATACAGTAGTTAACGTTATTACAAAAGGTAGCGGAAGTGCCCGTTGAATTTCAACGGATTTAGTCAATCTAAAACTTCGACTGTGTAACATGAAAACATTGGGAGTATGAGACAGTACGTAGTTTTACCCGTCGAATAAACAAACAAGTTAGGAAAGTGTACAACGTAACACAAATGGGTGCGTTTCGTGCAATGGCGTATTAGGAAGAAGTTGTATGCCTGTACGTAAGGGAAATAGCGTTTTAAAGTTCTTTTCTTCATCATAAATAATCCATTTTCTTCCTATTTAAAAATAGTGCATGCACACGTAAGGAAATTAAACGTTTGTTTGTGAGATTGTTTATGTTATGATTTTATCCTTAACGGCTACTTCTATGATAAAAATGTATAGGAAATGAAATAATCTTCTTTAATAGTTCTGTAACTTTTGTTTGGAAGATATTTTGATATGACAAATACTTTACGAGATATGACAAAAATTTCATTTTTTGTCACCAGTAAAGTGGTACCCATGCTTGGCATACGTGATTCATTTTAGCGATTTTCTTATTATCTTTGATTATAAGTCCTTAATATCAAATTTCATGAAAATCCATTCGGTAGAAACCGAGAACGAACATGCGGACGGACGAACGGACAGACCGACGATAATAGGCGCTCACGATGGAAGTGAAACGCGCCTAAAAAGAATTTAGATGAATGAAGGAAGAAAATCTTGCACTGTGAAAAATCGAAAATCACGTGTAAACTTATGGGAAAATATTAATTGAATTAGGCACTCCCTCCACCCAATTTTTTATCGCCATATATCCTATGTTACGCACAGGGTAAAATTATATGCCTATGCGAAGTTTCGTGACCATATCTTCAAAAGTGTGGAAATCACAGTTTGTGATAAATTATTTAAGTTACGTAGTTTTAAAAACAGTTTGCTTTTGAGAACTCTACGCCACATGTTAAATCCATTCAAGGCTTTATCAACAATGCCATTGAGCATTTTGCAAGGCTCAAGAACAGACGGAAGCATTTTTAGGCCTATTAGCTTCAGTCTGTTCGTCCGTCCGCATGCTCGTTCTCGGATTATCATGAAATTTGATATTAAGAACTAAAATCTCATTAATGCATGACGTACGCCAATCAGGGGTACCACTTTACTGGTGATAAAAAAATAAACTTTCCGTCATATAAAGTATTGGTATATCAAAATAGTTTTCAAATAAAACTTGTAGAACTGGTAATATAGAGTACATATTTCTTTTCCTATACATTTTTATCATAGGAGTAACCGTTATCATGAAAATCAAACAAAAATGCCTTAATTCGAGTTGAACTTAGAAATTTTCTCTCATGGTTACTTCCACATTGTTGCTAACATAAACAGTCTCACAAAAATACGTTTAATTTCCTTACATGCGCATGCAATATTTTTAAATAGGAAGAAAATGGATTATTTATGATTATGAAAATATCTATAAAACGCTACTTCCCTTATTTACACGTATACAATTTCTTTCAAATACTCCATTGCATTAAACGCGCCCATTTATGTTACCCGCTAACTTGTTTTACAAGACGTTTTAAATAAAAATGCATATCTCTGAAAGGAACACTACACTAAAAACTACACTATGAGTAATTATTAATTTGAATTCAAGTCTATTTTTTTTGTATTCGAAAGTACAGCAACTAAATGTACTGGTCGCATTAGTATCATCTCGATAGTGAGTGGCTGTTCATGTTTTGTATGATATCTTAAACCTCCGTCGCGTTATACGCGCGTCCACTCACACATACACACGCAATTGCACACATTTGTCTACTATAAAATGTTCTGTGTAGATTCCCACCAACAAAAAAGCATTAGAGCTGCCACTGATTCATATTAGACCTGAATAAATAAAATGTGCTTTTTCATATTGCGTTTACAAAAGGAGCTGCCGTTTTTACGATTTAGTCTGCTATAGTAATAAACATCACACTGAAATTTTCAGAAATGTTGGTACAGCTATCGAAAACACAGTAGATATAGCATACTCACATTTCAGAGATCAAAGCCCTCATTTTGCAAAATGTTTCTCCCATGGACCAAGGATACTGCTGCCAGTAAACGTTGAGGTCATTTGGCAAACCTGTAATTGGAAATTACTTTTGCAATACTATTTTTAAACGAACAATTAAGTAATTTTAAGTGGAAATTTAAAATTTTTAGAGCAATTATAATATACTAGCAGAATTTCCCGTTGAATTTCAACGGATTTAGTGAAGCTACTACAGCACAACATACAAACTCATTAAATTATTTTAGTAGTAGATATTTTTAACTTACAATTAGATTTTCTTAACAATTTATTTAATATAATAATAGCCGTCGTCTGTTGGTTGGTTGGTTGGTCACGCTATGCAAACGCTAATAACTCGAGAAATAATAATGATAGAAACTCGAAATTTGGTAGGGATGCTTGATTAACACATTCATTCAACATCTTTCTCTGATGATGGCCGCTTCGCGTCCGAAATACGTATCAGTGTCCCGTGAATATTTAGAGATTTCCTGTTTTGCGAGAGTGTGTGTATAAATGTGTTTTTTAAAACATTATTTTCTTTAGGAGTGAATGTGTATTAGGTTTTCCGCTCTTTTTTCCTTTTTTTGTTTGAGTGCGTGTTTGAATGATTGTTCTCTTGAAGGAAAGTTTTTTTTTCCTTTGGGGAAAGATATGAGTACATGAACGGGTGACACCAGGCTACCTGCGAGGTTCTCTTCCCCCGTAAAACCTGTAAGTGTTACTTTTTTCTTTTCATTGATTCCTTTCTTACCCGTTTTTTTTTCCTTTTTACCCCAAAAAGTTTTATTTTTTTATTTTATTTTTTTATTTATTAAAAATTTTTATTTTTTTTAAACTCTATTTTATTGTTTATTTTGTCTCTAAATATTCTCACTTTGTACGGTTAAGGAGTATTTATGTTTTAATTTAATTTATTCAGAGAATGACAAATTTAAATCCCGAAAAAATTCCTGGATTCGTCTCCAAGAGAGGCATTTCCATTTCCCATTACTTAACATGTGCAACGTGATTTTTCGACGTGCAGGCTTTTATTCATTTGGAAATTAAAATTAGAAGAAATTAACAGACGACCTTCGGATTTGAACCATTTTGAAGAAAAAGTTATAAAGTTTCTTATTCCGTTCGTCTTTTTTCGCCCATAGTTCGAAATATTCCATGTTAAACGTTTAATTTGCATATTTTTTGGAAATCTCGCCATTTTAACGTGATGTTGCTATGTCGACCATTATCATTATTACACCTGAAATTACTATTATTGTATACATCCTTCTGGGAATAAGCTGCCTTGAGTGCTTCAATACAAGCGAATACGAGGGGGAGAGAGGAAGGAAGGGGAGAGATGGGCGTGTTTTGTGGAAAATAAATATATTAACGTAAATATAAAAAATTTTAAGTATCAACAGTGTCATTTTAGAAAAATTGAAAATAAAAAGCATACTTAAATTAAATTCTTATACACTATACATGCTTACGAATTTATATTGTTATTCCTCGAATTAATTTCGTAACAATGGCCGAAGTTTGGAAACGAATATAAATTAAAATTCAAATAAAATTAAACTGTTAACAGGCAATTTTCGAAGAAACAACAGTGGATCGTTTAATGAATTGATTTGTTTTTATAAAAGGAATTTTGGTGCTTATTTAATACAGAGTAAGTTCTAAGGCTTATAATCCATTTAAATCTAATAACAGTGGCTATTATAGTTTAAAGAAAGAACTTTATTTATTCACTTTACAGAATTAATTAATTTTAGGCTAGCATTGTCTATTATAAAAGGAGTTACTTTGAAATTTACAGTATGTAAAGTGGAAGTTGTACTGAATTGACTCAAGTATATTTCAAAGCAAAAATCAATTTAAAACTATTGAAAGTTGTTGTTTAGGAAACTGAGAAGGCAAGAGTGCTGAGCAGACGCTAAACGATATTAAGGTACATTTTATTCCAAAATCTATTTAAAGTATTATCAGAGGCAATTGAAGACTGAACCAATTGTTTATTACCGGAATTCAGCTTATTTAATGAAATTGAAATCCTAATGCTATAATCAATTTAAAACTAATCACAATGGCTATTTTAGTAGAAATAAAGGTACTATTTTATTCACAAATAATTTCTGTGAAATTTTAGTTATTTAATTAAAACATAATATAGAAATATTCGATGGTTAAAACAGTGCACAATTTTATTCTTGCGATTTTTACATGTTGCATTGACGAAAATTTAGATTCATTAAACCCGTTGAAATTCAACGGGCACTTATGCTAGTTAATCATATTTGCTTGTAACAATCCGTTTCCGAGCCTATTGCATTCAAATATAACGATAATTGTATTTTCTATCATATTACTTTCGCCAAATCCAGCTTCATTTCTTGTGTAATTATGCCACGCTGAAATATTTACTTTTATGGCTTGAAAAAGCAACGTACAGTTTTCCAAGATTGAACACTGACTGGTAAATGTACACCAGATACGTGAGCTTATCTACGTTAGTAGACATTATAATGTAGACTATAATGATTTTACTTACAAAAATGTAAGATTCCAGTATTCAATAGACGAAAGAAGGTTCAATTACTTTTATCAATAAACGCTTCCTGAATAATAATCAGTATCTATTTACGTTGCTATCCATAAACATCGATCGTTTCGTTGCTTAAAGAAAAGTGCGAATCGAATAACGCTAAACTTTCGTCTATTTGTAAGCTTCATTGAAGCTAACTGAATCGGAGGTAACTAGGGATTGCAATACCGGTAAACCGGTTTACGGGTAAATAGCTCAAAAATCCGGTAAAAATTTACCAGTAATTTTTTTACCGGTAATTCGGTAAATAAAATTTTTTAAAATGTATGTTAAAAAAATAATAGGTAATATTCCCGTGTTTGAATGTTTCATTGTTTCTCAAGTCATGATTCTCTCGGCAGACAATTGCGCATGCACTGAAAGTATAGGCGACACTCGATTTACGCCATAGATACGTTCTGAGGTTTATGGCATAAATCGAAAATGGCGTACATCGAAACTAATTTTCCCGCAGTATTTGATCATGTACAGTGGCGGCTCCTACGAAGTGATTCATTCCTACATGAACTTTTTAAACCTTAGTAAAATATTTCTTTATGGTGATGTAATGCCAGTATTTATTTTTCTGTTTTTAATATTATTCCTTGAATATGTTTAATGCAGATAATGCGCTATAAACCTTAATATCTTAGCACAGATATCTGTTGATCTTTACAGAAAATGAACTTGATCTGCTCTCTAATATAATATTAGCATTGCAGCCAATAAAAGTTGCTGTAGAAGCACTATGTTCCAAAAATGTAAATTTGTATATTGCTGATGTAAAATTAAAATTTATGCTTGATGAACTAACAAATCAAAACACATTTTTAAGCAATGACCTTAAAGAAGCATTGATAGCTCTCATAAAGGAAAGACGAACAACTTATTCTGATGTTCTACAGTTTCTTTATGATCCTAAGAAATCAATTGATGAAGATTATGGAATTTTCAATAAAACCAGCAAGGCCACAATAACAAAGGTAATTGTAGAGTTACTTGAACGCATTTCTGAAACTGAATCAAGAGTAGTCAACGATTCCAACTCCCAGTCTGAGGATGCACTGACTTCAGTTCCTTTGTCATCAGCTGCATTGTCTATGAAGGAAAAACTTCAACTGGCGATAAAGAAAAAAACTGACTATGAAGATTCATCTCAAAAACAACAAAAAAAACACAAAAGACCTAACACAAGTCATAAGAAAGGAACTAATGTATTTTCAAGAAGAAAAACTAAGAGGAAAATATTAAAAAATGGATTTTGATTTCCTAATGACCAGTCGACCAACAAGTGTTGAATCTGCACGAGCTTTTTCAAAAGCTGGGTTTATATGTACTAAAATAAGGTTGCAGTTAGGTGACCATAGTCTCGATAAATTATGTTTTCTGCGAACCTATTTTAACTAAAAAGACATCTAATAAGAAAGTTTTGTTTATATTAATATTAAACTTACTTATATTTGGAATACAATTTTGTTCAAAGTGTTTTTTGTTTATATTAATATTAAACTTAAAGTTATGTTTGGAATAAATGTTTGAATGATTTTTTTATATTTATATTAGTTTTATAGCTGATTTGAATAAAATTTGTCTTCCGTTAATATTGTCGCGATATCGATCGCGGAATACAATATCGGCGCACCACAGCGCTCTCGATGGATGCCGATTCTCACCACGGTCACACGTGCGTCCCTGCCTCGGCGGCTACTGCCCGCTTCCGCCCGCGACAGCCCCTACATCTAGCGGCAACCCGCCCGAGACAGTGCAACCACGTCTGCTAAATCGCGACAATATTTATCTATCATTTTTCTTTCAATTTAGCATTTTTTGAAATTGTATAAATTACCGGTATTTGCGAAAATTTTTATCGAATTACCGGTAAATCAAAAGTCGGTAAATTTGCAATCCCTAGAGGTAAAAATGACGGGCGCCTCGACAACCCCCGGAAAGAGTACGAAAAATCCACAAAATTTCGAAACAAATAGCGTATTTCTGAAAACTTCGACCGTGTAACATGTAAACTTCGAAGGAATAAGATAGTATAGAGTTTTCTTTGTCGAATAAAGCGAAAACGAAAAAAATCGGTCACTATTTAGGTATTTTAATGCTTGAAGGAAGAATACCTTGCAAGTCATGAAATGGATTCATACGTGTTATCTTATGGAAAAATGTTCATCCCCTATATTGGCAGCACTGATTAATCCTGGTTGACCAAACCTTGACAATTCACTAAGTTAGGATGTAAGGAAGAATCGTACCAAACTTGGTTATTCTAGCTTTTATCGTTCAGGAGGAGTTCCATGAACAAACACACAAACACCCGCTTCGAAATATATTATAGACTAGCAGAATTTCCCGTTGAATTTCAACGGATTTAGGGAAGCTGCTACAGCACAACATACAAACTCTTTAAAATATATAGTAGATACTTTTAAAATTACAATTAGCTTTTTCTAACAATTAATAATATTTGCTTGTAAAAATCCGTTTTGTTGTTCAAATTTTATTTAATTAATTATAACAAAAGCGTAAGGAATTGTATCTTTTCATATAACAATTTGTTAATTTAAAGTTCTTGTATGAATAAGTAAGAATAGATTACATATCTTTTACACTTTTGTAAAAATCAGTATTCCAGAACGATAAATACTAGGTACATACGTTCTTATTCACAGCTTTTTTTCTTCAAATTTTATTTAACTAATTATGACAAAAACGTAAAGTATTGTAAATTTTCGTATAACAATTTGTTAATTTAAAGTTTTTATATTAATAAGTAAGAAGAGATTAGATACCTTCAACACTTTTTAATAATCAATATTCCAGAACGATAAATACTACGTTCTTATTTACTGCTTTTGTTGTTCAAATTTTAACTAATTATAACAAAAGCGTAAAGAATTGTAAATTTTTATATAACAGTTAGTTAATTTAAAGCTTTTATATTAATAAGTAAGAAGAGATTACATAACTTCAACACTTTTGTAATAAACAATATTCCAGAACGATAAATAATACGTTATGTACTGCTATTATTGTTCAAATTTTGTTTATTTAGTTAATTATAATGAAAACGTAAATAAAATAAAATATTTAAAAAAGTACTTTAAAAGAAAAAAAATTTTAATTTTATGTAATGAGGATCGACTAACCAGCTTAAAACAAGCTATGTAAGTATTGACTAATGGGCAGTAAACAAGCTCCATAGAAAAATCTACATAAACAGGAAAATTTTTTGGACAAATTGATTCAGTTCTCAACGGTCTAATGTTTATTTTTTAAATGATACTTTGCACTTTTGTTAATTTGTCCAAAAAATTTTCCTGTTTATGTAGATTTTTCTATTGAGCTTGTTTACTGCCCATTAGTCCATATTTACATAGCTTGTTTTAAGCTGGTTAGTCGATTCTCGTTACATTAAATTAAATTTTTTTTATTTTAAAGTACTTTTTAAAATATTTTATTTACAACTTTTTAGTTACAAATTTATTAAAGAGGTTTTATTGAATTTCTGCTATTCCCCGAAAAATTAATTTCTCAGAATTTTTTCTTAAAATGAAGATAGGAAATAAAAGAACGCTTTTGTAAGTTATTCATTAAATAATTTATTAATGCATTTCGTAATCTTCTGGTATTGCATCATTTTCTTCATTGTTTGTCGCCATATTTGAATTATATTTTGGAAGAGCCCTTAATCTACGGAGTTCGGCTAGTGCTTGACTATCACACAGCTTTGTTCCGAGTAGTTTTGTAGAATCAATATCTGAAATTCCAGTTCCATCCAAAGTTCTTATTCTACTTAATCCGACGTATGCATGTCCTGGTGCAAACAATTTACTCCCCAAATCAACAACACCTCTTATCTAGAGAAGTTCCCTGTAGCTTATGAATAGTTACAGCCCAACTTAGTTTTAATGGTAGCATTCTTCTTTCAAAATCTCCATATCCGAATTTAGCTTGGAACTTCACAGTCATTGGCTCAATTTTATGCTTTCCAACCACATTATCAAAATCAATTTCCACCCAACTCGGAATTTGTCCACTAAGAACTTGATCGCGCACATAATTGGCAATTTGATATCAGTAATTGTACCCATGCTGCCATTCACTAGTCCTTTCGATATATCTAAATTATATTTAAGGAATTCTCTAGCGCCAACGAATATTTCAACTGATTTTGAGATTCCTCCAGTATGATCCTCATTATCTGGTATAATCCTATCCATATCAAGCTGATTGTATTGTTTTTCTGAAGCAAAGTGTCTTGTGCAATTATCTTATATTTTCCATCTTTCACAGTACTCAATACTTTGTCAATGTGTTCCGAGACCTGTGCTTTTGTTGCGAATATCCGCGTTGCTTTGCCAAGAGCAAAATCATTTTCTGTTTTTAACTCTACTCGCTTTCTTTCCAAAACATCTAGATCAGCACTTGTAATTTGCCCAACTTGCAATCTGTTCAAAATTCCTATGAAAACGTTATCACCTTGTTGCCGCACATTTTCTTGGAGCTCACAAAAACTGAATTCTTGCCACAAATTAACACTTGGGCTTAAAAAACTTGGTTGTTTAAATCCTCTTCCAGTAATAGGTGGTAACTGCATCAAATCTCCAAATAATACAATATGTATGCCACCAAACAGTTCATCGTTATTTTTCAATTGTTTCAGTCTTGAATTAATCCATGTTAGCATTCTATAAGCTACCATAGATATTTCGTCAATGATAAAGAATTTAACGTCTCCAGACCATTCGCATACTTTCCAAGTAAACTCCTGTTAATGGTGGAAGTGGCGACAAATCGCAACTTCCTACGCGCATGTTTCTCCGCGGCGAAGTAAAGAGTCCGTGCGATTTTGCTGATTTTAAATGCTTTTTTGATTTTTCTGGCCATGCTATCTACAACTTCTGAAAATTACAGCTCTCCAACCTTAGTATTTTCTTTCTTCTAACGGTAAAATTTTTGAAAAAGTTTGACACAACTAAATAAATATAAATAAATAAATAAAATATCTGTTGAAATCATTAAATTTTTAAAATAATTCGGTACTTTCCCCCTCCGTCCCCTCTCCCCCTCTCTCGCCCATATAAATGCATTGAACTCTCAATTTTGGCGACAGTGGGAGTTGTCATGGTAGCTTATAATGGGTATTGTAATAAAACTGATAAAATCATGTATTTGATTGATTCTAACCGCATTTCTACGCGAATTCGACCAGAATTCGGAATCTGTCTTCAATAAAAATAAACTTTGTTCTTTCCCTCAAAAATGTATCAAAGTCTCAAGTTCGTACAATGATTTTAAGTAATTTTAAAGTGCAAATTCAAAGTAGTCTACAGTCATCCCTGTATTTCATTTGCAGGACGCAGCAAAATACGTGACATTCGATAATTAAATCGTTCGCCATTTAGAATCAAAGTGACGGACAGAAACAAAACTTTGACCAATCACGAAGTTAAGATGTAAGGAAGAATCATACCAAATTTGGTTATTCTAGCTCTTATCGTTTAGGAGGAGTTCCATGAACAAACCAACAAACACAAAAACACACCCTTCAAAATATACTATAGGAGAAGAAACCCGTGAAAAAGCAACGTACAGTTGTCCATGATTGAACATTGACTGGTAAATGTACACCAGATACGTGAGCCTATTTACGTTAATAAACATTATAATGCAGAATATAATTATTTTACTTACAAAAAATGTAAGATTCCAGTATTCAATAGACGAAAGAAGGTTCAATTACTTTCATCAATAAACGCTTCCTGAATAATAATCAGTATCTATTTACGTTGCTATCCATAAACATCGATCGTTTCGTTGCTTAAAGAAAAGTGCGAATCGAATAACGCTAAACTTTCGTCTAATTGTAAGCTTCGTTGAAGCTAACTGAATCGGAGGTAACAATGACGGCCGCCTTGGTTACGCCCGGAAAGAGTACGAAAAATCCACAAAATGTCGAATCAAATGGCGTATTTCTGAAAATTTCGACCGTATAACATGTAACATTCGCAGGAATAAGATAGTATGGAGTTTTATTAGTCGAATAAAGCAAAAACGAAAAAAATCAGTCCATATTTACGTATTTTTATGTTTGAAGTTGCAAGAAATGGATTCATACATGTTATCTTATGGGAAAATGGTAATCCCCTATATTGGCAGCACTGATTAATCCTGGTTGACCAAACCTTGACAATTCACTAAGTTAGGATGTAAGGAAGAATCGTACCAAATTTGGTTATTCTAGCTTTTATCGTTTAGGAGGAGTTCCATGAACAAACACAAAAACACACGCTTCAAAATATAATATAGATTAAATCGTAAAAGTAACTCAGCACAATAATAATAAAGACACATTTTTATGTGCTCTCCCTCCTTCAGAGTACACTTGATCCATCGTTGTAGTAGTTTTTGTATTCAAGTTTCAAAGGAATAATTCGGTTGATGTTGACACCAGTTGAGGATGCATTTTTCACCTCGCCATTCGAACTGAATTTATTGCCTGCTAATTGCTCTTTCAGCGACATAAACAAATAAAAGTTACACGTTGACGAATCAGGACTATAAGAAGTATGGGGAAGAACTTCCCACCCCAATACAGCCGGTATATTCACAGCCGAGTTATTCTTAGTATGTGGTTGGGTGCTGTCGTGGAGATGACCTGGTCGTTTCCTCCTTAGAGCTGATTTCAGACTGTTTTTTAGGAGCGCTGAGTAATAAGCAGCATTAATTGTACGGGCTTGTTTCAGTAAATCCACGTGAATAATGCCTTGAGCATCCCAAAACAGTGGCCATCACCTTATTTGCTGATGCCATCGTTTTGAATTTTTTCGGTGTAGTAGGATTTGTGCCTGTCCACTCCATACTGGAACAGTAGTTTTGTGAAGTAACGTGATGGACCCATGTCTCGTCCGTGGTTGTGATACGATTAAACAAGTTAGGAAAGCGTACAACGTATCACAGATGGGGCGCGTTTCGTGCAATGGAGTATTAGAAAGCAATTATATGCCTGTACGTAAGGGAAATAGCGTTTTAAGGTCCTTTTCTTCATCATAAATAATCCATTTTCTTCCTATTTAAT